>JARQOC010000011.1:33977552-34123174 GCA_033576535.1 Allobates femoralis
AGTCTACAGCATTTTCTGCATGTTACCGAAAAGGTTAGCCTTTTAGAAATCCAGCTGGGAGGAGCTACATCACTAACTGACATTAAGGGGTGGGGCTTAGTGTTCTTTTGCCCTTTTACCAGGAGTGGCTCCTGCTGCAGTCAGTTGTATAACAGCCTACTGATCGCAGTGAAGAAGAAGATGGGTAAAATGTATTTACATATTTTATTTCTATATTTCTCAGATTTAAAGAGGACCAGTCACCCCTCTGGGGCTATGCTAAATGAATGCAGCACTGAATGCAGCGTGCCTGCTGCATTCAGGGGAGGGGTCCCCCATGTCTCTAGCCCTCAAGTAAGTTGTTAACAAGACTTTATAAAGTGTACAGATAAGGAGTCCAGAGGGACTTACTCAGTAATGAGTCATCGCTGTTGCTGGTGTCTTCCCCGCCTCCAGCCTTCTGTGTGCCACCTCCAGCCCCCTCTTATTCAACTTCCTGTATGTGTTATCACTGTTGCTGGTGTCTTCCCCGCCTCCAGCCTTCTGTGTGCCACCTCCAGCCCCCTCTTATTCAACTTCCTGTATGTGTCATCGCTGTTGCTGGTGTCCTCCCCGCCTCCAGCCTTCTTTGTGCCACCTCCAGCTCTCAGCAATGACACATATAGGAGGCTGAACAAGAGAAGGCTGGAGGTGGCACAGAAATGGCGTGGGGGGACAGCAGCAACAACGAAGACTCATTACTGAGTAAGTCCTTCCAGACTCCTTATCTGTACACTTTATAAAGTCTTTTAAATAGCTTACTGGGTGGCTAAAAACATGGGGGACCCCTTCCCTAAATGCAGCAGACACGCTGTATTCAGTTAGCACAGCACCAGGGGGGTGACAGGTCCTCTTTAATAGGATGAGAAGAAATGAGGAGACTGTGTGAGAAATTAGTGTTGCTTTAATAATGATATTAGTGTTTCTCCTATAATATTTAAAACTATTTTAGGAGCCCTAAGCACATCTTGATATAGGGTAGTAGTAATCCTAAAAATTGCCCTTGTTATAAATAAACCTCCAATAACTTCCATTTATCAGTGCAGTTACTATAAGCTTTCTACAAAGCTGGCACTTATCTATACATATATATTTAGAGGTGAAACAGTGCAGTATTTTCCTCTAATGTGATCCCCTTTTATTTTGTTCTATTACTAACACTTTCCAATAAACATCTGCTACCTACTCTGCTTCTGTAAGCTTATCTCTATGAAACTCATCAATACCTTGTTGTTCTAGCTTTGATCTTCCGGGCTACAGACTGGAATTGGACCAACTGAGCAGGGTACGTCACTGGTGGGGGCTGAGAAGAGAGTGAAGTGTGATCTGGGCATGTGCCCCTAGACTGCTATCACTGACAGAGAGGTAGCCGTACCCCCACCGGTGACATGCCCTGCTCAGTTGGTTCAAATCCGGTCTGCAGCCAGAAGGATCAATGCTACAATAATAAAGGTATTTACGAGCCTCAGAGATAACATTATAGGAGTAGAGTAGGTATCAGAAGTCTATTTGGAAAGTGTTAATTAGTAATAGTTAGGACAAAGGAAAGCGGGTCACATTAGTAGTGGAAAGTCTGTTTAATAGAATATGCATTGTAGCAGATCTGGTAAGGGCTGTGATACACTTCTTTTAGCAGATTATCCAAAGAACATAATATAATGTCTTTTTTGCTACTCTGATTACCCGATAGCTTTCCAGTTGACATATATTAAAAACCATATTAGTTGTAAAGACAAGTGCTCTAAAAATGCTTTATCCCAAGAAACTGATTATACACATGCAAAATGTACAGGAGCATATGCTCAAGCATGGTCACTGTTTAACAATCCTGAACTGGGTATTGGGATAGCAGAATAATAGACTTGGAACAGCAAACACAGCAGTAGCAAGATGGCAACTGGAGGAGTTGAACCAAAAATCAAAGAAGTCACATCAACTGTTATAGGAGGGTGGCATAAAAGTGTCAGCTCAGTTTTGAGGAAGCAGAGTAGCTACCGTAAGTTAAATGATACAAGAGGTTCTGAAGCAAAACTGATCCACTGGTCTAGTGCAGAGTTAACTTCTTCAAGTAGCAGAGACAAGTTTGTGACAGAGCCCAAAGCAGCACTAGCCAACATATCAGTTACACCACTGGAGGACACAGGCAATAGAAGTACCCTGTGCAAGAACAGTACAAAATCCCTTTTCAGTCCAATAACTCCACCTGGTTGGAGGTAGACAGGTTCCCCTTACCTCTTGGACCTCTGTGCAGCTGCATATGTTGCACCAATGATATGTCTTCTCATGAATTACACAAAGTGAAAGAGAGGAGCAGAGTAGGTCAAGGGATCCAATGAGTCTATGGTAACAGCACGAAACCCAGCTACCTGAATACTCATGCCGCTTTTTGCCATTTTAACCAGCCTGTAAGCTATGAGACCATGACCTCAATGAAGCATGCCAGGTTACCGTGAAATCCCAAAAGTGCCAAATAGCCAAGACAGCTGACCAAGGTCAGAGGAGGATGTAGAGCCCAGCACAGGAGCTAGGACAGAAGAGTAATAATTTGTAGTTGTTCACGGGTTCCTATGTAGGTGATAGCCACAACTTTACATAAGGGATATCTTAGAATATTGATCATGATAGAGATAGGAATTTCTATTTAAAATTGCTGGGGCCTAATGTAAAATCCATAAAGGGATCCCAAATAACACACATAGTGTACAATACTTGGCTCTCTATCCAGAGCAGTGGAACCTTTTGGGCTCCAACAGACTTTAACTCTTGGGTACAACTGCAACCTTTATTTTAACACCCTTTCTTCAACAGAAGGCTGACAAAGTAAATAGTGGTGCTGATCAGGGGCGGACTGTCACCCCCGGGGGCCCTGGTGCAGGAGTGCCGTCGGCGCAACCCGGGGGGGGGGTGCTGCTGGGAGCCGCAGGCGTGGTGCTCTGCTACCTGGTGAGCTGCGCCGGTCGCTTGTAGGAGCCGGAGGGGCAGAGGAGGGGAGGGGCGGGATCAGGCAGGGGAAGCAGGAAGCTTTCTGCTTCCCTTGCCTGACCCTCCTCTCCTTTGACGGCGGCTTGCGGGGGTCGGCTGAGGGCCCCATTCAGGCCTGAAGAGGCCCCCTAGCCAGTCGGGGCCCTGGTGCAGCTGCACCAGCTGCACCACGGTAGTTCCGCCCCTGGTGCTGATATAATAGAGCTGCAAAAGTCATATGGTACTTTAAAGAAGACTCATCTGACAAAATGCTTCTTCATAAATTAAAAATGACATTCTGTGCATGGGTGAGTGGGGGAGACAGAGCCTGCCAGGACTACAGCCATTTCACTTGTGAGTGCTTCCATGGGTCCAACCCATAGAAGTGCTAACGAGTGAAACAGCCATAGTCCCGGCAGGTTCTTTCTCCCCCGCTCACCCATGCACAGCATGTCATTTTAAATTTTTGCAATAAAGAAGCATTTTATTGGATGGGTGCTGCTTTCTTCCTTGGACTAATGTGTGTTCCCGATTCTGGGACAATCAGCTGGAACCTTTCGGAGGCTATCTTTAATTCAGGCACTCAAGTGGTAAAAATATACAGAATGTCCAATCATTTTATCATTCCATGATGGTGCTGCAGTTTCATGCCTAAGCCTGGAAACACATGGTCCAAGAGGCATGCAAGATACTCATATGAGTCTCACATAACTCATTCATGTTGATCGACGACTCTCTAGTTGGGATAGCTAGATTAAAAGAGGAGACACAAAAAGGTGCAAATGGGACTTATCGTTTAGATAAGATAATCTTCCCGTGAATAAATGTGCTCACCTGGCTTGGTTGTGATGACCCACAACCAGTATGCTGGCATGGACAGCTGCCACTGGATCTGCACTACCACGTGCAAGGTGGTGTCGTATCCAGAGATCCAAAGAGGGTTTAGTGCTTGTATGATCTGCGCTACTGTCAAGATGAATGACACAGGAGATAAGGCTCCTTCAAAGGAATGATATATCCTTGAGGAAGGTGCAGCGACGGCACCGAAAAGCATCGGGAATAAAGGAGCATCTTTGAAGGAGCCTTGCCTCCCGTGTCTTCATCTCGACAGCAGCGCAGATCATACAAGCATTAAACCCTCTTTGGATCTCTAGATAATAATACTATTTATTCATTTATATAGCGCTATTAATTCCATAGCACTTTGCATACATGAGTAATGCTGTCTCTCTTGGAGCTCACAATCTAAACATCCTATCAGTATATCTTTACAATGTGGGAGGAAACCGGAGTGCCCGGAGGAAACCCACGCAAACATGGGGAGAACATACAAACTCCTTGCAGATGTTGTCCTTAGTGTCCTTGGTGGGAATTGAACCCAGGATCTCAAGACCCCATGGGATAGCATCAGTTGTATGTGTTTCTATCCATTGGCGCACTCCCATTCAGAGAGCCATCAGCTATCCCGGTGAGTCATGTGAGAGTCGTCTAAGTATCTCGCATGCCTCTCGGACCGTTTAGTTCCAGCCTAATACTCTTCATATGTTGTTCACATGATAGTTTCTTGTCAATATGTTGAATGAAATAAAGACTAGTTTTTGTTAGAGACACGGGATCTCATGGGTCGTCTTGGCATAAAACATTCTCTACTCTGTCAAACCTAAAAATACAAGGATGTTCCTTCTCTTGGGTCCAAACACAAATGGGTTATTTTGAGTTGGCATGAGCCGTTCTGTTTGTGCGTCCACATATAGGTGCCGATTTGAAATTCCAATATGTCAACTAAACCTCAATAATGAAAACCCGACAAGCCCCGATTGTATGTACAGTCTCCAAAGAGAATGTGAATTAGGCTTCGTCCTTATAATTGAAGATCTCATTTGGTCTCATGTGGTATTTCCATCTTGCTCGACCGTGTCCTGTACTTTATGTACTAGCCTCTAGAAATTAGCGGTTTCTTTTTTAATGGAGCTAAGATTTGCTATTACAATAAGACTATTTTTAATACTTTTAACAAGTCGATTAGAAAATACAATTTATATTCTCCGAGTATATTTTGTCATTTTCAAGTATAATTTTTTGCATTCATATTCTTGTATGAATTTTAATGGAGACACTTAAATTGTAATTATTCCTCTCAGCTCAAACACAGGTAACAAATGGAATTCAATCAGTGTTTGCGCATAATGACCATCATTAAGAGGGAAATAATAATGACATTCTATCTGCATTACACTCGCACTCTTTACACAATGATCTGAATCCCATTATCGATCTCCATGGAGATAGGCAATTGTCACCTATTCCGCATAGTATCTGAATGTTAAATACATTTGTTTGGAACAAATATTTTAATGAATATACTCAGTTCCACTTAATTAACTATGTGATCGCTGAATGTTTTTACTTAATAATGAAACATTCATCATGCAAAATGGTTTTGCAAGAGAGAACGCCGAAGGAAGCGAACAATAGCAATTAGAGATCAATGTAAGTTGTCAGTTATATATCAGATAGGAAAATCTATATTTAGATTGAGATAAGAAAAATAGACAGGAATAGAAAAATAAAAGCTGCACTTTTTCATGCAAAGATGGGTGCAAAGCGTCCAAGGGTAGCAAAAAAATCCACTAGTGTGTCCAAGGGTATCAAAAAAACCCCGCTAGGGTGTCCAAGGGTATCAAGAAAACCACTAGGTTGTCCAAGGGTATCAAAAAACCCCACTAGGGTGTCCAAGGGTATCGAAAAACCCCACTAGGGTGTCCAAGGGTATCAAAAAAACCCTAGGGTGTTCAAGGGTATCAAAAAAACCCTAGGGTGTCCAAGGGTATCAAAGAACCCCACTAGGGTGTACTAGGGTATCAAAAAACCCCGCTAGGGCGTCCAAGGGTATTAAAAAATCCCACTAGGGTGTCAAAGGGTATCAACAAAACCACTAGGGTGTCCAAGGGTATCGAAAAACCCCACTAGGGTGTCCAAGGTTATCAAAAAAACCACTAGGGTGTCCAAGGGTATCAAAAAACCCCACTAGGGTGTCCAAGGGTATCAAAAAACCCCACTAGGGTGTCCAAGGGTATCGAAAAACCCCACTAGGGTGTCCAAGGGTATCAAAAAACCCTAGGGTGTCCAAGTGTGTCAAAAACCCCACTAGGGTATACAAGGATATCAAAAAACCACGCTAGGGCATCCAAGGGTATTGAAAAACCCCACTAGGGTGTCAAAGGGTATCAAAAAAACACTAGGGTGTCCAAGGGTATCAAAAAACCCCACTAGGGTGTACAAGGGTATCAAAAAAATCCACTAGGGTGTGCAAGGGTATCAAAAACCCCCACTAGGGTGTCCAAGGGTATCAAAAAAAACACTAGGGTGTTCAAGGGTAGCAAAAAACCCCACTAGGGTGTCCAAAGGTATCAAAAAACCCCGCTAGGGCGTCCAAGGGTATTGAAAAACATCACTAGGGTGTCAAAGGGTATAAAAAAAAAACACTAGGGTGTCCAAGGGTTTCAAAAAACCCCACTAGGGTGTACAAGGGCATCAAAAAAATCCACTAGGGTGTGCAAGGGTATCATAAACCCCCACTACGGTGTCCAAGGGTATAAAAAAAAACACTAGGGTGTTCAAGGATAGCAAAAACTCCAAAAAATGGGGGCAAGCACTACAAAAACAAATGATGCTTTAAAAGTGTTTTAATCAAACCCTATTAGGTTCAAAATGGCAGAGCCTTCTCTACTAGGGGCGAGCGAACCGGACGTTTAGATTCAGTGTTTGTTACGAACATGGAATTTGAAAAAAATTCCAGTGTTTGGGTTTGGAGTTCGGGTGCGTAACGAAAATGCAAACCACTCAAGTGGGCATCACTGTGCTATGGATACACTCGATGCTTTTCCCAATGTGAGGCACTTGCAGCGATTGAATGGCTCCAATGGGGGGTAAAATCAGTGTTATCAGATATAGTGTGTAAAAAAAATAGATATATTTCAAGACCCTGCCCTCCATTACCCCGGAAGAGTATTGCTTATGGCTGGCTGCATGTTGGCTGAGAACCAAACTGCCCAATCAGTGACTTCCAATTAGGTTCGGGTCAAGCTTGGGCCAAAAACTGAACTTTATAAAAGTCCGGCTGAACCCCCCGAACCCGAGCTTCCACGGGTCCACTCATCCCTATTCTCTACCTCTTTGAGCTGAAATATCCCATGGAATGATTAAAAACACGCTTTTCCATCTAACTTTGGGAGGCGAGTTCTATTTTTTTAATGGGTTTTTAGATATAGCGACGAACAGATCATATTATTATTACTATTAATATTTATTTATATAGCGCCATTAGATTCCATGGCGCTTTACATGTGGAAGGGTAGATGAGGACAGGTAAAATACAAATGGACAGAAAAGTCGTCCAGATACAGGAGGGGAGGGGAACCTGTCTGTGAGGGCTCACAGTATGGGCAAAAGCATTCAAACATTTACACTTTACACCTACAGGAGAATTTATGCCCTCCCATTATAAATCTATAAGCATTAATATGGAGTTATGAGAATGGTAAAAGCAGACGGCACTCACCAAATTTTCTGTGCAGACTTTATTGGAGAAGAAGGGTTACATCAGTGCAGGGAGGGGTGGATGGAGGCAGCGGACAAGGGCTCATCGTTTCGCGCAGTGTGCGCTTCAATGAGTCCGGTGCTGCACCGATCTAACCCTTTTTCTCGAATAAAGTCTGCACAGAAGATTTGGTGAGTGCCGTCTACGTTTAACCGTTCTTATAGCTCCGTGCCTTATTTTTTGATGTACACCACTGATCATGTTACCTTGCAATGCTGGTATGAGGAGAACCTGGCTGGTTCCAGAAAATCACATTATCTAAATTATATAAATGTTTTTGAAGAGAGAAATAAGTATTTGATCCCTCTGGTAAGCAAGACTTAATACTTGGTGGCAAAACCCTTGTTGGCATGCACAGCAGTCAGATGGTTATTGTAGTAGATGATGAGGTTTGCACGTATGTCAGGGGGAATTTTGATCCACTCATCTCTGCAGATCATCTCTAAATCATTAACATTTTGAGGCTTTTGCATGGCAACTCAGAGCTTCAGCTCCCTCCATTAACTTGTTATGGGACTAAGTCTGGAGACTGGCTAGGCCACTCCATGACCTAAATGTGCTTCTTTTTGAGCCACTCCTTTGTTGCCTTGGCTTGGTTTTGGGTCATTGTTGTGCTGGAAGACCCAACCATGACCCATTTTTAATATAACATTTTTAGGATATTAATCTACATACCGTATATACTCGCGTATAAGCCGAGTTTTTCAGCCCAAAAATTGGGCTGAAAAGTACCCCCCTCGGCTTATACGCGAGTCATATACTGCAGCAGCCCGCCGGCATACTGATGTATGCAGGCCCCCCCCATTAGTATCCAGGGCCCCCCACCTTGCTCCGGAAACCTGTAAAGTAAAATCATTATACTTATCACTGTCCTGTCGCCGCCGTCCCCGCCGCTGCCATCGCGATCCTCCGGCTTCATCCGTCTTCTTCCGGCTTCCTCTGGTCGGCGCAGGCAATGACGTCATTGTCTGCGCCACAGGAGGAAGCCGGAAGACGCTGGATGAAGATGGAGGATCGCGATGGCAGCGGCGGGGACGGCGGCGACAGGACAGTGATAAGTATAATGATTTTACTTTACATGTTTCCGGAGCAAGGGGGGGCCCTGGATACTAATGGGGGGGCCTGTATACTGATGGGGGTGGTGGGCGGGCTGCTGCAGTATATACCTCTGGGGCTGCTGTATACTACCACTGGGGCTGCTCTATATACCTCTGGGGCTGCGGGGGCTGCTGTATACTACCACTGGGGCTGCTGTATATACCTCTGGGGCTGCTGTATACTACCACTGGGGCTGCTGTATATACCTCTGGGGCTGCTGTATACTACCACTGGAGCTGCTGTATACTACCACTGGGGCTGCTGTATACTACCACTGGGGCTGCTGTGTATACCTCTGGGGCTGCTGGGGCTGCTGTATACTATCACTGGGGCTGCTGCTGTATATACCACTGGGGAGGCTGCTGTAACACTGCTGGGGCCTGTATACACCACTGGGGAGGCTGCTGTATACCACACTGCTGGGGGCTGTATACCTGTGCTGGGGTCCACCCTCGGCTTATACACGAGTCAATAGGTTTTCCCAGATTTTGGGGGCAAAAATAGGGGGGTCGGCTTATACACGGGTCGGCTTATACACGAGTATATACGGTAAATCATTTCCATTACATAATAAAGCTACTTGAAGAAAAGGCTTCACTGTAAGACACCATAACATCTCCAATATAAAATGAAGATGCAGGACTATACATACATGCTTAGAGAAAAAACCCTGTCTAATGAGCAAATGATGTGATATAGGGGAACATGGTGACTCACTGTCTTTGGCTATTACATATGGGATTTTTTTTTATTTTGATATCTCATTACAGTACATATTAATGTCATTTCTCCTTCCATTTTTGGATACAATTCAAGTTTATTGTATTATTAGAATAATTAGAGATGGGCAAATTTATTCAAGGAGAATTTAATTTTTGTGGAATTTTACGAAAAATAGTGTTTTCCAAATGCAGATTTTTGTAATTTAGCAAACGTTTGGCTTCCTGCATGTTACTTTGCTGGTAAATAGAGGCCACCAAAAGGATAATAATCTAATAATACTGACAACATCACTCATTCTGTCTTGTCATCTACACTTTTTGCTCTCTCCTCTATCGTCCTTGTCACCTCTTCTTATCGACGTCGTGCACTGAAACCTTGGGCTGTTTCATGTTAGGCCAGGACTTCTGGTATTGACAAGGCCAGGAATGTAGCTGCACAAGCCTATTGTAAAATTGGTGGGAGGTCGTAACAACATGACCAGCGCGGCAACCTTCCCACACATAATCCAGGCCAATATGTAAGGCTTTGACTAAGCTTGTGACGTCCCTATGCATGCTGAAGTTCCCACCTAGCATGGAGATGCTTGAGGTTCTATCACATGGCAGCGGTAAGAAGAGGTACCAAATTACAAGGGGCCATGAGCAGAGCAGTTATGGTGAGTTGAGTAAAAGTTGCGCAAAACTCTTGTGGACTTCTTCACTCCGGTATGAGACTTCTGGATTTTATGTTGAGAAATTGAGGGGAAGGAGAGATGAGCAGTAAGGTCATCATAAGTATATTTTTTGTTTTTCACATCTTATTTCTATTTTGGCCTATGGCAGGACTCCCCAACATGTGACTTGGGAGTCACATGTGACTCTCGGGTCCATGATGTGCTGCTCATGGCTGTCTGCCAGCTTGCTGCATTAGTACCAGGTCTAGCAAACACTTATGAAGAGCAAGTCTCCGGATGGTGAATTATGTGACTATACACACACAAAAGAAATTATCTGGATGTCCATACAATGGTCTTGGAGGTTTAAAATACTTTAAAGGGATCCTGTCACCCCCAAAACACCTCTAAAGCTATTAAAAGCTGTCCCTAGAGAATAGTAACACTTACCCTACACTCCTTTTAGCTCCTAAATGCATCAAGTGAAATTGAAGATCTTCTAATCAGATTAAAATGCGCGCCTCCCCGCTCTCCTATGGCAGCCGGACCGCTGCAGTGTGCGGCTGGGTGACGCGAATCGCGTCATTTCTGGCGTCGGGTGACGTAGTACACCCGCGCCGCTGTTAGCTTCAAGACCCGCACTGCGCATGCGCAGTGCGCGTTTTGCAGCTAACAGAGCGGCACGGGTGTACTACGTCACCCGGCGCCGAAAATGACGCGATTCGCGTCACTCAGCCCCACTACAGGCCGGCCGAGACAGCACAGAGCGGGGAGGCGCGCATTTTAATCTGATTAGAAGATCACGCCTATGGAGGCATGATATCATGAAGTGGGAGAGCCTGCCAGGGTGACTATGAATACCATAGTCACTCATTATCATCCCTAATGAGGTACTGTAATAACATTTATCTTCAATTTCACTTGGTGCATTTAGGAGCTAAAAGGAGTGTAGGGTAAGTGTTACTATGCTCTAGGGACAGCTTTTAATAGCTTTAGAGGTGTTTTGGGGGTGACAGGATCCCTTTAAGTATGGTAAGCTGGAGACAGGATAATACTACCAGTCAGAGGAGGTTCTAAATGTTGGATGTGACAGTGTGGTGAGAATATTTGTTGAGAGGATACTAAGTTGGGGTCAAGGGCGTAACTACAACAGGTGCAGGGGTTGCGATCGCACCTGGGCCCTGCAGCCTAGGGGGGCCCCAAAAGTTCCTTTGGCCTATAGAAAAAGACTAATACTATTAAAGATTGCAATAATTGGGGGCCCCGTTGGAGCTTTCGCATCGGAGCCACAGGGCCTGAAGTTACGCCACTGGTTGGGGTATTATGAGAACCCCTGGATCTTGGTATATTGCATGGGTGTGATATCTATAGAATAGATTTGCTGTCATTACGCCAATAATAGATGTCAGTATTGGGCGGCAGGGCAGGAGGTGGATGTGACTCGCAACCCTCTCTAAGAAATGAATGGGGCTCTCAAGGTCCGAATGGTTGAGGATCTCTGCCCTTGAGTCTGTAGAGACTTCAGATCATTACAAAGGACAATCAATTTGTGGAAAATTCTCTGTGAATCGAGTTTCCACAAAAAATATATACCAACAGGCAAATATGAAATTGAGTGATCTGCCCATTTATGACCCACAATAAGCATTGATGTCAACCATATTGGGGAATATAGAAAAGGCATCTGTCTGGCGGTCTGCACCATATATGCAAGAAAGACTGTCAATCACTCATTAAGAACAGTTTTATATCAATTCACTCAGTGTCTTCAGCCACTGTAGAAAAATATGTGAGGACAAATCTGCTTTAAAGTAATGATTAGGATTACAAAAAAAGTAACTTCATCCAAATTATATAATTCCTTTTTTAATTTGTTCGCTTATCCTGGGCTTACCTGAGCCAGCGTTTTGATCAGTCTTTTATGTGCTACATCATGCCCACACATCAATTATACTGTAATAAGATTTAATTGTGAATATTGTGGGGCTTTTTCATCTTTAAATTAATGAAACATTGTCTCAGCTCTGTCTTCGTGACCAGAATCCATGGTACAAAAAGTATAAGGTTTAGATTCTTGAGTAACATTGTTTCCGAATAATACGAAATAGTTTTTACTTACGTTTTTTAATACATGTAAATCAGTAAAAGTGTTGTATTTTATGTAACAATGTGTCCATTTGAAAGTTTACCCTGTGCACATGCGCTATTGGCAGTGAATAACAGTGATGGGGTACCGCATTATACCAGTGATGTGGCCTCTCTGTTTGGGGATCAGCGGTGTCCCAGAGATTGGATTCCTATTCAATTTCAATGAAAAAGATCAGCTTCATATTATTGTAATGCCTGATACCCAATACATGCTGCCATCCATAACAGCATGTATCCGACCATGGCTCTATCACAGCTAAGAATGCTTAACTATTAAACGCAATTAATATCCACCGGGGATCGAGCCGCACTATAGACTAGTTGGATAGATGTGTCCCCATTGGCTTCTCCTTGTTGATTGCCACAAACTGACAAGTTTACGCCTACATGAGCATATAGGCCGAGACAAGTCAATCCAGGGCAGCGGAAGGGTGGAAGCCACCGAGGATGTGCCTGTCCAACTAGTCTACAGTGTCGATCCATGGCAGCAGGTGCATAATGATCACAGTCACAGAGGTCACAACCACTACCAGGCTAGGGGGTTGCGGTGGCTTCCTAATCTCAATGCCTACTTCAGCTGGATGTGCATCTGAAGACGCACAACCATCATGCATTACTGCGCAGAGACCTGTCGGGTCCCTGTGTTGCAATACATGCTTCCAGCCAATCAGAGGACAGCAGCTGACATCAGCATGCCATTGGCTGAAGGCGAATGACAGAAAAGCCATACATCACCATAGCAGGCACGCCAATGTCAGCTGCCGGCCACTGTGGCTGCTGCAGAAGAGGACGTCGCACGACATGGGAGTCAGGAAACTTGTTTGTATGTAACCCTTTCACATGTACAGCACCATGGAATCAATAGTGCTCTATAAATTAATAATAATAATAATAATAATAATTAGGTATATTTATGCAATACGACAAATCATGATTTTATGTAGATTTCCACTTTAAAAAAATGTTATATTTGTGCACCAAGTGAATTCAATTTATTTATTCCAGGGTAGAGATGGTTTGTGTGCCACCACCAAGCTGCGCCAGCTAAGACTTTCTTTTCTATCCATCATAAGCTTCTCGAATTATACAGAACTTGATTGTTTTAAATATTCAAGTGTAACCATTGAACTAAATTCTGCACAGCAGTGATTGCCTCTTTTCCAGACAAGAGCTTATTATCATTAAATGCATTACTTTCTCTTTCATCAACTACTTGTACATAATCTGCAGCAATTTTGATAACTTTGGAACGGATTTTGCTGCGCTGACAATGATCTTTTACGATTCACTGACGTTTAAGTGTCCTATATGAAATAAATATTTATGATTGGGACACCTCGCGGCTCTGACCACGCCTCTAATCGTTCATATCCCACAAGACAATAAAAGTCCAACGTTTTCGAACTCTAAGTATATTTTTGCCCCCTGCCTCCACAGCCAGTTTTTATTTTTACATTTGCATTTTTACCTCCCCTACTTTGCAGAGCTATCATTTTTTTTGTTAAACCGTATATCCGGGATAGGCTGGAAACACACTGTCCAAGTGGCATGCGAGTTACTCAGATCATTCACCCGGCACAACCCCTGCTTTTTTGGACGCTATACTGTCGGTGGTAAGTTTCCCTATGCAACTCCACTGCTCCCGTCCAGAGAGGGTGAGGTTATCCCAGGTGAATGATCCCAGGCAAGGGCGAATCATTCAGACAGTGTGTTTCCAGCCATAAAGAAATGTGTTTAAAGAATAACAGACAGGTAGTTGCTATCTACCTGTCTGTTGTGCCCGGCACTGTTCTTCCCCAACAAAGTGCGACCACCAGCATAGAAAGGGTTAATTGACCGTGCTGTTGGACTCAAGGAGACATTAAACTTCAGAAGACATCAATCGAGTAATGTTTCATGGCCCCTTCCTCAGGACAAACCAACAATCAGGGCCCTGGAGCCCTGATATGCATTCACTAATAAACCTCAGCTAACATTACTAACATTACATTACATTACTTGTCCAATGCACGGTGGATTAGTAAAATAAAACAAGTTGCGCCACACTGCTGAGATATATGATTGCAAGCGGTTAAATTTTCAAGTGCTCACCTGGTTAAGTTGTGCCTGGTCGCACAACTGACTGACGAGCGGGGAACAGGCTGGCGTGGCCTCCAAGGACGGACACCTGGCGAGAGGAGACCGTGCTGCGATCCTGGTTCGTGCGAGTCGGGAGACAACCTGCTGGCGAGCGAGGAGCAGACTGACGAGGCCTCCAGGCCGGGGGATCCGACACCTGGGCTGTGATGTGTTCCTAGGTCGTGCGAGCCAATGACAGCTTCGGGGATGGGGGTGGTGAATTGCTGCGAGCGAGGTCCGGGAGCAGAGCTGCTCAGACTCGCACTTCCTGGCAGGGAAGGCGTAGGACGTGCACAAAGGAATGAAAGGGGTGTCAGCGCTCAGATAACAACCGGGACAAGGCTCACGGGATATTTACCTTTAAGATTTATTGAATCAGTATAGGATTCCAATTCTCCACAACGCGTTTCTGCGCTTAGTGCGCCTTTCTCAAGTGATCACTTGAGAAAGGCGCACTAAGCGCAGAAACGCGTTGTGGAGAATTGGAATCCTATACTGATTCAATAAATCTTAAAGGTAAATATCCCGTGAGCCTTGTCCCGGTTGTTATCTGAGCGCTGACACCCCTTTCATTCCTTAATGCACGGTGGATTAACCCTTTCTATACCATGGTCGCACTCTTCATCTCTGGAGAAGCTGTTGCAAGCTTGAATAGTTACCAACTCATCTCTGAGGACGGCTGCAGCTGTTGGAAGCTTGGATAGTGGTTGTGGCTTCTCACAACCCTCAAAGGTGAGCCTTATTTCCAGTGGCGTAACTTGAAGCTCATGGGCCCCGATGCGAAAACTCCAACGGGGCCCCCAATTATTGCAAATATTTAACAGCATTAGTCTTTTTCAATAGGACAAAGGGACCTTTGGGGCCCCCTAGGCTCCAGGGCCCGGGTGCGATTGCAGCCGCTGCGCCTGTTGTAGTTACGCCCCTTCTTCTGCTTATTTCTTTTATGTATTGATGTTAGCACAGATAAGACCCTACTTGCATTTTTCCCCTCTTCCTAGTTCTGAAGCTTGTATAATGGTTGTGTCTTCCCACAACCCTCAAAGGTGAGCTTTATTTCATTCAATTGTTGGTGTTTACCACAGATAAGATCCCATTTTGTGCTCTTTATCCCTCTTTCTAGTTTCTTCCCCAACAAAGCGGGGTCTAAGACCACTCCTGCTGACAATTCTGCAGCTTCCACTGACGTTGCGTCTTCTCTCCTCTGTTGACGAGCGTCACAGCTGACATCATGCTTATTGACAGCGGGGTCCTTCAGGTAGGTAGCAGGGAGCCAGCTGTCAATCAGCATTACATGTCCCACCCCATCTATAGAGCAGAAAAGAAGTTCTGTTGATGAAGCCATTGAATCTCTGGCAGGAGCAGTCTGTGACTTATCCGTGCTGGCAGTGAATGGCGCCGAGCAAAACAGGCAGATAGGTGGCAATTACCACCTTGTTAGTGCCTAGGCACTTAATTTTTAATAAATCCTGGATATAGTCTTTAATTTTTGTCAATGTAGCTTGATTTTTTGCAGGATGAGTCATAGTTTAGAATGACACCATTCATTTTACCGTAAAATGGAATGAAAAAATGGAAAAGAATTCCAAGTGGGATGAAAAGGTGAAAAAAATAAATGCTTGTTGTCTGATAAAGCCTGGACCTGGGAATGATTCTCTAGGTCAGTATAATGATGAAAATAGCCAACTTGTAGAAAATTTCTTCTTCATCGAAGTGATGACTTGTTTGTAAAAACAAAATAAAAAAGAATTTGGGTTCGTTACCATTTTTGAGACTGTAACATTGTTATTTTTCCATATTTTTCAATTTTTGTGATACCAGTTAATGGTTTTATTGATAGCAATCTGGGATTCATAGGCGCACCCAAGGGGGGGGACCTCGGTGTCTGGACCTTCCCCTTTGGACGGCTCTGAGAAGTGGTGCAGTACACAAGGAGCTGGGCCCCTATGTCAGGAGACAGGAACAATTACACAGCACCCAAGGGCCCACAAAAGAGGCTGCTTTTAGGGGGGCTTTGCTCCCCCAAACCCCCCCACCGGGGGCTTTGCCCCTCGGAACCCCGCTGGGGGGTGACACCCCCCTTTCAGGGCCGGTGTGTGTTTCTTGGACCCCTACCTTGGGAAATTTCTGGGTGTGCCACTGCTGGGATTCATATGGTTTCATAGTCAAAAAACGTCTTAAGCCCCGCCAGCGTCGCCGTCCCCCGTTTAGATGGGGCGACACATCCAGCCCCGCGCCGGCGATTTGTCAGGCGGCATCACCGCCGGGGTGTCTGGAAACCTCAGCGGCAATGCAGGACAATGGGAGCGTATGGCGGCCGGTTACTTGGGGTGATGTGTGCACATCGCCCCATGATGGTCGCCTGGTTTCAGAGCACTGCTCTGAAACCAGGCGACTGCCCGGCACCGCCGACATCGCCCCTTTACATGAGGTAACGTAGGGGCGATGACGCCGGCGATAGGCCACGCCCCCACATCGCTTCTGTAATGGGCGGCGATATCGCCCCGTGTAACAGGGGCTTTAGATCCATCAAGTTCAATCTTTCTCCACCAGTTCTATATTCTGTCGCTAGGTTATTTATACTGCAAAATGTCATTTGGTCAATCTTTTTACGTGGTTTTATGTTAAAGGGATACTCCAAAATCCAACAACTATGGCTTATCCATTCTGTATGTTATAAATATCTAATAAATGTAGGTCACAACTCTTGGAGTGACTATAAAGGGGAAAGAAAGCGCAACTTTTGCTTTGAAAACAGATGCCACAGCTCACCTGGATCAGTTGTTGTGACACACAACCAGTATAAGCGCATGGTATGGCTGCTGCAGGATCCACACTCCACGTGTACACGGTGGCAACAGAATATGAATCCAAGGGGGACAGTATTTATCTGATCCGCGCTGCCATACGATGAAAGGACCACAAGTGTCTGTCAAGTAATTGTGGCTTTTAGGGATGGGCGAATCTACTCGCTAGGACTCGTTACTCGGCGAGTAGTAAGGGACTCGCAGGACTCGGTACTCTGCGAGTTTCCCAGTGATTACTCGCACGAGTCCAATGCAAATCAATATCAATCCTAGTTTTGTCAGAAACGCTGACAAAACTAGGATTGCCATTGTTTGCATTAGACTCAGCTACTGTGCCAGTGATAGCAGGGAAACTCGCAAATAACTGCTGTTACATTGCGAGCCGAGTCCAGCTGTCTTCTCTGTGCAGCTCCAGGGTCCTAGAGCCCGCCTTCTCACAGACATGATGTAGCAGTGCTGAGATTGTTCTCAGTCTGCTCATTCCCTGTGCATAGACATCTATATTTATGCACAGGGGATGTAGCAGAGAGGACATCGTGTTTTGGACTACGTCGGACGGAAGAGGATTTTTTTAATTAAAGATGGAGTCCCTAATGGCTTTTTTTTTATTTCAAATAAAAATTTTTCTCTGTGTTGTGTTTTTTTAACCCTTTATTGGAGATTCTTAGTGGCTGGGTCAAACGTGGCCTGACATTAAGAATCTCGGGCTTAATACCAGCTTGTATAACAAAGCTGGTATTAACCCCTTTATTACCCAGCGTGCTACCGCCACCAGGGCCGCTGGAAGAGCGGGGTTCAGTGCCAGAGGATGGCGCTTCAATGAACGCGCCATCTTCTGGGGCGGCTGCGGGCTGCAATTTGCAGCGGGGGGTGCCCAGAAAGCTTGGGCATCCCTGCGCTGCGGATTCCAGCCCCCAGCTGCTTAGCTGTACCTGGCTAGACATAGAAATTGCGCGGAGCCCCACGCATTTTTTTTTTTTAATATTTAATGAATTTCAGAGTCAGAGGCTCAGAGTCAGAGTCTCGGAGTCGGAGTCTCCTCAGAGTCGGAGTCTCCTCAGAGTCGGAGTCTCAGAGTCGGAGTCGCCTCGGAGTCGGAGTCGTGTCGGAGTCGTCTCGGAGTCGGAGTCGTCTCGGAGTCGGAGTCGTCTCGGAGTCGGAGTCGTCTCGGAGTCGGAGTCGGAGTCGTCTCGGAGTCGGAGTCGTCTCGGAGTCGAGTCGGAGTCGTCTCGGAGTCGGAGTCGTCTCGGAGTTGGAGTCGGAGTCGTCTCGGAGTCGGAGTCGTCTCGGAGTCGGAGTCGTCTCGGAGTCGGAGTCGGAGTCGTCTCGGAGTCGTCTCGGAGTCGGAGTCGTCTCGGAGTCGGAGTCGTCTCGGAGTCGGAGTCGCCTCGGAGTCGGAGTCGTGTCGGAGTCGTCTCGGAGTCGGAGTTGTCTCGGAGTCTGAGTCGTCTCGGAGTCGTCTCGGAGTCGGTGTCGGAGTCGTCTCGGAGTCGGAGTCGGAGTCGTCTCGGAGTCGGAGTCGTCTCGGAGTCGAGTCGGAGTCGTCTCGGAGTCGGAGTCGGAGTCGTCTCGGAGTCGGAGTCGTCTCGGAGTCGGAGTCGTCTTGGAGTCAGTGTCAGAGTCGTCTCGGAGTCGGAGTCGTCTCGGAGTCGGAGTCGGTCTCGGAGTCGAGTCGGAGTCGTCTCGGAGTCGGAGTCGTCTCGGAGTCGGAGTCGGAGTCGTCTCGGAGTCGTCTCGGAGTCGGAGTCGTCTCGGAGTCGGAGTCGTCTCGGAGTCGAGTCGGAGTCGTCTCGGAGTCGAGTCGGAGTCATCTCGGAGTCGGATTTGTCTCGGAGTCGGAGTCAAAAAAATGCGTGGGGCTCCGCCCAATTTCTATGTCTAGCCAGGTACAGCTAAGCAGCTGGGGGCTGGAATCCGCAGCGCAGGGATGCCCAAGCTTTCTGGGCACCCCCCGCTGCAAATTGCAGCCCGCAGCCGCCCCAGAAGATGGCGCGTTCATTGAAGCGCCATCCTCTGGCGCTGAACCCCGCTCGTCCAGCGGCCCTGGTGGCGGTGGCACGCTGGGTAATAGAGGTTAGGGCCAGCTTTGTATTATCAGCTGGCCCTAAGCCCGAAATTTAGACATGACCGCCATGAATTTCTATTAAATTGTTTCAAAAAAAACACAACACAGAGAAATTTTTTTATTAGAAATAAAAAAAAAAAGCCATTAGGGACTCCATCTTTAATTAAAAAAATCCTCTTCCGTCCGACGCAGTCCAAAACGCGATGTCCTCTCTGCTACATCCCCTGTGTATAGATATAGATGTCTATGCCCAGGGAATGAGCAGACTGAGAACAATCTCAGCACTGCTACATCAGGCAGCAGGCAGGCTCTAGGACCCTGGAGCTGCACAGAGCAGACAGGACTCTTATCTGTGCGAGTTTCCCAGCCAGCGATTACTTACAAAGTAAACGAGTCCAATGCAAATAAATGACAAAACTAGGATTGCTTCAGGCTGAAGCTTCCGAGACACATCTGTGATTTGTAAATCTCACACTACTCGCTATTACTCGCTTCCCCATTCATTAACATTGGACTCGCTAGACTCGCAACGAGTAGCGAGTCCTGGGCTCGGACTCGCTAGAGTCAAGCGATTCCGAGTAATTTAGGATTCGCCCATCACTAGTGGCTTTATTCAACACATTTCGGAGCGTTATCGGAGCGTTATCCCCGCTCCTTTCTCAGGAAACCAACCTGATCTTTCTAAGAAATATCGCGCCGAAAGGTGTTGAACATTATGTTGGTTTCCTGAGGAATGAGTGGGAATATTGCTCCAAAACGCGTTGAATAAAGCCACCATTACTTGACAGACACTTGTGGTCCTTTCATCGTATGGCAGCATGGATCAAATAAACACTGTCCCCCTTGGATTCGAAAACTCTTGGAGTGGTGCATATGTGGAGAAAAAAGATACCCAGAACATTAACTTAAATATCCGAAAATGACAAAATCAGAACCATAATGCCAAAAATCCATAAAAAACTAAATTCCACTTTCAGACCATTAACTTGTCTGTGATGGCCTGACTATCTGGGTATCTGACTAAGAACGCTCATGCTATCAAGGATAATTAAGAACTAAGAACTAGAGGATATTTCAGAATGCATACATCAACTGGGCAGCCACAAAGGTTCCCATACACTTTGGCTAGGACTCCACAGTTAGCTACGGTATGTCTTTTAACCTCCCCACAAAACTTATGCACAAACATGCAGTCTTGGTTCAGCCTCTGTGTGTATGTGTTTTATGTGGAGGAAGATTAGTTTAAGATGGAAAAACAAAAAAGTCAGCTTACCCTTTGAAGATATAATGCACGGACTTCACATTGTAGAGTGAGAAACAAGTGAAACAGGAAAATCCAGCATAAAAATCTTCATAAAAACCAGTTTACTGAATTTCATCATGCAATCATAAAATATTTTGTGAACTCTTAGCAGCAAACATATTAAAAACACAAGCAGACACATTTCTGTTGAAGCACTTTATTAATTGCATTGTAAGATGTAAATGACCGGTATGAATCACAGAGGCAGTCATCTGTAATGCAAACCTGGATGTTTGCTCTGGAACCTGTAGCACCAAGTGAGTTTTTACAGCCTTCCAAGGACATGTTTTATGGATAGCTGGAGAGACATGTGGGTCTGGCTATCCACATACCTCCACCCATGGCTGTGTCTCATATCATATAATGGAGTCTGTGTGTTTGACACATGTTCGGCGGTGGTGGGGGTTGTCATACCTCCTAAAGGAACCTTTCAGAGTGAGAGAGAATTTTCTTGACCTGATCGGGCAGTGTGTGGAGGCTGCCACACCTCCACTGGTATCCATCGGCGGAAAGTTGTTTACGAACCTGTGTGGACATACCCGTGAGTGATACGGACTGTGATACCATGTTTATGTTCTTTCAAGCCAGGAGAAGGCTTGAGTAATATTCCTGGAGAGCGGTTTAGGTGTTGCTGAATAAACCTACTGTGCTTTTTAAGTAAAAGTGTTTCTGTCATTACCTTAAGGCACTAGCTGAGTGAATGACCCCACCACAGCATACATAACACAATGTGAACCGACCTTTCCATAAATAACCCATTCATTTGAAGAATGCCACTCCTATCCCACTTTGTTCAAATTAATTCACTTCCATATGGGTGGCTGTGAAAGGAACTATCGTCATAGGAGCAAAGAAAACGGCAACACTCACCATTTTTTGGATTACGTCTTTATTTGTTTAAAACATATCAGTGGCTCACAGATTACTCCACAGGGTGCGGGGGTGCAGGGGGAGGATGGGTGGTCCTCACAACAACGGACCGTTTTGCGCCTCCTAATGGCGCTTCAACAGGTTATAGCATTTCTTTGTCCCCGAAGTAGAGGGAGGGATCACGGAGGTGCCGGCCTCTCTGTATAAGTAAGTGTAACAGGAACTATGACTAAGCTGCTCATAGTCTTAAATTAAGTCTTGGCATATGATATTGCCTTGTGGTTTAAATAAATCCACCATGTTTCTCTGTTTATTAATTTTTGCAGGCTTGAGGGGCCCCCTGCCCGGTCGGGGCCCTGGTGCAGCTGAACCAGCTGCACCACGGTAGGTCCGCCCCTGTATGGGTAATGTTATTAGAGGCATCTGATAGCACCATCTGATACGTATTTTTAATGAACCGCTTGTACAGCCTAAATATTGAACATTACCGGCTATACAAGTTATTAGATAGTTGACACTACTAGTGTCATGACATTACTATGTGTCAATATTCTAATTACGTTGCATGACAGTAGAGGAAAAAAACTTTAGTATCATTAACGTGTTTGTAGCATGTGCAGTGTGCCTGCATTTATAAGAATCCCCATTAGAGTAAGATACTGCCAAAATCCCCCAAACAGAAAGATTGGGCATCATCAATTGAGAGTTGAGAGGCTGCATTATACATTAGATAATCACTCCAATTTTTCTTTAACCTGAATGAGGGTCTTAAGAGTTTGCACAGTTTTGGCAGTATGTTGTATATTGGCCTTCTTCGTTGAGCGGAACCCCTGTCTAGAAGACCATACAAGGTCATCTCAAGGAGGCTTCACAACATACAAGCGAACCTTTCTTAGAATACAAAGGTGTTCTGCCGTTTAGTGAACTAAAAACAATATATACCACACAATATAGTAAGATCGTACAATGCAGTTCCCATTACAAAGAAACTTTCTGTTTCTTACTAGCAAGGGATGTGAAGGGCAAAAGGTTTAATTCTTTAAAGTAGAAATAGTTTACTGCCATTATTTACTTCTACTCACTTGCAAAATAAACAGGAGTCCTTATGGACCAATTATCTTGACTTACCAAGTTGCCTTACTACAATCAACTTGCCTCTAGTTGTATTTTTCTAAACCAGGATTTTTTTTCTTTAGAATATAGTTTACAGTGTACACATAGTGTTTGCTTGTCATTTTGCAAGTCTTCCTAGCGTATATTAACACCTCTTCTCATATTAAAGACCGGCAGAAATCATTATGCCGCGGTCATGACATTTTGTTGCCATAGAAAGAACCTAGAATGTCAAATTGTATTACATCATAGTCTATGGTGAGAAGACCCCAGAGGTGAGTAGATCTAAGGGGATATATATTTAAAAGGCAGCACCTGTGGTGGCTAAGAGGTTAGGGAGAGTAGATCAGACCATATATTGCCTTCACATGAACCTGTGTTTGACTCCTCTCCCAAAAAGGACCCCCGATAAAGCTGTTAGCAATCCATTGGGTCATGCCACCCTTTCCTTATGCTTTGAAATGTTGGAAGGAATGACTAGTATCTAAAGGTGACCTACTAGCGTAGTGGGAGGCTTATGGTATGCAATCACCCAGGGGGTATTTAATTGTCACTAGGTGAATGCTTAGTTTTGGATAAATCCTGAATGGGTCACCTATTACCCACAGAGGAGATGAGCCTACTAACCTTTTATATGTGGAAGTTCATCATTGTAAGCCACATCACTAAAAATTAAAGTGAAATTACATTTTTTTAACAAATGAGTAATCTGTGAACCCAATATAGGTTAAGAAAAGAGAAATTGTTACATCAGCAGCTTGTTTATCGTATTGTATGATGGATGCACAATGCCAATAGGAGTCTAAAGGTCTTAATTCGATCATTCAACCAAGATGGTCCTTATGCTAGCCAAGTTGTTCTCCTGACTTCAGAGAGCTTTCCGATTGGGGCTGGAAAGTGCATACAGGATGTAAGACAGAAATTACATTGGGCAACTCCTTTGGACTCTCCCGGTATCTTGGAATATTAGGTCAAAAAAGGGAAAAGAACTGCAGGTACAGAAATATCCTTCTGCTATATTGAAAAGTGTAAAATACCTGATGAAGACCCCATTCTGTGGTTGAAACACACAATTAAGGTCATCAATAAAAAGAAGGATATTTCTATTTAATAGGTTGTTACTTTCTTTACCAACTATACAACAATACCCAGAGGGTTCACAGTAACAACGCAAAGAGTTGGCTGATGTTTCTTTTTTAACATTGATCCTATCAATTTACAAATGAGCCTTTGTTAATAGGATCTAAGAGATCCACCTTAATACTGAATGAATTGCAGCCATGATAGTAAACCGGTGTCACACTAATGATGAGTACGCAGCATGGTATCACACACAAAGGATGATTAAACAGAGACACAATGTAGCTGCACCTCTACACAGCAGGTTTCTGTACAGACTAGAACTCCAACTGCGCAGTCCCTAAAGCACATGCACAGATAGGAGTATCCCTGCACAGATAGGAGTATCCCTGACCGCAGGACTAGAATGTGACTGCTCAGGCCTTGCTGCTTGATAGGCCATCGAGAGTTTCCTGTACCTCCTAAAGAACCATGGGCTAGGTTGCTGAGGGCAACAACCACAACAGGGCAAGATTACGGAAACAGGCAATACCAACATAACAGTGAGGAAGTAGGGATAGTGTAGACCTGAGCTATCCCTCCAGATAGGAAACCCTAGGCTAGTCTCTGTCTCCAAGATTACCTCTAAAGGTGGGAGTGCCTTGGTCTGGTACCTTACTAGGCTCCTGTATTGGATTCACCTTGATGTCTCCCTCCTTTACCAAAGGGAGTTCAGGGGCTGAAGATCAGGGAAGCACACAGAGACCTGGGCACGGTAAAAGGTAAAGCAAAGCAATGACCCCACAGCTGAACAACAGCAAGCTTCACTGCAGGGAAGCACAAGTTCTATCACCGGCATGGAGTGAGTTCAGAGGAGGGTAGATATAGCAGAAGGGGAGGGCAATCATAGGCGCCAGACAGATAAAGGCTAAGAGAACTTCATTTAGCCGTGAAAAGGTCCTTAACCCCTTCAGCATTGCAGAGCAAGCACACAGATAAAACTTTCAAGCGTGCGATTAATCAAACGCTAAGACCTTCTCATCTCGGGTCCACTAGAGTTGACAACTGGACGACACACGTTCACGATAACCTGGTGCCAAAATCATATATTTAGGAAAATAAAAAGGTTAAGTAATTGAGTAGATGGCTGTCCTGGTTGGTTTAGTGAACTGGGTTTTACTTATGACGAAGACAAAAAATCTCAATGGGGGAAGAGCCAGGGCTAAAAAAAAGATGAAA
This sequence comes from Allobates femoralis, assembly GCA_033576535.1. NCBI lineage: Eukaryota > Metazoa > Chordata > Amphibia > Anura > Aromobatidae > Allobates > Allobates femoralis. Next base: position 34,002,324 of record JARQOC010000011.1, read on the forward strand.
TCTACAGGAAAGCAAAAGAATTGGATGGTGAAGCTATGACATAGCCATCGTGAATATTATCCTCATTTTATCTTCATAGCTTTTCATGTATCTATTTTACTAATTGTACAATTATGGCATCAACCCTTTGCTAAAATAGTTTTACACAAAAGAATATATCTCTTACATTTTACAGATTTGGAAGCTTCATCAAAATAAAAGAGCTATCGAGGGCCAAGACCCCTTCAGGAGTTGACTGGCTCTCTGGTGACTGCTCCGTGATTTAGCCTTTTCAAAAGCTGCCAGCTGCAAATGAACCTGGATCAGTTGACTCCACAAGCTCTTCTGCTGGCTCCAGGGATTGAGACAGTAAGGATAGTGGTAGAAAAGGCCATAAGACGGAGGACCATGCCTAGAGACAAAGATTATGTATTGCATTTGCTGGATTTTATGAAAAGAGAAAACAGCACATAAACTAAAGAGCACAAATGAATGTCATCTGTTATTTCGTTTTGGGGAAAAAATATTTGCTAAACTTTCGTGAAGAGCAAAAAAGAAATTCAAAAGGTTTTCTATTTTCTGATAAAATGTAATAAAGCTTATAGAGATTTTACTTTGAGTAGAAATTTTATTTTAAGGCTGGCTTCACACCACGTTTTTTTTGATCCGGGGCTGTCCAGTGTAAACCAGACAGCCCCAGACAGTTTTTGGCCCCATAGCAGCCTATGGGGCCGGATGGAGTCGGATGGCAGCTCTCTGCCATCCGGTTTCATCACTTCGGGACAATCCGGGGGAATACGGATTATTCTCTCCGGACACAAAAAAGATCCCCAATTTGCCGGATCCCAGATTCGGCCGGATTCTTCCGGAGCCGGGGCAATCCGGCGCTCCCTAACATGGGAGCCTATGGGGCCAGATTGCCCTGGATCGGGAGGTTCCGGGAACCGGACACTGGCGGCTGCACGTCGCTGTTGTTTCAAGACCGCGGCTAGCTAGCCGCGGTCTTGAAATTCAGCAGCAGCGGCTGCAATTACAGCCATCCGGCTGCACACAGGACCCGGAGGGCACATTTGGCCCTCTGGTTCTGTGTGCTTATCTGGTCCGGGGCTGTCTGGGTCATCCCGGACAGCCCCGAACTGGATCACACTGTGGTGTAAAGCTAGCCTAAGTTGTTTATTAATAAAATGTCAGCTTTTAAAGATAAGGAGCACGCGTGGCGGGAAGTCTTCGGATACGTTGTGCACCGAGAAGCATTTGTGCCTCTTGTTTGCAACTTGATGTCACACAAGTATTGTAGGCTATGTGCCAACACAACTTTTTAGGCTATGTTCGCACTGTGTGTTTTTGATCTGTTTTTGGATCAATTTTTGGAGTGAACTCATCACTTTAATGGAATTCCAGCAAAAGTCAATGGGTTTTCCACTTTTACTGTTCAATCTGTGCTTTTATAACTGGGGGGGCATTTTTTTTCTCTTGAAAAGTGATCCTCAAAAAGAATGAGCATGTCAGTTACCGCAGCGTTTTTCTGACCTGCTTTTCCCATTGAAACCATTGTCTATGGCTAGGGTCACATTAGCGTTTGCGGCGCGCTAAAAACTTAGACTTTGGCAGCATAAATGCAGTGCTACCGCTAGAGTTAACGCTGCCAATGTTTACCTATGGAGACGCGGCTCAAATGCCGGCATATGACTGAAATCTCGCGTTAGGAAATAACTATTGAAAGCGTCTTTTCTCGCAGTAGGAAATAACACGGGATTTCAATCAAATGGCCACATTGGTGCTACGCTACGGCCCGCCTCTCCATAGGGTAACATTGGCAGCGTTATCGTGGTGCTACCATGGCGGTAGCACCGCGTGTATGCTGCCAAAGTCTAAGTTTTTAGTGCAACCCCCCCCCTAAGCGCGCCGCAAGCGGTAAGTGACCCTAGCCTATGGGCTAGAAAAATGCACCAGAAAAAGCGCAGCCAAAAAGAATCAAAAAGGATGATCCATTTCTGATGCGTTTTTTTTCAAAAGCTGATTCAGATTTCCAGCTTAAAAAGAGAGAAAAATGCCCCAGAGAAAAATGGATCTAAAAATTACAGTGTGAACATAACCTTAGATGTAGAAAAGTTCTGTACCATAAAGGTTGTTAAACTGCCCCCGTGCCAGAAAAATGCACCAAATATGCAAGGCGTTTTTGCTATGGTTTTTGGTGCATTTTTGGTGCAGATTTTGGTCTTGTAGCTTTTCACTATTCTGAATGGCAGGAAGGGCAGAAAAATGCTGCTTGTATTCCAAAAGAATTGAGATGGTCATTTTTCTTTCTGGCAAAAAAATGTTGCAAATCTGCAAGGACAAAAAAGGCATCATTGGCAGCACTTCAGAATTCTCATAGACTTTGCTGGGGGAAGGATGCACATACGTTTTTGTGACAATAGGTGAGAAAAACACTGCAAAAACAAATATAAAACACACAATCAGCACATAGCCTTAGAGCTGTAATAAAATATCCAAACCACTGACGTGTCCGTTCTGAACACAGATGCAATTTGCACCAACAGGTTTCATTTTTCTTGCAACAGTCACAACACATTGACAGTCATTAAATGGAGCAAAACACATAGGCCTGTTTTACATCTAAGGTCGGTTTGCGTTTTGCTTAATTAGCGTTTCTAGGCGTTTTTACCGCTAAACACGCATTAAAATGCTAGTGTTTTTGCCCCCATTGATTTTAATGGGAACGCATATAAAAACACATGTGCGTTTTCAAAAAAGCAAAACGCATGCATTTTTGCACAAAACGTCGGGGAATGCGTCTAGCGCTGCATTGGCAAAAACACATGCGTTTTTGAAAACGCACATGCGTTTTTACATGCGTTCCCATTAAAATCAATGGGGGCAAAAAAGCTAGCGTTTTAATGTGTTTTTAGCGGTAAAAACGCCTAGAAACGTTAATTAAGCAAAACGCACACCAACCTTAGATGTGGAACAGGTCATATACAAGTGCATCTCAATGAATTAGAATACCATAAAAAAGTTAATTTAGGCAGCTTTCACATCAGTAATTTTTGAAATCCACGGCAGATCCGGACGTTTTACCGCATCTGCCGCAAGCTGCTGTGTAATGGCTCACTTGGCGCAAACCTGCGGTAAGCCCCATTCATTCCCTATGGGACTTGTGGGCAGGTGCTACAACAGCAGCAGAGCTGTGACCTTATCACACTACTACTGTTACAAGCGCCACAGTCTAAAGGAAGGGAGGTCTCACCGGGAATCAGTAAGTGCTCCAGGAAGAGCAAAAAATGTAATTAAATAACCTATTAAAAGATTGGGCGAGTGGCATTTGTATTACAATTACTATTAGGGCACCTTATGGGACAACCGGGGAAAATTGTGAAAGTATGTAGAGGGTCAATATGGGCTGGGACATTATGGATAAGAGAAGTGTTTTGGTAACATTACGAATAGGAGCAATGCGTGGGGGAAATTATGGATAGGGTCAGTGTGTGGGGAACATTATGGAGAGGAGCAATGTGTGAGGGACATTATTCAGAGGGGCAGTGTGGGAGGATATTTTGTGTGGAAAGCAAAGTAAGGGGCAATTTTTTTAATCAGGGGTGCAGTATAGGATATAGTTTTATTTATGGGGCAGTATAATTATACTTTTATTTTTAAACACACCATGTTGGGGAGTGCTTCTGAAGGGCGGAGAAGAGGGAAGTTCGGAGAGACATACTGGGTGTAGAATCTCATAATGGTCTCTGTACTAAATTGAGACAAATAGGATGGGAGTGACCTCCATCAAAATCAAAGATTTTGCCACCTATAAGGTGCTTGGCTGAAAACACTTATGTGTGATACTAACTATGTCTCATGAGAAGTGTGGTTTCATTATGGCCCATAGTTTGATGATGACTAGTTAAGGGGCGAGTGCCGAGTACCGGCGAGATGCTCGGGCTCATGCTCGGGTCCACCTCCCTGCATGTTGGCGCTCTTTACAGAGCCAGCCCACATGCAAGGATTGGCTGCCACACACTGTAATACCAAAGCCATGATGGTTGTGGCATTACAGTGATTGGCTGGCCGTACAATATCATCAGGTCTATATAAGACCTGCTTGTCACTCTGCTCCACATTGTCAGCTAGTGTTGGGAGAGGTGCTTCTGAGTGAGGGACAGATTTCGAGTCTTTTAGGTAATGTAGGTGCTGGGATACAAAATCCATCAAAACAACAGTCCTTTTGAGGACTAATCTAGCTGTATGCAGGCAGGCAGGGTATATAGCACACTTCGGTGTATCACAAGAAACAGTATCCAAGTCAGCACATCTGGGGCTGGTGTACAGGCTCTTAATATCTATCCATCAAAACAACAGTCCTAAAGATTAATTTAGATGAATACAGGCAGGAGGGGTATATAGCACACTTTGGTGTACCACAAGAGGCTGTATACCAGTCAGCACATCTGGGGCTGGTGTACAGGCTTCTAATATCTATCTAGCCATCCAAACAACAGTCCTTCTAAGGATTAATTTAGCTGTATACAGACAGGAGGGGTATATAGCACTCTTTGGTGTACCACAAGAGGCTGTATACCAGTCAGCAAATCTGGGGCTGGTGTACAAGCTTCTAATATCTATCTAGCCATCCAAACAACAGTCCTTTTTAGGATTAATTTAGCTGTATACCGGCAGGGAAAATAGCACACTTTTAAAACCCATATAGCACACCATTTAAAATGCGCTGGAACGAGAAACTGGACGTGATAGTGATGGTGCATGCAGAGGCCAAGGCCGTGGACAAGCTAGAACTGTGCCACAACAAACACCCACATCTTCTTGCCCAACCTTCCTGTACCAATTCCTAGGGAACCGCAGCATACCACTATTAAACCCAGAGTAGTTTCAACAGGTTGCTATTTGGATAGCGGATAATGCTTCCCATCAGTTTGCCACCATCACAACCACCTTGTCTTCCACACGGTCAAGTCTCAGTAGCCATGAGTCTGGACTGCATATTCCTCACCCTGATCCTGCTTCCTCCCACCATACCGAGGGCCCGGACAAAAATGATCCCACACTTGGACTCTCTGAAGAGCTGTTCACTTTTCCATTCATAGATTCAGACCTCTTGCCCACTTCACGTGAAGTGGGGCATGAAGAGATTGTGTGTAGCGATGACAAAATATTTGGGCAGACACCGTCACATGAAGGCGATGGTGGAAAATGGTCACAAGAAGTGGACGATGATGAGACACAATTGCCAGAAAGCCAGGAGGAGGAAAAGTGTGCGGAAGTGGAAGACGACATGGTGGGTGATCTAATAACTAACTCAACCAGGCAGGAGGACATTCAGGAGGATATGCAGAGCGAGCACAGCAGCTCACATAGAGAGAGAGAGGCGTAGCACTCCAATAGACAGGAAGAAGCAGTGTGGTGGCCACAGACAGAAGGCGGGCAACCTTTCCCTGTAACATGAATACGACGGACGTTGCCAGTAAAACTCTTAGGTCTTCCCGAGTCTGGCTGTTTTTCAAGGTGTCTGCTGATAATTCCAAAAAAGCCATTTGCACCACCTGCCATGCCAACATCAGCAGGGGTAGCAAAACTACCAGCCTGACCATCCCCAGCATTATCAGGCACATGGCAGCAAACCTTGTTGTGGACAGCTGTGAAAGTGCAGGCAGATCTGTGGCTTATACCGCTGAACCTACAGCCTGGCATGGTCGTGTGTGACAATGACTGGAACCTGGTGGCGGCTCTGAGGCCAGGGGAGCTCACACATGTCCCATGTGCTTAACCTTGTGGTTCAGCAGTTTCTTAAATCCTACCCAGAGCTGTCGGATCTGCTCGTCAGAGTGCGCCACTTGTGTGCCTATTTTACAAAGTCACCTACTGCTTCGGCCGCCCTTGCTGGGCCTCAGTAGCGTTTGCAGCTTCCGGCTCACAGACTGGTGTGTGATGTCCCCACGCATTGGAATTCGACACTGCAGATGTTGGTCAGGATTTGTGAGCAGAAGAGGGCAGTTGTTAACTACCAGCATCAACAAGGTCGTCGGTATTCGGTTCAGACTCCACACATAAGACCTCAGGGGAGGACATGGATATCTGACATATTTACCGTTTTCCAAAACTTTGAAGACTTCCCCAAGACCCATGCTACAAAGAGAACTTTATATCTCTTATTACTGAGGTAGAAAGGTCTACAAAGATGTGGCAGTACCAGAAGGCCGTTGTTGCGGAATTAGTAAAACAATTTCCCTTCTGAAAATGCTGGCGGCAGAGGTCACAGTTCGGTGGCCAACCAAAGAGTACAGACAAGAGAGACACAACTCCAATCCAGCAGAGGCAGGGGAACACTCTCAATGTTCTGGGAGAGTTTTCTTAGCCCCTCCCATGGCACAGGCCCTGAGGCGCGGGGTACTCTCACAAGGACTGCAAAGTTTGGGAAGATGCTGAAGGAGTACCTTGCTGACTATACCAATGTCCTCCGTGATTGCACTGTGCCTTATAATTATTGAGTATCCAAGCTGGACACTTGGCATGAACTGACTCTGTACGCCTTGGAAGTCTTGGCCTTTTGTCAGAGGGGGTTTTTAGTGCTGCAGGGGGAAATATTACTGATAAGCACATCAGCCTGTCAACTGAAAATGCTGACAGGCTGACTCTTATCAAAATGAACAAGGGCTGGATTGGGGCAGGTTTTTCAACACCACCAAATAATAGCAGCATAATATAAACTCAAAGCTTTTTTGAGGAGGTATATTCCCGTGCTCCTCTTCATGCCCACACATGGCTATACGCTTCCTGATTTTGGCTATTTTCTCTAGTCCTCCTCCTTCTCCTTATCCTCCACCATATCACCAGGGTGACCGTGGTCCATGATACAACACCCAAATAATATTTTTAAAGGGTGTTTATGATGCCTGTAACCTGAAAAAAAGTTAAACAGTATAATCATGTATATCCCCCAGGGGTAAATGTTTCAGTCCATACTTAGTGCATGGACATTACAAGTATAGGAGACCCACTCCTTTGTAATGGGAACGTTTTTATGAGGCCCTCCACCATGTCTCTTAAAAGGGGCATCGGAGTGCCAACCAATTTTTTGCAGCCTGCATAGTGCAACACTATGGGAGACCCACTTCCTAATAATGTGAACATACAATATTTAATGAGGCCCTCCTCCACGTCTCTTAAAAGGGGCATCGGAGAGCCTCAAAATTTTTGGCAGCCTGTATAGGGCAACACTATGGAAGACCCTCTTCCTAATAATGGGAACATTATTTAATGAGGCCCTCCTCCACGTGTCTTCAAAAGGGCATTGGAGTGCCTCCCAATTTCTGGCAGCCTGCATAAGGCAACACTATGGGAGACCCACTTCCTAATAATGTGAACATACAATATTTAATGAGGCCCTCCTCCACGTCTCTTAAAAGGGGCATCGGAGAGCCTCAAAATTTTTGGCAGCCTGTATAGGGCAACACTATGGAAGACCCTCTTCCTAATAATGGGAACATTATTTAATGAGGCCCTCCTCCACGTGTCTTCAAAAGGGCATTGGAGTGCCTCCCAATTTCTGGCAGCCTGCATAAGGCAACACTATGGGAGACCCACTTCCTTATAATGGGAACATACAATATTTAATGAGGCCCTCCTCCATGTCTTTTACAAGGGGCATCGGAGTGCCACCCAATTTTTGGCCATCTGCATAGGGCAACACTGTGGAAGACCCACTTACCTAATAATGGGAACATTATTTAATGAGGCCCTCCTCCACGTGTCTTCAAAAGGGCATCGGAGTGCCTCCCAGTTTTTGACAGGCTGCATAGGGCAACACTATGGGAGACCACTTCCTAATAATGGGAACATTATTTAATGATGCCCTCCTCCACGTGTCTTCAAAAGGGCATTGGAGTGCCTCCCAATTTTCGACAGGCTGCATAGGGCAACACTATGGAAGACCCACTTCCTAATAATGGGAACATTATTTAAAGAGGTTCTCCTCTATATTTCTTAAAAGGGGCATTGGAGTGCCTCCCAATTTATGGCAGCCTGCATAGGGCAACACTATGGGAGACCCACTTCCTAATGGGAACATACAATATCTAATGAGGCCCTCCTCCACGTCTTTTACAAGGGGCATCGGAGTGCCACCCAATTTTTGGCCATCTGCATAGGGCAACACTATGGAAGACCCACTTACCTAATAATGGGAACATTATTTAATGAGGCCCTCCTCCACGTGTCTTCAAAAGGGCATCGGAGTGCCTCCAGTTTTTGACAGGCTGCATAGGGCAACACTATGGGAGACCACTTCCTAATAATGGGAACATTATTTAATGATGCCCTCCTCCACGTGTCTTCAAAAGGGCATTGGAGTGCCTCCCAATTTTCGACAGGCTGCATAGGGCAACACTATGGGAGACCCACTTCCTAATAATGGGAACATTATTTAAAGAGTGTTCTCCTCTATTTCTTAAATGGGCATTGGAGTGCCTCCCAATTTTGGCAGCCTGCATAGGGTAACACTATAAGTGCATTTGGTTTCTGTCTATGGCATGGATGTAAGAATTCTTGATGTGCTTTTTTCTAGTAGTTTTTGTACAATTTTGTTAGGACTGGTGAGCATGGGATCCCTTGATCGTTGGTCATCTAGCTTAAATGTCTTGGAGCCAACTACATGAACCAAAATCCCATCTATAAAGGTTTTTTATTTATCATATAAAAAACTTTTGCACTTTTTTATCATCCAGGGTGCAGTTGGGCCCATAGGGGGCCATTCATTAGTGGTGCAGAAGCATCGTTCTGTGCGGTCCCAATGCTCAGCAGCGGAGCGGTTGGGTAGCTTTCAGACACTCTGCATCATATGTATCAGTGAATGGTGTCACTATGGCAGCCTAGTATAGTGGAGGTCGCCTCCACATCTGAGGTAGAGGTTATTTTATCAGCCTATTCAATGGGCTTGTGCTTCCATTTGGGCTCTGACTGGTACCTGTAAGTGCATTTGGTTTCTGTCTATGGCATGGATGGTAAGAATTCTTGATGCTGCTTTTTTCTAGTAGTTTTTGTACAATTTTGTTAGGACTGGTGAGCATGGGATCCTTGATCGTGGGTCATCAGCTTAAATGTCTTGGGCCAACACATGAACCAAAATCCCATCTATAAAGGTTTTTTATTTATCATATAAAAAACTTTTGCACTTTTTTATCCATCCAGGGTGCAGTTGGGCCCATAGGGGCGCCATTCATCTAGTGGTGCAGAAGCATCGTTCTGTGCGGCCCAATGCTCAGGCAGCGGAGCGGTTGGGTAGCTTTCAGACACTCTGCATCATATGTATCAGTGTGAATGGTGTCCTATGCAGGCCTAGTATATGCATGGCAGGTCGCCTCCCACATCTTGATGGTAGAGGTGATTTTATCAGCCTGCAGCTGGGCTTGCTTCACATTTGGGCTCTGACTGCGTCCTGTAAGTGCATTTGGTTTCTGTCTATGGCATGGATGGTAAGAATTCTTGATGCTGCTTTTTTCTAGTAGTTTTTGTACAATTTTGTTAGGACTGGTGAGCATGGGATCCTTGATCGTGGGTCATCAGCTTAAATTGATCTTTGGGCCAACACATGAACCAAAATCCCATCTATAAAGGTTTTTTATTTATCATATAAAAAACTTTTGCACTTTTTTATCCATCCAGGGTGCAGTTGGGCCCATAGGGGCGCCATTCATCTAGTGGTGCAGAAGCATCGTTCTGTGCGGCCCAATGCTCAGGCAGCGGAGCGGTTGGGTAGCTTTCAGACACTCTGCATCATATGTATCAGTGTGAATGGTGTCCTATGCAGGCCTAGTATATGCATGGCAGGTCCCCTCCCACATCTTGATGGTAGAGGTGATTTTATCAGCCTGCAGCTGGGCTTGCTTCACATTTGGGCTCTGACTGCGTCCTGTAAGTGCATTTGGTTTCTGTCTATGGCATGGATGGTAAGAATTCTTGATGTCTGCTTTTTTCTAGTAGTTTTTGTACAATTTTGTTAGGACTGGTGAGCATGGGATCCCTTGATCGTGGGTCATCAGCTTAAATGTCTTGGGCCAACACATGAACCAAAATCCCATCTATAAAGGTTTTTATTTATCATATAAAAACTTTTGCACTTTTTTATCCATCCAGGGTGCAGTTGGGCCCATAGGGCGCCATTCATCTAGTGGTGCAGAAGCATCGTTCTGTGCGGCCCAATGCTCAGGCAGCGGAGCGGTTGGGTAGCTTTCAGACACTCTGCATCATATGTATCAGTGTGAATGGTGTCCTATGCAGGCCTAGTATATGCATGGCAGGTCGCCTCCCACATCTTGATGGTAGAGGTGATTTTATCAGCCTGCAGCTGGGCTTGCTTCACATTTGGGCTCTGACTGCGTCCTGTAAGTGCATTTGGTTTCTGTCTATGGCATGGATGGTAAGAATTCTTGATGCTGCTTTTTTCTAGTAGTTTTTGTACAATTTTGTTAGGACTGGTGAGCATGGGATCCCTTGATCGTGGGTCATCAGCTTAAATGTCTTGGGCCAACACATGAACCAAAATCCCATCTATAAAGGTTTTTTATTTATCATATAAAAAACTTTTGCACTTTTTTATCCATCCAGGGTGCAGTTGGGCCCATAGGGGCGCCATTCATCTAGTGGTGCAGAAGCATCGTTCTGTGCGGCCCAATGCTCAGGCAGCGGAGCGGTTGGGTAGCTTTCAGACACTCTGCATCATATGTATCAGTGTGAATGGTGTCCTATACAGGCCTAGTATATGCATGGCAAGTCGCCTCCCACATCTTGATGGTAGAGGTGATTTTATCAGCCTGCAGCTGGGCTTGCTTCACATTTGGGCTCTGACTGCGTCCTGTAAGTGCATTTGGTTTCTGTCTATGGCATGGATGGTAAGAATTCTTGATGTTGCTTTTTTCTAGTAGTTTTTGTACAATTTTGTTAGGACTGGTGAGCATGGGATCCCTTGATCGTGGGTCATCAGCTTAAATGTCTTGGGCCAACACATGAACCAAAATCCCATCTATAAAGGTTTTTTATTTATCATATAAAAAACTTTTGCACTTTTTTATCCATCCAGGGTGCAGTTGGGCCCATAGGGGCGCCATTCATCTAGTGGTGCAGAAGCATCGTTCTGTGCGGCCCAATGCTCAGGCAGCGGAGCGGTTGGGTAGCTTTCAGACACTCTGCATCATATGTATCAGTGTGAATGGTGTCCTATGCAGGCCTAGTATATGCATGGCAGGTCACCTCCCACATCTTGATGGTAGAGGTGATTTTATCAGCCTGCAGCTGGGCTTGCTTCACATTTGGGCTCTGACTGCGTCCTGTAAGTGCATTTGGTTTCTGTCTATGGCATGGATGGTAAGAATTCTTGATGCTGCTTTTTTCTAGTAGTTTTTGTACAATTTTGTTAGGACTGGTGAGCATGGGATCCCTTGATCGTGGGTCATCAGCTTAAATGTCTTGGGCCAACACATGAACCAAAATCCCATCTATAAAGGTTTTTTATTTATCATATAAAAAACTTTTGCACTTTTTTATCCATCCAGGGTGCAGTTGGGCCCATAGGGGCGCCATTCATCTAGTGGTGCAGAAGCATCGTTCTGTGCGGCCCAATGCTCAGGCAGCGGAGCGGTTGGGTAGCTTTCAGACACTCTGCATCATATGTATCAGTGTGAATGGTGTCCTATGCAGGCCTAGTATATGCATGGCAGGTCGCCTCCCACATCTTGATGGTAGAGGTGATTTTATCAGCCTGCAGCTGGGCTTGCTTCACATTTGGGCTCTGACTGCGTCCTGTAAGTGCATTTGGTTTCTGTCTATGGCATGGATGGTAAGAATTCTTGATGCTGCTTTTTTCTAGTAGTTTTTGTACAATTTTGTTAGGACTGGTGAGCATGGGATCCCTTGATCGTGGGTCATCAGCTTAAATGTCTTGGGCCAACACATGAACCAAAATCCCATCTATAAAGGTTTTTTATTTATCATATAAAAAACTTTTGCACTTTTTTATCCATCCAGGGTGCAGTTGGGCCCATAGGGGTGCCATTCATCTAGTGGTGCAGAAGCATCGTTCTGTGCGGCCCAATGCTCAGGCAGCGGAGCGGTTGGGTAGCTTTCAGACACTCTGAATCATATGTATCAGTGTGAATGGTGTCCTATGCAGGCCTAGTATATGCATGGCAGGTCGCCTCCCACATCTTGATGGTAGAGGTGATTTTATCAGCCTGCAGCTGGGCTTGCTTCACATTTGGGCTCTGACTGCGTCCTGTAAGTGCATTTGGTTTCTGTCTATGGCATGGATGGTAAGAATTCTTGATGCTGCTTTTTTCTAGTAGTTTTTGTAACACTATGGGAGACCCACTTTGTAATATTGGGAACATACAATATTTAACGAGGCCCTCCTCCATGTCTCTTAAAAGGGGCATCGGAGTGCCTCCCAATTTAAAAAAAAAAATTATTTAATGTAATAAACAAATATATAATACACCAGCACTGTGTCACAAGTGAGCATGAGCCTTTAACAGTTTTCCTAGGAAAATCCATTTTGGTTTAGTTCTTGGACATTTTATTGTGAGTCCAAAAAAGTGGCGTAATACTTAGATAACATTGTTCTCAGCAGTGACCTGGGAGTCATAAATGCTTAAAGGGGTTCCCCATGCTGTTCCCATGTCATTTGAGCACTGTTCTTATACACTTGTGACTTTTTTAGGGTTTATCCAGGCTGCCGTGGGTTCTGCCGGAAAAATGCTCGGGTTTCCCATAGGTTAACATTGGGCTCAGTGCTCGGGTGCTCGACCCGAGCGTCTCGGGCACCCGAGCATCTCGATATGCTCGACCTGAGTATTGAGCACCCGAGCATTTTACTGATTACTCATCACTAAAGATGACAACAGTAGTAACAACTCTCAGTATCTCTTTACCATTGTTAAGGATCTACTGGGAGTTTCAAGTTCATGTAATACAAATTTAAATGTGGTGGATCTGAAACTGCAATTGATCACATTATAAGGCTTGGTGATGTATTCATATACCAACGGTGGTTCTGGCAATGTATTCATGTACTTAAGCTGGTCCTAGTGATGTATTCATGTACTGATGGTGGTTCTGGCACTGCATGCATGTACAGATGTTAGTTCTGGTGCTGCATTTATGTACTGATGGTAGTTCTGGTGCTACATTTATGTACTGATAGTGGTTTCAGCTCTGCATTCAGATATAAAGTCAGAAATGTACTTTTAAAAGGATTGCCCACTTTATATCTAGTTTATTAAATGTGTGGAGTAGATGATTTTTTGACAATATAAGATCATTTAGCTGTGCATTTTTATTGGATGGTGAAACCCTTTAAATACACCATTTACTATATCAAGTTCATTTTACTAAATTTTCCTTTTTTCACTGTTATATTGTTCTTTTGAAGCCCATGAAAACATTTCCCAGTTTCCATATGTAAAAGTGGCATTTTAATAAGCTAATTTACTTTTTAGTGAATAATTTGCCGCATTTCTTTTTTGTCAAAATCTGTTAAATTAACCTTAGAAACTATCCTATACAACACATTGCACGTACTAATGACAACGGCAATAATATAATTTAATTATTTGTAATATTTATTTTGACACATTTTTCAGCCTGTTTAATTAACACCACATTTAAAATGAAATATGTGATAAATTATTATAAAAGTTATTTGCCTTTCTAAATTAGAATTTGATCTTTTTGTGGATGTCATGCAACCTGCTTTATACTGAGATTTTGGTCAATTAAGTGTTAAAAAAAAAATACCATATATTTGTATGAAATGTATTAAGAAAACACATTTTTCTGTAGGTGTGAGGAAGGTTCATGGTGTTGTGTTCTGAGAAATGTTACAACCCTGTGTGTTACGTGATGCAGGCTCATGTGGTCGCGGTGGATCCTCTAAACTCGCTGGTCCTGGTGGATACTTGGGCACCAGTGCAGCAGTCAGATGGCGCTTATGGAACATGGACAGGAAAAATAACACTTTTTTAAATCCGGGGATTAATAAACATATAATGGACACCAAGCAATTACAGAATATAATGGACAAACATAATCCGAACAGCAAGGATAGATGGCAACGTAACCGAATACACAGGTGGCGAAGTAGCAGAAGACAGGATTGCTGGAGGCTGCGGGCAGACAGGTAGCAGAGATACTGATGAGTCGAGACAGGTAACAAGAGGACTGGAGACTGCTTACAGACAGGAAGCAGAGTTACTGACCACAGGCAAAAGGCAAATGACTCTAAAGGCCCCGTCACACCTGGCGGCAGGGCTGGAGATGTCGGCGGCGACTGGCGGGTGTGCGCACGTTTTTGGCGCCCCGCCAGCGCCGCCGTCCCCCATTTATAAGGGGCGACATCTCCATCCCTGCGCCGGTGAGCTGACAGGCGGCATCGCCGCCGGGGTGTCTGAAAACCCCAGCGGCGATGCAGGACAATGGGAGCCTATGGCTCCCATCGCCTGACAGGTGTGCACATCGCCCCAGATCTGTCACCTGGCTTCAGAGCACTGCTCTGAAACCAGGCGACCTCCCGACGGCGCTGACATCGCCCCTTACATGAGGCGAGGTAGGGGCAATGTCGCCGCCGATTGGCCACGCCCCTGCGTCGCCTATGTAATTGGCGGCGATGTCGCCCCGTGTGACGGGGCCTTTAGGGTACCTTTACACGTCGCAACATTGCATGCAATTTCACTTGCAACTTACTGGTTGCAGTGAAATCATGGACACATTGTTCCATTTTGTTGCCGTGTACAAATAGAACAATGTGTCCATGATTTGATTGCAACCAGTAAGTTGCAAGTGAAATTGCATGCAATGTTGCGACATGTAAAGGTACCCTTTGGGTACCATTACACGTTGCAACATTGCATGCAATTTCACTTGCAATTTGCTGGTTGCAGTGACATCATGGACACATTAATCTATTTTGTTGCCGTGTACAAATAGAACAATGTGTCCATGATTTCACTGCAAACAGCAAATTGCAAGTGAAATTGCATGCAATGTTGCGACGTGTAACGGTACCCTTAGGTGTAAAATGTTTGTCTGACACCTCGAAAACTGCAACAAACTGAAGACGTATGCTAGCTAGAAAGTCCAAGACCCAGGGCAGGACGCAGACTGGATTCCGGAGTTCAACAGAATCCAAGATGCACCTACAACATACCAACTTCAGCTCAGGCCCTTTCACACTAGCGTTTTATTCAAATTGCGGCAGATCCAGCAGATTTACCGCATCTGCTGCCTGACAGCCGCACTTGCGGCACACTTGCGGCAAGCCCCATGCATTGTTGATTGTCTTGCGGCAGGTGCAGCAAGTGCTTTATAACCGCGGTCCGCTGCTTACCGCGTTTTTTTTCGCATCCACAACTGCCACAAGTGCCAGAACCGCGGCTATACAGCACTTGCCGCATCTGCCGCTAGCCCCATAGACAGTGTGGCTGTTAGGCGGCAGATGCGGTAAATCTGCTGGATCTGACGCAATTTGAATAAAACGCTAGTGTGAAAGGGGTCTACATCCCTCAGAATTTACTCAAACATGGTTAAGTCTCCATCAATACCAGGACCCAGGTGTGAGTCCAAGAAACCCTTAAATAGGCCAAGGCAGTTTATCATATTGAGACCCAAAAGGCTACTTCCAAGATCAGATGTGGAGTGAAGCACTGCTAATAAACATAACATAACACAAATATAATAAAATGGCAGAGGTACATTATGTTTGGGAGCTTCTGATAGGTTTAAAGGCAACATCAGTCTTAATTAGAGTCACACATGTGGATGCATTTTAATGCACACCTGAAAGACACTGCTTCTTTGTGAAGCATCATGGAAAAGTATAAATAAATCAGCCAAGATATCAGGAAGAGAATTCTGGACTTGCACAAGTCTGGTTCATCCTTGGATGCAATTTTCAGATACCTGAAGGTGCCTTTTTTATCTGTACAAACAAGATGGGAATGTTGAGCATTCATACCGCTCAGGAAGGAGACGGGTTTTGTGTCCCAGAAATTAACATACTTAGGTCTGACATGTGCATATCAACCCAAGAACAAAATCAAAAGACCTTGTGAAGATGATGGAGGAAGCTTGTAAGATTGTGTCATTATCCTCTGTGAAATGAGTACTGTATCAACATGAGCTGAAAGGCCACTCTACCAGGAAAAAGTCATTACTCCAAAGGAAACATAAAAAGCCAGATTAAGTTTTGCAGATACACACAGGAACAAGGACCTACATTTTTGGACACATGTCTTATGGTCTGACGAAACTAAAATTTAACTGTTCGGCCATAATGACCATCGTTACCTTTGGAGAAAAATGGGAGAAGCTTAAAAGCCTAAGAACACCATCCCAACTGTGAAACACGGGGGTGGCAGCATCATGTTGTGGGGTTGTTTTGCTGCAGGAGGGACTAGTGCACTTCACAAAATAGATAGCATCACGAGGAGAGAAGATTAGATGGCAAAACTGAAGCAATATTTTAAGACATCAGCAAGGAAGTTAAAGCTTGGTTGGAAATGGGTATTCTAAATGGACAATGACCCAAAGCATACTGCCAAACTGATTATAAAGTGGCTTAAAGAGAACCTGTCAGCTAGTTTATGCCCCTCCAGCTATCATTGTCTGTAGCTGCAGCTTTATAATACTATTCTAATCATCCCTGTCTGAGCTCATAGTGTAATGTGAAAGGTGAAAAAAAGCATTTATACACTTGCATTTTCTTATGTAATGAGGCATTCAGTCCCCAGCTTGGAGGACGAGGACTGTTTGGCAGGTTAATAGTTAACATTTCAGCCTTGTGCTAGAACATGTTGGGAGACCTGATGTGATGTCACAACCATGTGACTACAATAGGCGGAGCTAAGTTCTCATAGAACATAATAAGTTTGCTGGCTTAGCTCCGCCCACTATGGTCACATGATCGTTACATCACACAGGTCCTTTAGCTATCCAAGTTAATAGTGAGTTAACTATTATCCTGCCAGACAGTCCCCCTGCTCCAAGGTGGGGACAGAAATTTAAATGTATAAATGCTTTTCTTTCACCTTTCACATTACACAATGAGCTCAGACAGGGATGATTAGAATAGGACTATGAAGCTGCAGGTACAGACAGTGATAACTGGGGGGACATAAACCACCTGACAGGTTCCCTTTAAGGATAACAAAGTCAATAATTTGGAGTGGTCATCACAAAGCCCTGATCTAAATCCAATTGAAAGCTGAAAAGGCAGGTGCAAGCAAGGCGACCTACAAACATGGCTCAGTTCCACCAGTTCTGTCAGGAGGAAGGGGCCCAAATTCCTACTAACTATTGTGAGAAACTTGTGGAAGGATCCAAAATGTTTGATGCAAGTCATATAGTTTAAGGGCTGTGGTACCAAATACTTGTGACCTTGCAGAAAGTAATAAAAATGCTTTAAACAATTTCTCTTACTCATTATTCTAGAATTTGGCAAATATTAATAATTATGGGTAATCCTAATTGACCTAAAACTGGAAAGGTTTATTCTGATTTCTTATCAGATTGTGATCAAGGCCTGAATGTGTGTCTATTATATAGTGTATGTAAACTTCTGGTTTCAGTTGTATACTTGCTCCCTCTTATGGCCACTTTACACGTCCCGATATCGGCGTCCAGCTGCAACCAAAAGTCACGTGGTTTGTGGGTTGACCCCGATTTCGTTCGTGCGTTGTATGGTGTAAATGTCCAATACGATGCACGAACGATGTCAAACCGATATCGGGGATCGAATGAGCGTGCTATTCAACGGGCCGATATTGGATGGGCGTTGTGTCTGGATCGTGCTGTGTAAAAGCCCAACTACGATGTGTAGTACAACTTCCCCTATCCTCTCCATGTTAAATGGTCGTTCCTGGGTCGGCCGTACAAGGGGGCGTACAAATCGTAGTGGTGTTGCCTGCCGATGTTGCGCTGTGTGACAGCTCCTATGCGATCTTGGAATTCGACCCAGAAAAAGCGCGCTCCCGCGGCGTTGTATCCAATATCGGACCGATGTTGGGACGTGTAAACTGGCCATAAGGACATACTGGTCTAGTCCATTTGTGCATTCCTAGAAATAAGTAATAATAAGATTAAGAAGGAAAGGTTTAAATAGATTATATGCCATCTATGTTTCTGGTCTGTTGAATTCTGTGACAAATTTGCATATTGAAATGAATATGCTAATTATCGGTATAAATATTTTCATGAATGTGGCTAATTTGAACACATACATTAAACATAATTCTAGATCATAGATTTTTTTGTTGTAAAAAGAACAGTTTATTTTGTGGTGTGAAAAGCCCATTTAACAGCTTTTATTTTAATCTTCACTGGGCAAATATATTCAAGGCAATTATACACTGGATTATCAATATACTTTATCTTATGTGTAATAAGTCTATTTATTTCACATCAGAGAAAATGGAAACTTGGGGATGTCTGGAGGGAGGTTTGCTCAGAAGAGGTATTTCATTAAAATATTTAAAAATAAATTCAATTAGGCAAAGTTTTTATTTACATACAATAAATTATATTTCTGAATCTTGTAACCCCTTCATGACCAATGACGTAGATTTACGCCATTGTCCGTGTCCCTGCCTTTGACGTCGGCTCACACTCGGAGTCCGCATCTTTCCCAACACTAGAGCAATCAAGTGCCTATATCCAGCTGCATCTGTTAACCAATGAAATCCCTGATAGTGGCATTTAACATGCTCAGACAGGAAATATGTCATTGTGCCGACAGGTTGTCATGACAGGCAGGGGTCTGCTGGAGACCCTAGTACCTGTCATCGTAATCCCCCAGTTCATAGGAGATTGTGATTTTTGCTATACAGCTCAAGGTTGATGCACTGCTCTGTACAGCACAAGCGATTGGACAATTGCAGTTTCAAATCCCCTAAATGTACCGTTACACGACGCAATATCGCCTCAAAGTCACGTGGTGTGGTCAATTGCAATTGATATCGCGAGTGCGTCGTGTCTTGCAACAGGGCGATGCGATTTATGTGCAGACAATTAAATCAGGCGATATTGCATAAGCGATGTGGTAGGATCGCTCAGTGTGACACCGCAATAGCGATGATGAAAGCAACTTTCCCTATTGATTACATTGATAAATATTGATTGCTCTCAGTGTAAGAAACAAGATAATAATCTTGTAGTTGTGATACCTTTTAAGGGCTAACAAAATCGCTGATGGTTTTATGGCTCATTACCACATCTAAATAATGTTGTTCAAAGACATGGAAATCTTAGACACCAGGTTTTCTTATAAATGAGTGTCCTAGAGACTTTATGACCCCTAGGCCTGCCTGATTGAAGATCCTCTCCAAGGCTGCTTTGTTTATTTTGCCAAATGTCCAGTCCGTGTAATGTTTATGCAGTCAAATGTCCAATCATTTTAGTTGTGCATGCATATATTTTGAGTTTCATTCAATATCTTGTCACACCATGCCTGATGAAGAGACCTGAGTCGTCTCAAAAGCTCGCCTTATAACATCATTTATTTAATTTTTGTTAGCCATTAAAAGGTATCACAACTACAAGATTATTAACTTGTTTCTCACACTGAGAGCAATCAACATTTTCTCAACTGGCTAACACGGTACCAAAACATTTTCTTCTAATTGATAAATATCACTCGCTGGGTTGCTCGTCACCCAGTGAACGAAAGTTGCTTTCATCATCCTAGTTGCGTTGCCTGCCGATATCGTGCACGCTCCCGTGAAATTGCAGGCGATATCGAAATCGATATTGCGTCGTGTGACGGTACCTTAAGAGAACTAATATAAAGTAAAAACTAAAAACAAAATGTTTAAAAAAATATTAAAAATCCCACAAAATTTCGTATCACCCCCCCTTTGCCTCATTAAAAAGTAAAAAAAAATACATATTTGGTATCACCGTATTAAAAAAATGTCCGATCCATCAACATATAAAATAAATTAGTTTGATCGGTAAATGGCATAATGAAAAATCTAAAGACTCACATTATTTGGTCATCTTAACATTGCAAAAAAAGGTAAACAAAACGTATCTACCCCCAAAATGTAATCAGTAAAAATGTCAGCTCAGGGCGCAAAAAATAAGCCATCACACAGCGCAGATCCCGAAAAATGAGAACCTTTACGGGTTTCAGAAAATGGCGACAAAAGCAAATTTTTGTTTTGTTGTTACACATTTTTATATTTTTTTTCACCACTTAAATAAATAAAAACTATTCATGTTTGGTACCTATGTACTCATAGTGACCTGGAGAGTCATACTTCCGTTGGTCAGTTTTACCATATATAGAACATAGTTAATAAAAAACACAATAAACCATTCTGGAATTGTACTTCTTTTTGCAATTTCACCTCACTTGGAATTAGTTTCCTGTTTTCCACTACACTATAAGGTAAAATGAATGATGTCATACAAAAGTTCAACTCGCCCCGCAAAGAACAAGCCCTCGTATGTTTAGATGGCTGGAAAAATGAAAAGGTTATGGCTCATGAAAGAAAGGGGAGGAAAAAAAATGAAAATGGAAAATCGCCATGGAGTGAAGGGGTTAAAGAGGACCTGTCACCCCCCCCCCCCTGCTGCATGGCAATCTAAATGCAGCACTGAATGCAGCATATCTGCTGCATTCAGGGAAGGGGTCCCCCATGTGTCTGTGTGCTGTGTACCCTGAGATATAACCCTAGTAAAACTCACTGTTAGAAACCATGAGGATATTCCCTGGTGCAGAGAGCCATTCCCTTCCCCTCTGTGAAGACAAAAAGTAGATAGGGGGCGCAATGGTGCGATATCCACGAGTATATTGCAGGGGTGATTTATATAACGTAATTACTAACCTATATTAGTTGTGCTACCCATGCACAACTCTGGTGTGAGCCTGATGGTTTATACGTCCTCTCCTGACTCGAGTAATTAGATGCAGCGGCGATGAGCTGCGGCTCCAGACACTCGCAGCGTCCTCGCTCCCCTCGTGTAGTTTTCCGGACTCCGCCCCCTCGCGTCCACGTGACCAGTCGCAATGACGCGACAGGTCCTCAAATCCTCTATGTAGAGACGTTGCTACGGCAACGAAAGGTCCTTTAGCTAAAATGAGCAGCGCCTGCCGTGTCCTCCAGGGAGATGTAGAATATAATGCAATTACCACGGTCTGGTGGGCGCTCTAAAGTAGATCCAGGATCTTGTTAAGTATGAAGTCCTTTATTCTAAAAACCTCCTTCCCCACAACATGTTTCGACGGTATAGTGCCGTCTTTTCTCACTTGAGAAAGACGGCACTATACCGTCGAAACATGTTGTGGGGAAGGAGGTTTTTAGAATAAAGGACTTCATACTTAACAAGATCCTGGATCTACTTTAGAGCGCCCACCAGACCGTGGTAATTGCATTATATTCCCTTCCCCTCTGCCTCTCTGTGCTGCTTCTGCTGTGCTAGCTCTGCCCTCCTCCTCTCTGTCAATCATCCTGCCTGACACAGCATGCAAATCATTTGTCCTGACGACAGCTCCAGATTCCTGCCCTGCTGTCTGAAGAAAGCATAAACAGCAAGGCACAAGGCGGCACAGAGGGGCAGAGTGGGAGGGAATGGACCCCGTCAATCGAGCTGGCTCCTGCACCAGGGACTGCCCTCATGGCTTCTAACAGTGAGTTTTACTAAGGCTATATCTCGGGGTACCCAGCACACAGACACATGTGGGACTCCTTCCCTGAATGCAGCAGACATGCTGCATTCAGTGCTGCATTTAGATTGCCATGCAGCAGGGGGGTGACAGGGCCTTCTTAAAATGGAGATGACAAAAGAATCTATAAGCAAGCATTACATATGTAAAAATATGCAATAAGTTATCAGAAAACTTTGCAACTATCCAGGGTTCAAATCATTTCGTTTCAACTCAATTTCTCGCTTCAAATTGATCATTATGTTTGGTAACGACAATGGGTGTGAGTAATTATAAGGCTTATTTTTAGTTGAGTACTTGCTACTTCATTCAAGGATATTTCAACGAGAACAGTTTTTCGAAGCCGACCGAGTTGACATGACATGTTTGGTATCTCTGGGGTATATTGAAAAAAAAATGACTTGTCCAAGGTCATAATCAGGTGACAATGGTAATTCATTCAAGGCCTATGGAAACGTCATTTCTGTTTGTTTTTTTTATACTTTTGTAAGAAGTAACAGTGATATAGCGTGTTAGAGAGCGGTTTCGGTACAGTTTTAATACCTGACATATTTTGTTTTGTATTGTTCTGTTTCATAACCTTGCATACATGCGTCTTTGTTTTGTTCCCAATTGTAGAACAAATAACATTGAATTATATTTCTATAGCCTATTTCTTCCCTTCATTCTTTTATAATTAATTAAAGGAATACTCTAGACCAGTAATCACTGTTTCATGCAGCGACCTCAGCGACCTCTCAGGCCAAGAACCAGCTAAAAAACAGTGTATGCATTTTTTGATTTAACAGTATGGACTTTATTACACATCATTAAATCATATCTTCCCTTGCTCAGAAAAATTATTAACAATTCTATGATGCCTGCTCCCGCACTGAGAAAGGTAATCTGGTTCCAGTAAACGAACGGAGGAACCGGACAGTGTTTCCTGGATCCGCGCTGATCATACAATGAAACAGGTTAAAACCACGGTTATCGTGCAATGTTGGCTTTTACTCCAATCCTTCTGAGGCGTTTCGGAGTTATATCCCAACTCCTTCATCAGGGAGCCAACATAGTACCCTCGAAACCCCAAAACACGTTGGAAGGATGGAAATAAAAGCCAACATTGCACGATAACCATGGTTTTAACCTGTTTCATTGTGTGAGCAGCGTGGATCCAGGGAACACTGTTTGGTTCCTACTTTTGTTTTTGGCCACCACTATTGCAAGTGGAGTGTGGATCTTGCGCAGTCATTACATACCTTCATACCGGTTGTGGGTGTGTGGCGCCCCACTGGTCAGTGCGCCATGAAGAGATACTGCACCCAGACCAGTGTGTGTGGAATCCCGGTGGTTAGTGGCTGAAGGAGGTTCACATGTGGCTTTCACCTATGCATTCACACACTTAGAGTCAGGGGACCAATTGGCTAAACCTGTAACCAGGGTAACCGGTCCCGGTGGGAGGTTATATAAGTGGGTAGTGAAGAGTGGGA
The DNA here is from genome assembly GCA_033576535.1 of Allobates femoralis. Lineage (NCBI taxonomy): Eukaryota > Metazoa > Chordata > Amphibia > Anura > Aromobatidae > Allobates > Allobates femoralis. Next base: position 34,025,496 of record JARQOC010000011.1, read on the forward strand.
AAAGAGAGAAGAGAACAGGAGTTTGTGAGGGAAGTCGAGGAGGAGCCTGTGGGTGACGCAGAGGAGGGCACCTAAAGAGAGGTGGCCTAGACAAAGAAGGGGATCCTTGGGTGTCAGTTAACACCTGGTGCCAGACCATCCTGATAACTGGTCTGGGGGGAGCCTGGTCCATTAACTGAGAACTGGCTCCAAGTGCGGTGCAGGAGAGTTCAGCCCTGAGCCACCAACCCGGAGGGCCATGGGCAATCAGACAGCCACGACCCGGTCCAAAGCACATTCCTCTGTCCAGGGTCGTGAGCCCCTTAGTAAAGGGTGAACTGTATAGAGACCATGGGCCTGGTGTAGAACAAGTTGCTCTGTGCAGGGCCGCGCAGAGGAAGTAAGGAGCACCGCAGACAGAGATAAAGAAGGGACAGAGGGAGAAACCAGAAAGAACACCATTGAAAGCCACAAAAAGACACCCCATCCACTGGCAACTACCCAGGCCAGCTACCCGTGACTGTGTACCTGTAAATTTCTTGGAGGACATCGGTAAACCTGTACGGAGCCAAAACAATGTGTGGTGTCTTATTTCATCACTGCCCCGGGACCCGCTCCACCTACGGGGAGCATCACCATCAGGCTGCCCATCCATCATTCCCGGAGGTCTGCAGCAGCGCTGGTGCATTCACCAGACACCGTAGGTGGCGTCACGAACATTACACTTTTATTATTTTATTTGCACATTTTTCTAAAATATTGCATATTTACAACATCACAGACTCTTTCAAGTCTCCCAAGAAGGCTGGTTGCCTTCGAAAGACAAATGTAAGAGAGGACAGGATAATGTGGAGAATCTCCATGGGTAATCATTTCAAAACTGCAGCTGAGATGGCTCGCCAATTCAGCACTAAACAGGGTAAGGATCTGTCTCGTCATACAGTGTCACAACATTTAAGAGCATTTGGACTGAAAGCCCACTCTGCAATGACCAAACCTGTCATTAGCAGAAAGAAACAAAAGGCTTATGTTTATAAAGACTTATGTTTGGTGAGGAGCATGTTGTGTGGACAGAGAAGAAGTGGTCCACAGTTTGTTTAAGTGATGAAAGCAAGTTTCATTTATTTGAGTCTGATGGAAAACATTATGTTTATCGACAAACTGAGAAAAGACTGAACTCAAAGTGTTTAAAGAAGTCAGTGAAAAGTGATGGAGGAAGTGGCATGATTTGGGAATGTTTTCTACTGTGGGGGTTGGACCTCTCATAAAGCTACATGGCAGAGTGAAAGCAAGTGTGTATCAGGACCTTCTTAAAAACATGTGGTTCCTTACTTGCGTTCAGCTCTCAATCAGCCAGAAATTTCCTTGCAGGACAATGCCCCCCCCCGTCACAGAGCAAAACAGGGAAAGCAGTTCCTTGAAATAGAAAACATTGCAACAGAGTCCTGATCTAAACCCAATAGAAAACCTCTGGAAAATCCTTGGTGACAAAGTTATGGCCAAGAAACCCACAACAGACACAGAACTGTGGAAGAGCCTGGAAGAAGAGTGGAGCAAAATCCCCCCATAGCAGTGTAAGAGACTGGAAGAAGAGTGGGGCAAAATCTCCCCAGAGCGGTGTGAGAGCCTAGTGATGTCCGCAGATGCGCTGAAGTCATTCACAGCAAAGGCCTGTACATTTCCTACTGATCGGTGACTGTTGGAACCTTCACAACCTTTAGTTTAATTTTTCTGTCTACAGTCATTGCTGTTCTCTAATGATGATCTTCAAATTTTGATTTGAAATAAAGATTTTAAGTTGATAAACTTCGGTTATTTTGAAAAACACTGTTCTAGTGGCATGGTGTATGTACCCCTAATGGCCACGTTACACGTCCCAACATCGTTTCGATATTGGATACAACGGCACGGGAGTGCGCACTTTTTTGGCCGAAATCCAAGATTGCAAAGGAGATGTTACACAGCGTGATATCGGCAGGCAACACAACTGTGATGTCTACGCCCCCTTGTACGCGCGAACCAGGGAACAACCATTTAACATGGGAGAGAATAGGGGAAGTTGTACTCCAAGTCGTTGTTGGGCTGTCACACAGCACGATCCTGCCAGATCGTCCATCCAATATCGGGCAGTTGGAGAGCCTGCTAATTTGTCCCCCGATATCGTTTTGGCATCGTTCTTGCATCGAATTGCACATTCACGCCACACAACGCACGAAAGATATCGGGGCCAACGCACGAACCACGTGACTTTTTATCGAAGTTGGACGACGATATCGGGACGTGTAAAGCGGCCATTACACAAAAAACGACAACTGTGCATCAATGTAGATTACATTCCGCCTAAAAAAAAATCAAGTGATCATACATTGTTCTCTAATTTTGATCGCCAGTGTATAAGTGGACTACCTGCTTGATCATTTATACCTTCCCTTTAAATAGGCCCCCTTTGGTAGACGTGTGTCACATCAACATAAAGTCCATTTTCTACATAAATAGATGAAACAGAACATTCCTATCCGAAAGGTAAAATTCAAAGCCTGACACATTGTTACAAGAAGGTCATCAGTATTAGTGTAAAATCCTGGCAATGTTACAGTTACCACTCGGTAATTCTCTATTGATCAGCGTATCTTAATCAATGTTCCTCAGCACAGATTATTGATGTTAAGGTATTAAGTAAAATTTTATTCTAGCTAACTTGTTGGCTCAGATGTCAACTGAAAGTCGTTTGTTCAGTCACTGAGACATACAATAAATCTAAGGAGAGGAATCTAAGGGAGAACTTATTTCCACCTTTCTCCTTAGTTGTGTAACAATTAGCATCAAATTCCCTATAATTAAAGCCATATTTTGGCTGAGAAGTCTGAAGGGCTCAGCAATTTACTTACAAAGTCGAACTAATCGCTGAAAGAAATGTGAAGAAGTTTTTATCCGGTAGAGACGGCATTAGGAGTTGTAGGTGGTCATTTAAAATGGTAATATCGCTGGATGAATATTAAAATCCATTTTCTTCTCAGCTGGTTTTAATGCAGAGGTGAGATCTTAATGCATTTATTTGATGAATATGAATGTGTGTGATAAGAGGTGTGAAAATGATTATTCACAATGACAGATTGCCAACGGGAATACATGTTTCATATGTACTTATCGCATTTGTGCTTCGGTAATGTGTATTTTATTGATGGTCTAGCACGGTATTATTATTTCATATTTCTCGTTGATTGTGGTCTGCAAAGTGTTTTCTGAGCAATATAATAGCTATGAATCTCAAAAAAGGTTGTCTCGTTGTAAGATCTGTGCCTATTCTCTAAGGCTAGGGTCAGATTCGTGCCATGCATCCGCTAAAAGCATTTTTTTCATGTGCACATGTACGCACTCATAGACCCCAATGCAAAAAATGCATTGCAGAAGTGCAACGCGTTTGGCGCAATGCGTTCTTTGTAGCACACATAAAATGCAGGCCGCAGCGTTTTTGGGCCTGTTATTGGAAACGGATGCATTTTTTTTAACATGGGAGTCTATGAGAAATGCATCCGTTAACGCATGGTACATTTATGTAACAGATGCGTTAACACATGGTACATACGTTAACGCATCCATTAATTTAGGCAACATAAATGCACACACGTCATGTAAATGCAAGGACAAAAAAATGCATCCTTCAACAATTCCTTCAAGCGGATGCCACAACCCAAGTGTGACCCTAGCCTAATAGTTCTTCTAGATGTCATACAACAGTCTCCTTGTTGGAGCCACCCTCAATGAGCTGGAAAGAATAGATGATTTGTAAAGGCAGTTCCCCCTCTGGTAGGGTCTGAGTATGCATGAATGACTGTCAAGTATTGCCGTAATTCCTCTGCACTGCCCAATTAGAAATGTCTCACAAGTACAGATGCAGGGCTGTGGAGTCGTAGTCATGCAGTCAGAGTTGGTATCCATTTTGTTTGGAGTTGGAGTTGAATTCATGGAAATTGAGGAGTTGAAGTCTATGGTTTGGCTTACACCAGGGCTGTGGAGTCGGAGTTATAGTCGGTGTCCAATTTGTTGTAGTTAAATTCATGGAATTGAGGAGTTGGCATCGGAGTTGGAGTCGGCTTACCAACTTCACACCAGGGCAGAGGAGATGGAGTAGTGGAGTCAGAGTACATTTTGATGGAGTTGAAGTCAAATTCAGAGGAATTGAAGAGTCGGAGTTGGAGTCGGAGATTTGGTTGCCAACTCCACAGCCCTGTGAGATGAGCAAACATTTTTCAGTAGAACTGAATTCTACATGAAAATTTAAAAAAGTGCATTCTTCCTCACAGAATAAGCAAAATGGTAATCCTTAGCCACCACTATTCTGTATAATGGAGGGTCATTAAAAGGTTAAAAAGCAAAAAGAACTTATAACCACCATACTGCTCAATCCTCCATCCTCTCAATGCTTTACCAACACTTGTTCGGTCATCATTGCATCCTTTTATCACTGCCGCCAGTGCTTATTTCTCTAGGCCTATCACACTAGGGCATGACCTCTGATGAGGCTCCGGATGGTACTGCGCATGCACACCAAGGTCACGGGACACATTGTGACACCATGATGTCATGACATTACTCAAGTTTACGCAGAACCATCAAGAGGTTCATCAGAGACAGAGGTTCAAGTCTAATGAGTGGAGGCCTGGTGATTCACCAATTGTGGCAGTGATATGAAGAGTCAACAAGGACTGTACAGATAATGGGTAGGAGCAAAGGGGCCGGAGAGGTGAGCAGTAAGGTGAGTATAAGGATTTTTATTATTTTTTACATTTATTATTGTCTAGGGTCTGTTCGCTGAAACATGTAAATGTGAACTTTGACACATTGTTTTGACTTTTACCATAATGTTAGACAAGTCCAGCTCATGACGATCCATTGATCTCACTTCAGTTTCTATTAAAAAAAGGTGCTGCACATTTTTGGCTGTTGCCCTAATTATCATGGGTGTTTTTATTTTTTACATTTAAAAAAAAAAAAGATATGGTTCTTAAAATGTAGTTTTTTTGGTAAAGTAAATTTATTGTCCAGAGGTAGTACAACATAAAGCAACAATATGGTATCGCCACAATGGTGTCAATAGTCTTATATATAATATGTTATCTTCTGTGGGTAGCTTTGCCAATGGAAAAAATAAAAATGTCTTAGCTCCCAGAATGTGGCAACATAAAACCATATTTTTCTTAAAAAAAGTATTTTTATGGTGAATGCTTTAATTAAGAGTAGCACAGCACTTCTGACCCTTTGAGGGTGCTCAAGTAAATTCCAAACCTGTAATAGTACAGGGTGGGCCATCTATATGGATACACCTAAATAAAATGGGAATGGTTGGAAATATCAACTTCCTGTTTGTGGCACATTAGTATATGGGAGGGAGAAAACTTTTCCAGACGGGTGGTGACCATGGCGGCCATTTTGAAGATGGCCATTTTGGATACAACTTTATTTTTTTAATGAGCAGAGGGTCATGTGACACATCAAACATATTGAGAATTTCATAAGTAAAGCAATGGTGTGCTTGGTTTTAATGTAACTTTATTCTTTCATGACTTATTTCAAGTTGATATCACCATTCATTGCCATTTCATTTAGGTGTATCCATATAGATGGCCCACCCTGTAGTAAGACAAAACTGACCACTCCAGTAGAATGATGAAACAAAATTTATTTTAGAAAACAGCAATTTCAGTGTTTTAAATGAAAATGTTTTGGCCAGAACACACTGACTTTCATCAGTTCACATACTGTGAAGGAGCTGCCTGGGAACCTGGAGTTGATTGTGCATGCGTTATCGACTGCTAAGGAAAGGTGCACAGTTCCTTAGCGGTGGATATGGATGAGGGTCAGTGTGTTCTGACCAAAACGCTTTCACTTAAAACACTGGATCATCTGTTTTCTATAATAAATTTAATTCACAACTAGGCGTCCAGAATCCATTTCAGCCAAATTTGTGCTCCAAAAGTCAATTGCGCCTTCCTTTCCAAGCCTTGCTGTGTGCCCAAACATTTGTAACATTTTTCTATTTCGGAAATATTGTTTAACAAATTGTGTGATACAATTTTTTCTAGAAATTCTTTTCAAAATTAAGGCCCCTTTCACATTTGAGCGTCTGTGCAGTTACCTGCGTTTGCCTGCCTGCGCTAGCGCAAAAAGCAAGCGAAGGTACTTTTCAGGCAAACGCAGGGCTGCGCATGAACGCAGAGATGGGCAGCTCCTGCGCTTGCCTGCGTCCCCGCCGCCATGACCTGCTATTGGGAGCGCAGGAAGTGAAATTCTGGGACGCAGGTCTGAAGAGGGGCGGAGTCTGAGCGCACGTGTCACACAGAACGCGCCGGAGACGTCGTTAACGTCGTTCTAAGCCAAGCCGCATTGGCATTACTATATTTGAGAGAAAGCGTGGAACAATTCTGGAATACATTTATTTTTCTCACCTTTGTCAAAATGAATAAATTGAGTTTAAATGAACATTTTAATGGGAAATAATAAACATAACACATGTAATAGATTGTTATTTATATTTAGACGTTTAAAAATTGTTAATTTTTCTAAATGTTTTGAAAATTTCAGATATTTTCATAAATGTGGGAAAAACATATTGATCTATATTTATTACAGTTGGGTATATTCATCGGATTCCGGTCAGTAGTCTCTGGTCAGTTGTTTGGAGGCTCTCAAATCTTTTACCTTCTGGAATTCCTTTGATGAAGTCATCATGATGGTGTGACATACAAATGATGTCACCACTGCCTGGTTAATCTAAAGCCACATTGGAGAGATCCTGGTAAGGTAAGAGATTTATGAGCCTCCCATTCCGGGGCAAGAGACCACTGACCTGACTGATGAACCAAAGTTCTGAGAATTGATTGGCCCAACTCCATTTTCACATTAAATGGATTGCCCACCAAGTGTATAGGTAGTTTTAAAATGAAGGAGTCCCCTTTAAAAAGAAAAAACTGACACTGTTCCAGTGATGTATGCATTGGGTCTACTATGCCATTTTTGCGCCAGGTGATAAGAAGCTGTCGCTGAACTAGCTCGGTATCAGATGAATGTTGGACAAGTTGAGAAACGTGAGAGTGTAGAAGCCCAAAAGAAGCCTTTTGTTGGCTGATGGTCTCATGTGGCATAATAATGCCAAGCAAACACCAGCACTAACATCTGTGGATGAAGTCTGGTGTGGGAGGTTTTAGATTTTTGTAACATACAAGGGTGGCTTCCTCTTTAAGGTACTTCCCCCTAGTCACTTCAAGGGTGTCACAATCAGCCATCCAGGCTTTGCTTTAAATCAGTTTAACGCATCCTTCTTTTCAATTTTTTTAACATCTGTTTTAGTCACTGTTTTTATTCAGATTTTCTTCAGTGTAGCTGACAAATCAGGAGGTCCTTATTTGACCTCCAGATTTCATGGCAACCATAGGGCACCCGTGATTATGAGGTGGGGATCCAAATGGATGAGAGAGGAAGCACCCTCCCTCTTTTAAGTTTCTAAATGCTGCAGTCACTCTTTATTGTGGAATTTACAGGGTTAAACAGCCAGCAGCGAAGCAGGCTACCACTTACGATGAGCTCCCGATATATGTCCAATGTCAGAAATAGGTTAAATATAAAATACTGTGAAGCGCTCCAATACTATCGTATCGGGAGGGTGTTGAAGTCCCAATGGGGGCAGGCTCTGTGGCGCTGGGTGTGGTGGCCATCTCCTCCTGTGTGCTCTCCCTGTGTCCACACTCTCTCCCACTATTCTCTCTCCCCCTTGTATGCTATGATGTCATAACACCCCACCATGATGTCAAAATACCCCATTGTGATGTCATAATATCTTAATGTGGTGTCCAAATACCCCACTATGATGTCAACATACCCCATTGTGATGTCATAATACCCCAATTGTGGTGTCCTAATTCCCCATTGTGATGTCATAACACCCCACTATGATGTCATAATACCCCATTGTGATGACATAATACTTCATTGTGGTGTCATAACTCCCCACTATGATGTCATAATACCCCACTGTGGTCTCATAATACCTCATTGTGATGTCGTAATACAGCGTTGTGATACTGGGGCAACCGGACAAAGGAAGTGATGACTGACGCCACAAGGCAATTATATATATAGATTTCCTCTAGGGCAATTTCTATTCTCGGGCTAAGGTGAGTTTTCAAAACCTCTAGGCTTTATTTGTGATATGTTTTGTAGTTTTTTTCTACAAAATCGTCCAAACAATTATTGCAACCGTGGTATTTATTAACACGTATCTCTAAACCTCTCTATTCCCAGCTTAGCACATAACATATGAATGATGATCCATACATCCCTCTATTTACGTCTTGCTCTTCCTTAGAGTACATCATAAAACTAGTCAGCTGTGTCCTGGTGTGAATTTAGGGATATCCTGTCAAAATGTGTTTGCAATTAACCATCCAGTTCCCACACATGCGGGCTTTATGCAGAGAAAATAATACAGCTTTAGGCCTCTAATTACAGGCTGCAAGAATCAAGCAAGTCAAATAATGTCAAAAACAATTATTTTCCTCACTGAGAGTCTTGAAAATTCACCGGAGAAAATACAGATGTTAATTCGAGCATCTTACACGATAGGCAAAAAACAATCTTTATTTCTTATTTTTTTATTATTCGGGTTTACGCGTCTCCTTGTATACACTGCGCTCACGCACTCACAGCAGAAGCATATTACCGCTGTAGAGAAATATTTTACTTTAACTTATAGAAATTGACATTTCTTTTTCCGTTGAGACCTTTGTCAAAATAAAATGTATTTCCGCACATTTCCTGAAGTTTAGGTTGGATTTTTTTTGCCTCCTACAGCTTTTGCAGCTGAGAATCTTCAATCCTTCCATAACATTTGAAAGTGCTTGATCATTTTTATCTTTAGAATGTGAAATTTCCCATCCAACTTTATATAGCAGCCTAAAACCGAGAGTAACAAATAAAATGTGAAATATCATAATTTAAAGAGGTTGTCCTTCATTTTATACTAAAAAACCAAAACGAATGAAGAACAACAGCACCGCAAGGTCCGGATTCGGCACTTGCCGCACCTGACAGCAAGCCCCGTAGAGAATGAATGGGTCTTGCCGGATCGGTGCCGCAAGTCGGACGTTACGCGGAAGATCCGGCATATGAAAAACTGTCTAAGGCCAGAGTCACATATCCGTTGAAAAAACGTATGTGTCACACAGTCCATTTTTGATCTCACCATAGCAATCTAGGTGTCTGTGTGAGTCATCCGTGTGTCATCTATGTGCTATCCTTGTGTCCATGTGACACATTCGTGTGTCACCCACGTGACACGTACTGGGGAGAAACACATGTCACTGAAATGAATGATTTTTTATGTGTTAGGCTCCTTTCACATCAGCGGTAAATGCTGATCGCGGCAGTTGCGTTGAAAAAACCGCAACTGCCGTGATTGCCGCATAACAGCCGCACTTGCAGTTCACTTGCGGCAAGCCCCATACAATGTCTATGGGGCTTGTGGTAAGTGTACAGCAGGTGCGGCAAGTGCGGTTTCAGCACTTGCGGCAGATGTGGCCACGAAAAAGCCGCGGCTGACCGCATTTTTTTCGCAGCCCCATTTGCCTCAAGTGCTGAAACTGCAACTATATCGCACTTGCTGCACCTTTTTCACTGCAACTGCCGCGATTAGCGATTACCGCTGATGTGAAAGGGGCCTAAGAGATGTGCGAAGACAGATAAATGATCAATGGTGATAAAAGGAGAGAAAAACAGGGAAAGATGGAAAGAATAGATGTCTACATAGATATTTGACTACATAGATACATTATAGATAGATGTCAAACACCTATATATTGCCCCCCCCCCACCCCCACATATTCTCAGCTTGCACCCTTTAGTCCCTTTCATATGGCACTAAGGGTGTTTTGCCTTGTATTTAGGGAAAAATAAATAATTATGAAAAAAAATGATGTGGCGTACCCCCTAGGATAAAGCAGAAAGCTGGAGCCTGCAGACTACAGCTGGCGGCTTAACCTTGGCTGACAATCCAAAACAGAGGTCACCCCATGCTATTTTTATAAATAAATAATTTGAAAAAATGCCATAGGGTCCCCCCATTTTGTAAAGGGAAAGCTGACAGCTGGGATCTGGTATTCTCATGGTGGGAAGGACATTTTTTTTGTGCCCTCCCCACCCTAATAGTAGTAGGCCACAGCCGCCCCAGAACTGGCACCTCCATAAGGTGTGCCAATCCTGGTGCTTTGCACTGGCTCTTCCCACTGCCCTGGTGTGGTGGCAGTCGGATAATAGAAGGGGCTAATGACAGCTGAGTATTACAACCCTCCTTGACCCATTTATTAGCTTCCAAACATACCATCCAATGGTAATCCACAATGGTACCCCATGTAGCATCTCAGCTCTGCTGCTTTTGAGTAGCAGGTGAAGCATCCTATCAGAGCAGCCCCTGGCATACAATCACTGCATGGAGAGCTGTTGTGGTGACAGCATTGCTGTGAGTGAGGTCACCTGAGGACACAGCTGACATGTTACCCTTTTTAAAAAAATTATTTCAAGGAACATTATTGTCCAGGTCTCATAGACGCCTGAACATTAGCAATTTAGGGCTTAATGACAGCTGTCAATGCTCAGCTGTCACTAACCCCTTCTATCACCCCAATGCTATCACTACAGGATATCAGAAAGAGCCAGGTTAAAGTGACAGATTGCCACTTTTAATGAATGAATCATTTTCAGTGGGAGCTGCGGATTGTTGCAAGATGTGATATCCCCAAAAGCCCTTTCATTTTATATAAAAATGCATGAATCCATGTGAAACATTTAATCCTGTTTTGCATGTGTCAAAGGTTGTTATCAAAAGGGCATTTGGGGATATCACATCTTGCAACAGACTCAAGTTAGAGGACAAGGAACTTTTGACACTTCTTATGTGAACTGTCTTGCTTCGATTTATTGACCTCTACAACTGAGGAATCTTCAAGGCTCCACAGGCTACTAATCATAAAACAATAATACAATCTGTTCCTCTTATCTTAGAATTTTTACTTTACCTCCCCAGCTCCTTTCCCCCTCCCAACCTGACTCTGCTTTACGTCACCTGTCGACTTTACTACACCATCTAACACTGCTTATGTATATATGTATGTGTCTTCAGAATCTGTGTCATTAAAAGCCTGACGAAGGGGCCACAGTGTCCCGAAAGCTTGCTATGCTTACCATCTTTTCAGTTAGCCATTAAAAGGTATCAACCCCTGAGGACTCACAGATTCCAATATTTTTCAATCATTTGTAGTAAAATTCTATTTGGCTCCAATCAGTTTGCTACATTTCTGTATATAGATAAAACATAATAAGACATAATCAGAAATGAAAATATTAGAAACGACGTCGATTTTTGAATAAATACCTAGAACATTTCCATCCCTGAAGGTGTTAAGCCATTCAATACAATGTCCGTATTAGTGTTAAATATAAACCGTTTCCATACAACTGTAGCCAGAAGCAAAGCAGCCTGCGAAGAACTTCTATATAATGGAATCATTTAAAACCATGACCTAGCGCCCGGTCTAAGGCGGCAGACATTATTTTTAGCTCTGTCTGTTATCTTTCACTCAAACATGTTAATAGTGAATATAAGAAATAGAAGGATTTTTAAATAATCTTTTTTTTACTATGAGATAACATTACGGAATGTTACCAAGGGGATATATTTTTTCTTTTACATTTAGGGAAATATTAGAATAAAATGAATTTTTTGAATCCTGACAGCTCAATATACAGAAAACCAATATGTCTGTTAGACCCCGGGAAACACTTGATAATGATCACATGCTGTAACAGAACGCAAATAATTAACAATTGAAATATGGCACATGTTCAGTAAATGGAATGTAACCAAGGTTCTTACGCTTCCGAGCTGTGCGCGCTGCACATTCAAGAGATGGTATTTTTAATCTACAGGTTTCGTGTTAATGGCATAAGGATACCATTAAATACCCATCATTTCAGGATGATGACTGTCTTGTGTCTACATAATGCTTGAAAGATATCTGAAAGCTATTTAAGCCATTTCGATTTTTCTACCAAGAGACCGTATTTTAGAATTGAAAGAAATGGGCAGAATTGTATTTGATGCCAAATTTAAGTACGCCGGTGAAGACAAGAAATAAAGCTTATCATAAAAACCACCCAGTTATTTCCTTATATATTGACTACGGGGCACAGACTGAGCCATATAACAGAATATTCTAGATAGTGAATAGGATATAGGAACATATTATCTGTATACTCATTTATTTTAATGCAAAAAGGGCTAATACTGATGTGGCAACATGATGTACAGAAAAGATAAGCAAAATATCTAGACTTCACAAAATGACTACTGAGCCTGCTAACTCCATCCACAATGGTATATCATACATGTATGCTTTGGAAATGAGATGTGAACAAATTGATTTTAAAATATTCAATTTTGTAAATTTTTTTTTGCAAAAAAAATTGGTTGCTGATGAATAAATTTTTTATCTTTTGTGATTTAATACCTACACAAATCCATCTGGCTGTCATTTATGTGGGCAGGTGAGGGATAATAACATATTATCACCTCTCATTGGCTTCTCATTCACCTCTTTCTTTCTGCAGCTGCTCACATAGCCCTCTTTGCTCCACTTTGGTCTCCTCTTTAGTGCGGATTCTACCCAGGCTGACTCTGAGCTGCTAATGTGGCGCCCCACAATGTAGGTGCCACAAAAGGGGTACTGCACAGACGAAAAGCGGTGTAGTCACCCTACTTCAATTGGAACGATGGTCACTAGGTGGAACCCTAGAGTTAACACCCACACACCCACACACTAGAATAGTAGATGGGAAGGACCCCGGGAGGAGATATAGTTGCCTCTAGGGGGGAACTAGTTAGTTAGAGATGCAGTCGGTTGGAGGAGGGAGAAGGAGCAGGAAGCCAGCCTGAAGGAGCAAGGAGGGTCCCCTCGGCTGAGGGGCCCATGACAGAACAGATCACAGAGAATGGAAGAAAGAGAGGAAGTAACTCAGTACAAGAGTTCAATCTAAGAGGGGGATTGAGTAACAGGAGAGTTTGGCCTCAAAGGAAGTAATCGGGTACCGGAGCCCACAACTGTGAGTTCCTCCACGGCTCACAGAGAATCTGATGACCGGTGATATTACAGATACGGCCCGACTCCCAAAGAGCCCAAAAGAGGGGAATCAGTTAAGCAGTAGGATCCTGCGAAGGACAGTAAAAGGTTCACCTGACGGGTACAAGGGAGAGGCGACTAAGAGACGCAGCAGGAGGTTAGATTATCTTTAAGAGTCAGACTTCACCGCCACTGGGAGGCAAGGAAAGAAAGGAATAAGAAAGGTACACAAGGAGGGATCCATCTAATGGCCAGAAATTCCAGTTGCAGCATCCATAGCATTTGCCATTATACCATCTACTGCACTGCTGAACTGTATGACTTTAGAGAAGTTTTCAGTAAAGTACCCGTGAAGTGAAGTTCCGACTCTGCTGCATCCTTTCCTATATAAACTGTTTTCTTACAGAATCACTGCCCCGGCGGTCCAGTCCCACCTGCGGGGGACTAATCCATCCAAGCCGCAATTCTATCGAGCACCGGAGGACTGTGGCGGCGCTGGTGAGCATCACCAGACACTGCAGGTGGCGTCACGACAAAACTTTGTATATAATCCCTGTAAATACCCCTTATTTATTTGATCACCAGGGCCACGGCCTCAGGCAGCCACCTGTGACATCCCAGACCCAAAACCCGAGCCCAAGAGCTGAGGTCCCGAGCCCTGGGTGCGCGTCACTAACCCTTAACCCTGCAATTGCTCCTTTTTGGTTTTCCATTTAGTTTGGACAGTACCCAGACTTACTTGGAGCTGCTCGCCCCTGGCCCTCTGGTTACTCCTCTTTGATTTTATCTTTGGTCCAGATTCTACTCCCACTGACTTGGAGCTGCTTTCCCCAGTTCTCTGGATGTTCCTCTTTGGTCCGCATTCTACCCAAACTCACTTAGAGCTGCTCACCCCTCACCTTCTGGTTGCTCCTCTTTGGTGTTCTCTTTAGCCCACATTCTACCCAGGCTGACTTGGAGCTGCTTTCCCCTGGCCCTCTGTTTGCTCTACTTTGGTTTTCTCTTTGGTCCAGGTTCTACCTGGGCTGACTTGGAGCTTCTCACCCCTGGCCCTGCAGTTTCTTCACTTTGGTTTTCTCTTTGGTCCGGATACTACCCACACTGACTTTTAGCTGCTTTCCCCCGGCCGTCCATTTGTTCTTCTTTGGTCCTGATTCTACCCAAACTGACTTAGAGCTGCTCCCCCTGGCCCTGTGGTTGCTCCTCTTTGGTGTTCCCTATGGTTCGGATTCTACCCAGAATGACTTGGAGCTGCTCTCCACTGGCCCTCTGGTTGCTCCACTTTGATCTTCTCTTTGGTCTGGATTGTACCTGGCTGATTTGGTTTCACTGGGCTACATGCGAATTGATGCAGATTAATTTATATCATGCATCAAAAAGTCAAATACTTCGTCACTCAATTAAAGAATGAGATGAAAAATGCGATTTTGGAGTTTTGTTTATTTCAGTGGAAAAAAAGAAAGAAAAACAGTCCATAAATGGTCATAACAAGTAATATTTCCAATTCTCTCAGCAGCCATTTCAAAGGAACTGTATCTATTCAATTGAAGACTATGCATAAAGTGTGGTGCAGCTACTGCAGTCCAGTGTGACCAGTGCACACTGGGCTACAGCAGCCGCAGAGTCCAGGGACTCTTCCCTTTCCAAGTCCTAACATTCACTGAAGCCCTAACCATCAGCATTATTATTTTATCTTATATCATGGGGTTCCTTGTACTTGGCATCTTACCACATATGCTTTATTATATCAAGGACCCACCAGCCTAAATGAGATGGGCTCTACTAACCGCTCCTAAAAGCATTTACTCCAGGTTGACAGCATCATCCTCTTAAATGGTTATTCTTCATAGGGATTTTTCCCTTTAAACCCAAGTCTAGGGTCTCCCAGAATGGAGCTCTTCCCTCCTTTTAGGTTATACTCCCTCTAGTTCACCCGGGAAGACACCTCGATTGTAATTCAAACCACACTATAAGCATCATCTTCAATTAAATGGATACAGTTCCTTTGAAAAAGACTCCGGTGGGAGTCGAAACGTCAGTTGTTATGACCATTTTTGACTGTTTTTCTTTCTTTTTTCTACAACCACATTTTTCATCTCATTCTTTAATTGAGTGCCGAAGTATTTGATTTATTGATTACATATCTTTTACTTCTGAACACCACCTATCAGTGAGCCAAGACCCATCTATTATAAATCATGTGCATCATGCCCCACATGACCACATGAAACTAGTCACCCATGTAGGATGTCAGACTAAAGAGAAGCACCCGGGCTAAGCATGGAGCTGCTTCAGCTGGACAGGTGAGGGGAGAGCCAAGGAGAGGTGAGTATACAAATGTATTGTTTTAATACCCCCTTTTGTGGGGAATTGGACTTAGACCTAATTTGTTCAGGACTAATTAAGTCTACATATGAGAATTAAGTGAATCTGCTTTAATTGTTTTTTGTGAGTTTTGTTCAACTTTAATAAAAACCTATTGTCTTGGTTGGACACTAATGAGCCTACCATTTGGGGTCATAACCTTTGATTTTGAATTTTTTAATTTCATACTATTTCTCCTATTTCCAAAACAGAAATGATGATTACTGGTTTTAATGTTTTATAAGTGTTGATTGTAGGTTTGTGGATAGTGCCGAGCCATGTTTAGACAACTGTTCTTATTGTAATCTATGCCACTTTAGCTCTTAGTAAGCTCAAGATGTTGAACTTCCCTGATCCTCTTCATTCAAGAGGAATGTTTTCTTATTTTTTTCCTTGTTGCTATATTATTTTTTTGTTGTTTTCTGTGAAATGGTTCTCAACATCACAGGCTATCAGGCACAAAGTGGACTGTTGGACAAACTTCTTTGTAACTATGTTTTATCTTACCATAAGATTTGTTTTCTGTCCATTGTGTCATATCGTTGACTGGAATGTCAGACGCATGGATAAAGCCTAAATGTAAATGTTCCAGATCTACTTATATAATCGGGAGTTGGGAATTCGGGCGTTGTCGCCGAATCCCAGACTCCTTAGCGGCACTGCGAGTGATGACGCGCAGCGTCATCACGAGCCGCAGCCGCTCTACAGTTAAAAAAAAAAAAAAAAAAAAATCCTCACCTCTCCCCGATCCCCCGCCGTCTCCCGCCGTCTTCCGCCGTCATCCGCTAGGCTCCCGGTGGCTCTGCAGGCTCCCGGTGCCTGCAGTGCTCTTCTATTGCACTCAAGGACCTGTGGTGATGTCAGAGTTACGTGACACCAGCTTGCTCCATGCTAACCGCGGGTCACGTGACTCTGACATCACCACAGGTCCTTGAGTGCAATAGAAGAGCACTGCAGGCACCGGGAGCCTGCAGAGACACCGGGAGCCTAGCGGAAGATGGCGGGAGACGTCGGGGGCTCGGGGTGAGGTGAGCATAATCTTTTTTTTATTTTTTTTAACCCCTGCCTTGCAGGAGCACCACCACAGACACCTGTATACTCTGCCACCACACAGATGCCTGTATACTCTGCCACCACAGACACCTGTATACTCTGCCACCACACAGATGCCTGTATACTATGCCACCACAGACACCTGTATACTCTGCCACCACACAGATGCCTGTATACTATGCCACCACAGACACCTGTATACTCTGCCACCACACAGATGCCTGTATACTCTGCCACCACAGACACCTGTATACTCTGCCACCACACAGATGCCTGTATACTATGCCACCACAGACACCTGTATACTCTGCCAGCACACAGATGCCTGTATACTATGCCACCACAGACACCTGTATACTATGCCACCACAGACACCTGTATACTCTGCCACCACACATATGCCTCTATACTATGCCACCACAGACACCTGTATACTCTGCCACCACACAGATGCCTGTATACTCTGCCACCACAGACACCTGTATACTCTGCCACCACACAGATGCCTGTATACTATGCCACCACAGACACCTGTATACTCTGCCACCACACAGATGCTTGTATACTCTGCCACCACAGACACCTGTATACTCTGCCACCACACAGATGCCTGTATACTATGCCACCACAGACACCTGTATACTCTGCCACCACACAGATGCCTGTATACTATGCCACCACAGACACCTGTATACTCTGCCACCACACAGATGCCTGTATACTCTGCCACCACAGACACCTGTATACTCTGCCACCACACAGATGCCTGTATACTATGCCACCACAGACACCTGTATACTCTGCCAGCACACAGATGCCTGTATACTATGCCACCACAGACACCTGTATACTATGCCACCACAGACACCTGTATACTCTGCCACCACACATATGCCTCTATACTATGCCACCACAGACACCTGTATACTCTGCCACCACACAGATGCCTGTATACTCTGCCACCACAGACACCTGTATACTCTGCCACCACACAGATGCCTGTATACTATGCCACCACAGACACCTGTATACTCTGCCACCACACAGATGCTTGTATACCATGCCACCACAGACACCTGTATACTCTGCCACCACACAGATGCCTGTATACTATGCCACCACAGACACCTGTATACTATGCCACCACAGACACCTGTATACTCTGCCACCACACAGATGCCTGTATACTATGCCACCACAGACACCTGTATACTATGCCACCACACTGATGCCTGTATACTATGCCACCACAGACACCTGTATACTCTGCCACCACACTGATGCCTGTATACTATGCCACCACAGACACCTGTATACTATGCCACCACAGACACCTGTATACTCTGCCACCACACAGATGCCTGTATACTATGCCACCACAGACACCTGTATACTATGCCACCACAGACACCTGTATACTCTGCCACCACACAGATGCCTGTATACTTTGCCACCACAGACACCTGTATACTATGCCACCACAGACACCTGTATAC
Source organism: Allobates femoralis (assembly GCA_033576535.1). NCBI lineage: Eukaryota > Metazoa > Chordata > Amphibia > Anura > Aromobatidae > Allobates > Allobates femoralis. The sequence continues at coordinate 34,043,554 of JARQOC010000011.1, forward strand.
TCTGCCACCACACAGATGCCTGTATACTATGCCACCACAGACACCTGTATACTCTGCCACCACACAGATGCCTGTATACTATGCCACCACAGACACCTGTATACTCTGCCAACACACAAATGCCTGTATACTATGCCACCACAGACACCTGTATACTCTGCCACCACACAGATGCCTGTATACTATGCCACCACAGACACCTGTATACTTTGCCACCACCACCACACACACCTGTATACTCTGCCACCACCACCACACACGCCTGTATACTCTGCCCCCACCACACACACCTGTATACTCTGCCACCACCACACACACCTGTATACTCTGCCACCACCACACACACCTGCATACTCTGCCACCACCACCACAGACGCATCTATACTCTGCCACCACCACACACGCCTGTATACTCTGCCACCACCACACACGCCTGTATCCTCTGCCGCCCACCACCACACACGCCTGTATACTCTGCCCCCACCACCACACACGCCTGTATACTCTGCCGCCACCACTACACACACTTGTATACTCTGCCGCCACCACAGACGCCTGTATACTCTGCCACCACCACAGACACCTGTACACTCTGCCACCACCACAGACGCCTGTATACTCTGCCACCACCACAGACGCCTGTATACTCTGCCGCCACCACCACACCCGCCTGTATACTCTGCCGCCACCACCACAGACACCTGTATACTCTGCCACCACCACCACACACACCTGTATACTCTGCCACCACCACCACACACGCCTGTATACTCCACTACCCACAGACCCACCTGTATACTCTGCTACCCACAGAGCCCCCTGTATACTCTGCTACCCACTGACCCGCCTGTATACTCTGCTACCCACAGAGCCCCCTGTATACTCTGCTACCCACTGACCCGCCTGTATACACACAATTCATTTCACCCTGCTCCCGATGCAATTGCATCGGGCCTTTTTACTAGTAGTGAGATAAAGTGGTCTTGTAGGCACCAGGTAGCAGAGGCAGGAAGAAATAGTTATGGAACATCTTCTTTATTAGTTAGACATTACTACACGTTACGGCAGTCTAGCCGACTTCATCAGGGGATCATCACTTGATGAAGGTAGCTAGACCGCCTTAACGCCTATTAATGTCTAACTAAAAAAGAAGATGTTCCACTTTATCTCACTATCTGGAATTTCTATCCCTCCTTTGGAGGGCATAATGGCCAGTGCAGCACAGGAGCAGTTTGCGGACCCCAACATCAGGACAAATGGTGCTCATGGACCTTCGGTAACACTTTATGGCACATGTGACCCGATTATGTGACTCGCTGTTTCCAGCAGCCCGAAAACACTCGCACAAAGGATTCTACTGGAGTTGTGCAAGGGTGCAAAGCTCCTACAGATCACTACTAACACTCCCCAGAGCCGGCGTCAACACCCGGCGCTCCCGGGAAAGTGCCGGGCCCGACTGCTTGGAGGGGGCCTGAGGGCCCGTGAGGGCTAGGGTCGCACTTGCGTTGTGACCCTAGCCTGACGCAAGTATTGTTCGCTGCAGCGCAGAGCGTTTAATGCTATGCACTGCCAGACAACAAAGCCCATAGAAACTCGCTGATAACATTGTCAACCAGTGGTTGGCAAGGTAAACAGCGGGTTTCTATGGGCTCCAGCGCGTAGCATTAAACACTATGCGCTGCAGTGGAAAATACTTGCGTCAGGGTAGGGTCACAACGCAAGTGCGACCCTAGCCTCAGTGGCTCCTGAGCACTGCCCCCACAGCCAGGGCCATATTCAGGGGGCAGCTGGGGGGGTCATTTGCAGGGAGGGCGCATTCAGCCTACTGCAGCGCCGGAGGTCTACCTCCTCCCCACCTGTGGGAGCCGACAGATCCGCTCTGTGCTGACAGGACCTGTGATGATGTCAATGGAGGGGAGGAGTCAGGGATCACGTGATCAGCTCCTCGGTGTATGCAGGACTGTGCTGTGCTGGCCAACATAATGCTGGATGATGTGAAGGTTATGTGTGGGGTCAGGAGGGATTTACAGTGTGAATGTAGCAGAGGCGAGTGTATACTAGGTGTACGGAGAAGAGTCGAGTGTTTAAGAGGTGTACGGAGCAGAGCCGCGTGTGTACGAGATGTATGGAGCAGAGCCGAGTGTGTACGAGGTGTACAGAGCAGAGCTGTGTGTGTTCGAGGTGTACGGAGCAGAGCTGTATGTGTACAAGGTGTACGTAGCATAGTCGAGTGCTTACAAGGTGTCCGGAGCTGCATGTGTACGAGATGTACGGAGCGGAGCGGAGTGTGTACAAGGTGTACAGAGCAGAGCCGCGTGTGTACAAGGTGTACAGAGCAGAACCGTGTGTGTACGAGGTGTACGGAGCAGAGCAATGTCTGTACGAGGTGTATGGAGCGGAGCCAAGTGTGTACGAGGTGTATGGAGCGGAGCCAAGTGTGTATGAGGTGTACGGAGCAGAGCCACGTGTGTACGGGGTGTACGGAGCAGAGCCGTGTGTGTACAAGGTGTATAGAGCGGAGCCAAGTGTGTACGAGGTGTACGGAGCAGAGCCGAGTGTGTACGAGGTGTATGGAGCGGAGCCACATGTGTAAGAGGTATACGGAGTGGAGCCGTGTGTGTACGAGGTGTACGGAGTGGAATCGAGTGCTTAGAAGGTGTCCGGAACGGAACTGCATGTGTACGAGGTGTACGGAGCAGAGCTGTGTCTGTATGAGGTATATGTAGCAGAGCCGCGTACGGAGCGGAGCCGCGTGCATACGAGGTGTATGGAACGGAGCCGCATGCATACGAGGTATGTGTACCAGTGGTAGCCCCCCGCAGATTCCACTCCTGCTCCTATAGTCCCAGCCGCCTTTGCCAGCAGCATTCTTCTCCAGAGTCTCTTCTGCCGCTGTCTGCATTCTGCAGCTCAGCATGTAGGGGCACGATGATGTCATCACTGAGCCTCACTGTGCTGATATGTGCAGAGCGGCAGAGCAAATGTTGAGGAGACCGGAGCAGCGAGAAGAGAGGGAGGAGAGAGAGAAATCCGGACGGCCAGACACTCCGCTTGGCTGTGGAGCCACCCATATGGCAGTTCGGTTCCATTGAACTGCTTGTATTATTTCTGCGCTTCAGGATGCTTGCGTATATACCAAGCATCCTCAGACGCACAAAAATGCAACATGTTGCATTTCCAGGGTACTTTTAAAAAGCGCAAGGGAACACAAACGCATCTTAGCCCGCTCCTAACAAAGTGTAATATACTCTTGCTGGTTTCAGCAGTCACTGCTCCTGTAAGTGTTAAAATCGCATATGGATGATTGGTCACTTGGTCACATGACATCAACTCAGACCGCTGGGGGACGCCAAACTGAACTCTTGCCCCTGGTGCCAGAAAACCTAGATACACCTCTGCCCACAGCGGCAGCTGTTGATCTCAGACAGCCTGTCATGTAGTGAGATCTGCAGCTGCTCTATTTCCTGTATCTCCACACACACAGGAAATAGAGCAGCAGCAGCTGCAGCTCACGTTACAGTAAAGGCTGATAGTCTGAGAGATCTGCGGCTGCAGCTAAGGTTAGAAGGGAGGAGGGGGAGGCAGTGCTAAGGGGCCCCTGAGGGTCACCCCGATGTGGAAGCAGTGCTCAGGGGCCCCCTGGTGTTGGGGCAGTGCTTAAGGGCCCCCTGGTGTGGGGGCAGTGTTCAGGGGCCCCCCAGTGTTGGGGGAAGCACTCAGGGGCCCCCGATGTAGGAGCAGTGCTCAGGGGTCCCCCACTGTGGGGGCAGCACTCAGGGGCCCCCGAGGGTGAGGTGTGGGGGCAGCTCAGGGCCCCTGAGGGTGGGGTGTGGGGCAGCACTCAGGGAGCCATGTCAGGGGCAAATTACACCAGGGGGGACAGTGTGCAGGGGGTAGACAGCTTGCAGGGGAAGAAGACAGGCACAGGGAGGAGACACAGCATACAAGGGAGGGGACAGGCGCAGGGGCAAGATAGCGTGCAGGTGGAGACAGGTGCAGTGGAGAGACACAGTTCGCAGGGGGGAGACAGGCGCACAGGGCGAGATAGGTGCGCAGAGGGACACAGCGCACAGGAAGGGGACAGGCACAGGGGGAGACAGGTGTAGGGGAGAGACACAGAGCACAGGAAGGGGAACAAGCACAGGTAATAGACAGGCTCAAGGGAGAGACTGAGACAGCGCACAGGGGTGAGAGACTGCACAGAGAGAGTAGAGACTGCACAAGGGGAGAGATATGCACAGAGAGGGGAGAGAAGGTGCACAGGATGGGAGAGACAGCATTTTGGGGGAGAGACAGCATGGTAGGGATTAAATTTGTGAAGGATATATATTATAATCCGCAACCTTTATATATATATATATGTATATATATATGCACATACATGCAGCAATATGTACTAAAGGGGGCCCACTGAGACTATTTCGCCCGGGACCTACAGACACCTAGAGCCGGCCCTGACCCTCCCCCCTGACTAGACCACCAGGTATGACTCAAGAGCCTCCCATCTATTTCTTTTTTTATTACATGTAAATATAGATGTGGGTTTTCTCATGGTTCTGCCAGTTTCACCCCGTGGTAATGTGTCTTTCAGAAAGTTATATTATCAAGGACAAACTTCACTTGTTGAAATGTGCCTGGATCCGGAATCTGTATTACAAAGTAAGTAACATTGTGAGTCAGTATTATGATGCCCAAAAATATTGCCTATTCCTGTAAGCCCTATTGTGTACTGTGCACAGGGTCAATCTTTTACCTTTTTACATACTCCCAACAAACTCCTGTGAGATCTTCAAGAAAATCCTATCCCTTGTAGTCACATTTCCTCCTGTTCCTGCATATATGATTGATAGAGATGATCAAATCTTTTAAAATTTGTATTCACCGGGGTCAGCAAATGTAAAAAAAATGGTGGCAAGTTTGTTCACTGCCAATCTCAAGTAGTTCAATTGCTCTGCAACATAGAAAGAGGGAAGGCGTGGGAGGGGTGGAGAAGAGAGATATTCCAAATTTTTGTACTCCAAGAAGAATAAGAAATGTGTGTACTTGAATACATTACTTACTTACCATCTGCTGTCTACCCTACACCTATCTCTATGGTGGAGAATTTCAAATATTTGGGGGTTCACCTGGACAGCAAGCTTGATTGGAGGTGCCATATGGAGAAGGTTTGCAAGAAAGGGATGAGTAGACTTTACTTCCTAAGGAAATTAAGGTCGTTTAATGTGTGTAGCAAAATGCTTGAAATGTTCTACCAATCTATTGTGGCGAGTGCAATCTTTGCTGCAATAATATGCTGGGGTAGTAGTGTGCGCACAGCTGACGCTAATAAGCTGAATAAACTTATCAAGAAGGCTAGTGCGGCGGTGGGTCTACAACTTAGGACTTTCGAGGAGGTATTATAGGATAGAATTAATAAGAAATGCAAGGCTATAATGAGCAACAATACACACCCGCTCTCTGAACTGTTTGCGAAGCAGAAGAGCACATTCAGCAAGCGTCTAATCCAACTAATGTGTAAAAAGGAAAGATACAGAAAATCGTTTGTTCCGACAACTGTGGGGATGTTTAACAAATGTATAAGTGTAAAGCGTCCCAAGACTATGTGAAGTTCTATGTGTATGGGGGGAATAGGTGAGGTACATGTACCAGTCTACCCACATCTGCTGTCCATATAGACTTATTTTGTAAAGTGTGAAATGTTCTTGATCTTTGTTCTGCTGCTGCTGTGAGCTGTGACCTCTATCCTTACTAAAAGCATAAAATAGGGGTTACTGTCTCTTATATTGGTCGTTGAAGTTCCCCATAATGGGCTGATTTAAATTATGTGATGTGATAGCTGCAGGGCAATATGATGAGGTCGGCCTGAGCCTGTCAGCATTTGCCCACTTTGTCACGTATAAGGAGTGTGGAAAAAAGTTAGGTAGACAAAATTGCAAGAGGGTCTAAATTAGAGATTAGCGAACCTTTTAAACTTTGGAATTGGTTCAGTTCGCCGAATGGACATATGTTCGCCAAACAGTTCAGTGAACAGTTTACCAAACTTCTGAACCCCATTCAAATCAACCTGAGGCAAACTCAAGGGCCTAGAAAAACGCCTTCAAAGAGGCATGAAAACTGCCAAGCACAGGTCAAACTGTTTTAACATGGAGCCCCACTGTTTTGGCACAGACATTAGCTTCCTACACTATTACTTAGCAATCTTCAGTGCCACCGTCATAGCAACATGTTTGCGGGCCCACTTATGAACCTCAGACATCCTCATCATGACTTCCCTGAGGTTGTCTCAGGTTACACAGTGGGTATAATGCAGCAGGGAATCCAGCTTTGTGACCTGAGATAACCAGTGCCATCAGCGCTGGTAACACTAGTTGTCTCGAGAGAGCTGTGATATAATGCAAGATGCAGCAGGTATGTCTCGCCAGTATCATGAGACAGCGCGTGTGAGGAGCGTTGATGGCAGGGAGTGCAGCACAGTTCAGATTTGCAGGATAGCCCCTGTGTGACCCCTCAAGCGTGACCTGCGGTAATGTTTGTGATGTCACCGGTGTGTGCATGTCTGCTCTCACAGTATATTGGGATGTTTTCTATGAACATGACCCCAACATATTGTTATAAGTCCCTGTGCCCACGTTACCTTGTTTGATGCTTCTTTTGCAGCAGATTTTGAGAATCTGCATCAAAATCTGCATGTCTATCCTTTAGTCAGCAAAGTCTATGAGAGTCCAGTGTTGTGTTTTTTTCCTTGCAGATTTGGTGCAGATTTTGTGGCAGGAAAAAGAAATCTGAACTACATGTGCAAAGAAAAAAAAAGCAACGTGGACATAGCACTTCTGACCTGTCATAAGGTACCGTTACACGCTTCAATGTTGAGACGATCTCACCAACAATCTCATGGGCACGCGGTCGTTAGGACATCGTTTAGAGACCGTTGGTGAGATGTCACATGTATAGATATCATGGACGACACACTAACGATCCAGCGAGCAGCTATCGTTAGCACAACCCAGCGAACGATACTTGTTCATTGTTGTCAATAGGGGAAGTCGTTAACGGCATCGTTATCGCAGTGTCGCACACAATGATGCAGCAGGTTGGCTGATTGTGGATCGGCAGACTTGAGAACATGTCCTCAAATCTGCGATCAACGATCCAACGATTTATTGTAGTTGTATCTCAGTGTCACACGCAATGATGTACCAACGATGACGTTTGAACGACTCCAAACCCGTGACGTTTCAGCGATATCGTTCACAATCTTATACTGTGTAACGGTACCTATAGATTTTGCTGGCCTCAGGGCAGATTTTTATGTAGTTTCTCAAAATCTGCTTAAAAAAGGCATGTTTCAAGATCCTTTGCAGTCTGACATCTGGTGCTTCTGGATGCCATGTCACAGTCCAGCACTGTATTTGCACCTCTATGCAGAGGAGGTCCAATGTGGGTGTTTCAGGTCACACATATGTCCTTGTTGTCCTTCTGTGAATGCTGCTCTGGTTCTGGTGCTGTCAGAGCACCCTCTGCCCCTCGGGTAGTGAGGAAGATGACCCCCTCCCGATCAGGCATATCTTGCGGGGGAATCAGTCGGCAAACTGCTCCATAGTGCAGGCACATAGTGACAAACAGTAACTTTAGCATAATGTAGCAGAGTGTAACTGTGTTATACTACACTGACTGCACTGGTAAGATGGCGCTGACTCGCTGAGCTCTGTGGTAATGCCAACCCAGCGACACTCGGCTAGAATTATCTGTGCCTCGCTGCAGCTCCAGTAACAACACACCCAGAAGGGTGGTTGTGCAGAATTAAGGAAAGAAAGGGTTACTGGCTAAGAGCGCTGGGGAGCACAAATAAGGAGATTACTTATGGGTTAACACGTTTATTTACCACAACGCGTTTCCACAATGGATTGTTGTCTTTCTCAGGTGGATTTTCCACCTGAGGAAGACAACAATCCGTTGTGGTAAATAAACGTGTTAACCCATAAGTAATCTCCTTATTTGTGCCCCCAGCGCTCTTAGCCAGTAACCCTTTCTTTCCTTAACAGACACAAACAATGACTTTCAGAATATTACTATTTGCAAAATTGGGTTGCTTAGCTCCTCATTTACCCCTTCATGAGGTGGGCTGCAGAAGTAATATCACTCACATATCCAATTCCCCATGTCACAGGGTACACCTTGCCTTGTGCTTGGGTGGAATGAATAAGGCTAGTAGGCAGCAATGCATGGACAGGTCCAATATTAATTATATGTATAACAAAGTTATACACATGACAAAATTCTATATTGTGAATGCATGGAATGAAATTACGTAAAGTTTTTGCATGTTTTCAAGAAGCAATAACCATACTATGGTGTTTCATGATTGTGAACAGACGCATAAGACGATATATGTGACGCATATATTGACCATATGCTATTTTTATATGAATTGCTATCACATAACTGTAGAAGAGATGGCCTCACACAGTGCTGACTCTCTGTAATAATAAAGATTCACTCTCCTAAGGAAAAATAAATAAATAAATAATTAAATTTAAAAAATAGTTATAAAAAAAAGAATTTCCCCAAAAATGTTAAGCTCTCGTAAACGGATATTTTAAGAACATTATAAGCTTTCTGGACTTCACAACTGTTGCCACATCTGGCGCTGTTTACAAAATTCACACCCAGCAGATGTCAATACACCTGCAAACTCCAGGAAGCTAAAAAAAATATTAATTTATAGCTCCAAAAAATTCTATAGCTTTTTACAAGCCAGTAAACCCGATGACGGGAACACTCCTAACTGTAAGGTTAGATGCTGTTCCTGGCCAGTGTGTCTTCTGGCAACTGATTTGACCCCAATCAAGCAGGGAAAGTTTTAGGGACACTTAAATTTCGAATCTGGACATTGCTCCGGTTTCCAAACCCAAACAAAATCTGCAGTCTTCGTGCCGAATTTAAAATTGGTGAACATGTTTGGGGAAAGCTCGCTTATCTCTAGTAGTGATTTACCCTTCAATGGAAGTCTTCAATCAGAGGCTCAGGTTACTTGGGAAGAGGTGTATGGCGGTCCGCGCTGCCAGACTGACTCGCATCAAAGAAGACACTCGAAGTGTCTTCTTTGATGCGAGTCAGTCTGGCAGCGCGGACCGCCATACACCTCTTCCCAAGTAACATGATGCTTTTCCACGTGTGAGTGGTCGGTGAAGGTCCAGCAGCAGCCATCAGGATATTATTCCTAACAAGCCTTCAAACCAGTTGTGGGTGACACAACTGGATCAGGTGAGTGGACCGCTTTGCTCACCGAGTTATCGTATTAGTGTCTAGTGATAAGGGCACTATTGCGCCTCTTGTTCCCCATCCCCCTTTTGTATTTGTCAATCAGAGGCTGGGATGATTTAGTTAATCCTGCTCTGAGCAGAGGGTAGGACCAGATGACCCAGGAGCTCCCTTCCAACTCCACTATTCTATGATTCTATGAATACCAGAAGTGACCCAAGAACAAGGGCAGCACTTTTAATTAAAAAGTAACCAGATTTTTGGACAATCTCTTTAAAGGGACCCTGTCAGTTGTTTATGCCCACCCACCCAGCTATCACTGTCTGCACCTGCAGCTTCATAGTACTATTCTAATCATCCCTGTCTGAGCTCATAGTATAATGTTAAAGGTGAAAAAAAGCATTTGTACACTTAGATTTTCATATGTAAATGAGGCAGTGTGTAGTCAACCTGAAGGACGTAGTCAATCTTTCAGGTTTATAGTTAACTCACTAAAAACTTCTCTGTATAAAGGACCTGTGTGATGTCCTGATTGTGTGACCACAGTGGGAGGAGCAAAGCAAGCAAAATCATTAGGGGCTATGAAGATTTAGCGATGCCTATGATAATCACATGATCGTGACATCAAACAGGTCCTGCAGCATGTTCTGACATTTGGCAGAAATGTTAACTATTATCCTTCCAGAGTGACTATGTCCTCATTTACATAAGAAACTATAAGTGTATAAATGCTTTTTCTTCACCTTTAACATTATACCGTGTTTCCCCGAAAATAAGACACTGTCTTATATTCATTTTTGCTCCAAAAAGTCCGCCATGTCTTATTTTCGGGGGTGTCTTATATTAGCCAAAAAATCCCACTGCAGCAGCTTCCCATCCCAGTATGGTACCGTATCCCACTGCAGCAGCCTCCCAGTACGGTACCGTATCCCACTGCAGCAGCCTCCCAGTATAGTACCGTATCCCACTGCAGCCTGCCATGTGTGTACACACATACACACATCTCACACACACGCATCTCTCACACACACACACATCTCACACAAACACACACACACTTTCACTTTCTTACCGTACTTCTTTCTTTTCTTTCCTCTGCGGAGCTGCTTTGGTGGTGCACAGTGCAGGAGCCCTGAGCTAATCACAGCGCAGGAGCCCAGGGTCAATCACAGCGCAGGAGCCCAGGGCCAATCACAGCGCAGGAGCCCTGGGCCAATCACAGTACAGGAGCCCTGGGCCAATCACAGCCCAGGACTGACGTCAGCTGGCCCATGATTTCTGCGCTGTGATTGGCGCAGGGCTCGTGGGCGGGGCGGAGACCAGCAGAGAGCGCCGGAGCGCTCCAGGGTTGTGAGAGGCGAGCTACAGAGTGGCGGGCACGGACAGCGGGGGCAGCGGGGCCACGGATGCATGCCCCGTCTTGTGACCGGCAGCATGCACCACAGGTACGCCTTATAATCGGGGGGATGTCTTATATTAGGAAGTAGGGCGTCCCCCCAAGCTCTGCCTTACTTTTGGGGAAACACGGTACTATTACCTCAGACAGGGATGATTAGAATACTAGTGTGAAGCTGCAAGGACAGGGGGGAACATAAATAACGTGGCAGGTTCCTTTTAATGATTTATAGCCTATAGCAGACTTGTAATGTATGAGTTACTAAAATGCTATTTAGTCCTTTAAATACTACAAGAAAACAAAGTGGAAGGCTTTAAATTAGCACATCCTATTATTTCTAAGTGTGTTTGGAGGAATCAAATATTCACATTTAATGAGGATAAAACAGAGAGAATACATTTTTGTCTCTCCAGTGCGCCGATTGTAAAGTGCAAAATGTAATATTGATAGCAAATAGGACGGCCTGTTTTAATCAAAGTAGTCTGGCAAGAAATAATCAATTAAAGAATAGTCTGATTCTCTGTGACATCAATGTATGAAAATCTACAAGACGCCAGATTGTGTCTCAAGACACATATGATGAACTGAACAAAATGACCCGCTAATGGCTTTTACTGGTAATAAACGCATCATATTATTGGTAATAATTCTGCAAATGGTAAATCAAGCGAGTCTGAAACAAACCGATTGTTAACTGTATTTGTGAATGTCTCCGGTTCATTCGCCTGTGCTAGGAATATCATTTTAGACGTGTGCTTTATGTAAGGGTTCCAGTCTGAGACGCTAATTTTTAATGTACAGAGAGCATAAACACCGCGGCTCTCTAGCTGAAGAAGCCTGGGAGCCGTGCGCTTATTTAGGCTATTAGTCTTTGGAATGTAAATGTTAAAATATACATGGGATAATTCTCCGGCCAAATTCTATATGATGCAATTCAAAAGCAATTTAAGGAACATTGACATAATCTATATGGAGTAAAGTTTAGTAATAATAATAACGACGATATAAACAGTTTCCACACTGCGTGCACTTTGGGCTTAAATAACTTATATTCTATATTTCTTACAGTATTAAAGTTGAAATAAGAGAACAGATACCAAATTTCCTAAATAATATTTTTGAGGGTAGCAATGTTGCATTATGGGGACGGTTTACACAGCTAAATATATCATAATTCTGGCCCAATTTTTGTAACCAAAATGTCATACATGTTTTGCTCCTGTTTGTGTTGTGTTTTAGACCTTTACTATACTATGCAGTCATGGCTGAAAGTGTTGGCACCATTGAAATTGTCCCAAAAAATGAAGTATTTCTCCCATAAATTTATTGCGATAACACATGTTTTGTTATGCTCGTGTTTATTTAATTTGTGTGAGTTTGACCAACAGAAAAAACTAAGGAAAAAAAGGCAAATTGGATATTACTTCACTCAAAACCTCCAGAAAATTGTGGGTAAACAACTTTGTTTCCAGCATGCGATGCTCGTTCGCACTCACCCGTGGAAAGTAACAGGTGTGGGCAATATGAAAATCACACCTGAAACAAGATAAAAGGGGAGAAGTTGACTCAGTCTCTGCATTGTGTTCAAACAGGAATGGTGTCCACGGTCCGCGTTGCTGTTTCAAAAACTGCACTTGGAAGACATTGCTTTCCTCATATCCTCCTTTATTCCTCCACACAAACCTGCATTGTGTGTTTGAGTGTGTCACACAAAGCATACAGAACAGAAAGACAAAAGAACTGTCTGAGGAATTGAGAACCAAAATTGGTGAAAAATATCAACACTCTCAAGGTTTCAAGTCCATTTCCAGAAATCATGATGTTCGTTTGTCCATGCTGAGCAACATAATCAAGAGGTTTTCAACCTATGGCACCGTAGCCAATCTCTCTGGACGTGGCTGGCAATGAAGAATTGATGAAAGGTTGCAATGAAAGATATATCGGATGGTGGATAAGCCCCAAACAAGTTCCAAAGAAATGCAAGCTATCTTGCAGGCTCAGGGTACATCAGTGCCGACGCAAACTATCTGTCAACAGTTGAATTAAATGAAATGCTGTGGCAGGAGACCAAGGAGGACCCCACTGCTGATACAGAGACTGCAGTTTGCCAAAATGTGTGTGAATAAGCCAAAATTCTTCTGTCAATAAGTCTTGTGAACAGATGACACCAAGATGCTTTTTGATAAATTGCATCTTTCTAATTTACCGAAAACAGTGGCCTACGAAGAAATCAACCCAGTGCAATAGAGTCAAATATGGTGGAGGTTCAAAGATGGGTTGTTTTGCTGCCTCTGGAACTGGGTGCTTTGTTTGTGTGCAAATCATCATGAAATCTGAAGATTTCCAAATGATTTCGGATAGCCTTGTGGTTCCCAGTATCACCTGTGAAGAGATCTGAAAATTTCTATTGGGAGAAGACACCTTCACATATCAGAGATCTGGAGCAGATTATAAAGAAGGGTCCAAAATCCAGGTGAGAAGAAGCTTGTGGATGGTTATAGGCAGGGGCGTAACTACAATAGGTGCAGGGATTGCATTTGCACCTGGGCCCTTGAGCCTAGGGGGCCCCAAAAGTCCCTTCTGCTATTATAGATTTGCAGTAATTGGGGCCCGGTTGGAGCCTTTGCATCGGGGCCCATGAGTTCCAAGTTACACTAGTGGTTATAGGGAATGATTGATATCACTTATTTATTCCAAAAGGCAAAACTAAACATTGAGTTGAGGGAGCCAACAATTTTGTTCGGACAATTTCTGGAGTCTTGTGTGAATTTCTGTCCAATTGGGCTGTTTTTCATCAGTTTTTTTGTGTTGTTTCAGTAAACCCAAAGGCAATAAGCATGTGTATAGCAAAGCATATCATTTTCTGGGAGAATTACTTCATTTTCTGAGATAATTTCAAATTTGTGCAAAACAGAGCAAGGGTTAAAATGTCCTGCAATTTGGAAGCCATTTACTTGGCGGTAAACAAACAGGAAGACGAATGCAGGGGCGGACCTACCGTGGTGCAGCTGGTTCAGCTGCACCAGGGCCCCGACCGGCTAGGGGGCCACTGAAGCCTACAGGGGGCCCCCGTAACCCGATTTCAGAGGAGAGGAGGGCCAGGCAAGGGCAGCAGGAATCTTCATGATCCCGCCCCTCCTCTCCTCTGCCCCTATGCCGCACCCTGCATGCTCTCGGCGCGGCTCAGCAGGTAGGGGAGCCACATCTCCAATTACGGCCAAGACTCAACTTTCCTGTTAAAAAAATGATCCTGTCTCTCAGTATTTTGATGTTTTAGGGTTTCTTGGAATTTTAGAAGCTGTACATAGTGCTGTTGCTGGGGATAGAACTTCCTGGGTATTAGATGTTGGAGGAGATATGGGCTCCAGTTCTGTAGAAACAGTGAACATTGGCATTTACTGTCACCTTCTCTTGGATTTCTAGTTAGACACAAGGTACTTTGGGAAACAATAACTTTTTTTCTAATTTTCATAGAATCACACAGCTAGGCAGTATTGGTTCTTCTTGTCATGTACACTGAGACTGACTATCAATGTGACTATTAACATGCAATACCAATTTTTGTAAATAACAAGGTTATGGCTTTTATGTCATGCTTAACCTAAAATTTCTAAGTCAGCTTTTCAGAGGTGAAAGTCCTAAAGGATTTGTGTCCATCCAAAAATCTCTACGTTAAGATGTGTTGGTGTAAATCAATTTACATAGACATGTAGCTTCATTCTTCCAAAGCTGCAGGAAGATATTCCAAAGTGAGGAGCTCGATTTTTGGTTTATCTCCAACAGATTTCTGTTCCCACATGAAGCCGCCTTAATGCATTGCGAGAAAAACACTTAATGTTTATGATACTGTGATCGCTATGTAAACTTTCCAGAAGAGTTTTCAGTAGCAAGTAATACAGTATCACTTGATGAGCCAAGTCTGGTTAACACATGGGCAGAACTCTTCAAGTACTTGGCACTTATGTGATAAAATTCATTGCTGAAGACACACTGTTAATTAGGAGATTATGGATGTTCCAATCTTTCTACTTTATAAGTAAATTAAGTAGTTCAGCAACCATTTCACTGATGCCTCTCTATCTTGTGCCAGTCATTGCACTGGTTGCCCATCCGCTACAGAGTACAATATAAACGTATCCCTCTCACTCACAAAGCCCTCCACAGTTCTGCACCGCCCTACATCTTCTCCCTCATCTCTATCACCCTACCCATCCTCTCTACAGTTCTGCACCACACCATATCACCTTTCTCCTCTCTATCATCCTACCCATCAGGGGCAGACTGGCCCAGGTGGCAGGGCAGCAAGTGCCCCCTGGGCTGGTGGTATAGCCCTCTTCTAGGGCCACCCCCCTCCAGAAATGGGTCGGCGGCACTTTGCAGCCGGAGCTGTGAAACAGCCGGAGACGCGCGGCTGACAGGTATGTGAGTGAGCTCCGGCAAGGAAACCAACCCCTCCCCGCTCCTCAGAAATCTCCATCAGCACATACCCCCCCAGCTCCTCACCTAGGGCTGGCAGGACAAAGCTGCCTCCCGGCATTACAAGCACCAGCCCACCCCTGCTACCCATGTCTTTTGTGATTCAAATGATCTAAGTCTGATATCCTTAATAATCCAAAATTCCCACTCGCATCTCCAAGACTTCTTGCGAGCTGCGTCAATTCTTTGGAATGTTCTGCCAAAAAGAATTCAATTAATTCCCAATATCCACAGTTTTTGGCAGGCCCTGAAAACACATTTCTTTAGATTAGCCTATCACCCTAACTCAATTATCTAACTATTCCCATTCTGCCCTTTGCAAAACTTTCTTTTAATCTGGTCCCTTGTATCATCTTGCTGCTCCCTCCATGCACGTTATAGCACTTGATCTGTACTTGTACAGATCCTGGTTGGTGACCAATTCATGAAGCATTATGTGAATCCCTTAGATGGACCATATATGGTGGCACATTTTACCATTTACCTCTTGCATTTCCCCTATTTCCTCAGATTGTAAAATCATGTGAGCATGACCCTCCCTCCTCTCGGTATCTGGTAAATTGCTGTTAAGCCCACAGGGCATGACGAAGTAAAGTGGACTCTACAAGATCACTGGTGTTGCAGTGGTAGCTGAAGACCCGATACCCAAGAAACAGGAAAGTGACTAAAACTAAGGATATTTATTAAGGAAAGTTTCACAAAGGGGAAAGGTTCCTTGGGGAGGACCTTCTGTATTGTGATACTGTACCATGTATAGGAGCACCAGCAATGGTTAACCTCTATACAGGGATTCCTCCATCACAACACTTGGAGGCCTGAATGCCGTGTATCCCAGACCAGAGGGGTGACCCATACAGCCCGGACAATAGATTAGGAGGAACTGTAGAATACTGGCTCTGTTGATTAAATGAATCCTGGGAGGTCCAATCAATCCAGGAGAGATGAGCCAGCCAGTGAAGGAAATCGGATGATCCTGTGCACATCAGGAGAGGCTTGGACAGCCCAAGGATTTTGTGGAGACATAGGTGTTAGAATCAAGTTAAAACAATGCAGCAGTCTTCTAAGTGCAGAGCTCAGCTGAGTGTGACCTGAGCAGGCAACGATTTCCAGAGAATTAACACGTTGCCCAGGCACCTCCCATAGGGGGAGAGTGTCTTTTATGCTCAGAGCAGTTCAGCACTCAAGCAGAAACCAAATGGGGAACAGGTGTATTGCTTATATAAGAGTGTGCATCCTAAGAACATTCCCAGGAGACCAGGTTCCTAGCAGAGAAGGAGACAGATGGTTGCATGGAACCATGAACAGGGTGAGCAGAATCAGTTGAGCTGCATTTTGAGCGCCGATCTCCCTACTTAGCAGAGACCAGCTCCACGGCCGAGGGCATGACAATTGCGTTACACTGTATTGTCTGTCTGCACATGTCTCCTCTGAACTGTAAAGTGCTGAATGTTTAGTGATATATAAATAAATATACATATATGAATAAAAATTATTATTAATGTTACGTATATCTGCCCTCAGTTGACCTTGTGTATCGAATTGTAGAACAACAGATTTTCCTACATTTTAAAGGGATTTTCAAGTCATTTTAACATAACACTCTAGTGGGTTTATGACTTGTAGCCTGCCTTCCACCATTTTTTACTCTCATCTCCTCTACAGGCTACATGTTTATTTATAATCAACTCTGAGTTATTGGGAGCAGACTATGCTATGATGCTGCACATACACATCACATGGTTTACTGCTCTTCTTTCCACACAGAAATAAGTAGCAACATCATCGAGGAAAATTTATAGCAGCTGTCTCAACCTCTTTTATGAGGTGAAAGACTTGTCAGAAAGCTCAGCATGATCTTTCTGTGTCTCAGCATGATCTTTCTGTGTCTGCCTCTGCTTATTTCCTCACTCTGCTCCTCACTCCTCTTCTCCCTTCCCCTCTTAATAGAGTATGATAGGCTGTACCACAGGACACTACAATGAGGTAGCTGTATGTATTGCCAGGGCAAGACAGAGTTGATGTCTTTTTCAGAATGGATGATGAGGAAAGAAGGTGTGGGGGATGTTGCTTATAAATGGTTAAAAAAGCAGATGTGCTTATTAGGATATGTTGAAGAGTTTTTTATATTTTCCTGCAATATCAATGTATGCAAAGTTTATTTAAAGTATATTTCCCATTTAAGTAGTTTAAGTAGGGACTTATACATGGGATAGGTGACACTTTGATGTTTGCTGGGAGTCTGACTATTGTGACCACCATTATTCCCAAGAATGGTACTCTGAAATGGACAATGGGTCTCAAATAACTCAACATAGAGCATCTTCCTTAAAGTTGACTTGTCAGTTCTCCTGACATGTCTCTAATTAGAGACGTTTATGGCACATCTACAGGATATGCCAGAAATGTCTAACAATAGACCTAACTTAATGAGAGTCATGGGACCCCTTTCTCCAGTACCAGGAGTTCCCAGAGGTGGGAGCATTATGGCTTGAACTTTTATGAGGATATATTATCTGGATCTGTCATCACAATGTTGTGTTCTATTATGGGAACAATGCTTTTGACACTAATACAAAGTGAAGTGGCTATTACAGTTAAGGAAACATTTCCACTGTCACTGTTTTTGGGCACTATAGCTAGGGCCACATTAGCGTTGTGGCCTCCATCATGGGGGGTCCGCCAAAGACCCGACTTCTCGCAGCATTAATGCAGCATTACCGTAGTGTAACGCTGTCTTAATGCTGTCAATAGGGTCCTATCTGTGATGGACTCCATAGTGCATGCAAATGTTGGCACATAAGTGAAGCAGTATGAAATCTTGCGCTATTTCGTAGTGCACAGGAAAACGCTCCTTTTCGCATCTTCCTGTGTGCTACGAAATAGCGCAAAATTTCAAACTCCGGCACTTATGTGCCAAAGTTGGCATGAACTATGGAGTCCGTCACCCATAGAACCGTATTGGCAGCGTTAAGACACCATTACACTACGGTAACACTGCGTTAATGCTGCGAGAAGTCAGGTCTTTGGCAGACCCCCCATGACGGAGGCCACAATGCTGGTGTGGTCCTATCCTATGGCCATCATTGTTTTGCGCATTGTGGCCTGTACATGCATTGGTGATGTGTGACTGTTAAGCATTGTGGCTTCAAGGCTGCCAACCATCTGTCAGTCAATACACAGTCTTTAAAGTAACAGAATTGTTTGTGAAATAAAATAAATACTTCCATTTTTTTTAATCATTAGCTCTCTTCAAGACCGGGGGTTATCATAATTTTAGCACTCAAAGTAATTTTTGGTCATGAGTTTATATCAGTATATTAAATTATAGTCATGTATAATTTGGAATCACAGTGGCTCAGTGATAAGCACTGTACAGTGGACTGCACGGTGGCTCAGTGGATAGCACTGTTGCTTTGTAGCTCTGGGTTCCTGGGCTCAAATCCCACCAAGGACAACATCTGCAAGGAGTTTGTATGTTCTCTTCGTGTTTGTGTGAGTTTCCTCTAGTTTCTCAAGTTTCTTCCCACACTCCAAGACAAACTGATAGGATATTTAGATTGTGAGTCATAATGGGGACAGGGATGAAGTTGCTTGTAAAGTGCTGTGGAAAATGATGGTGCTCAGGTGTGTACATAGAAATTATAATTCGGGCCCACCTCCCCTTAAAAAATATATTTATTCGGCAGGTTCACGCAGAAGCAAACACTGCAAATTTACAGACCTTGCAAAGTAAATTTCCTACTGCTGATGCACCTAGATTAGCATTTTATTGCACCCATAAGGTATGATGCCAACAAAAGTGCCCCACAAACAGTGTATCATACCCCCACAATGAATTCCTCCACAGGCACATTATGATGACCCTACTATGCCCACTATCAACTACGCCGGCAATGTATGGTGACCCCAACACAGTATGATCTCCAACTTTGACCCCACACAGCCCTCCATACAGTGTAATAGGCCTAAGTACAGTATAATGACTTTCACACCACTCCACAATGTATAATGGCCCAAATTAGCCCTCTCAAGGTACCGTCACACGCGGCAATATTGCTAGGCAATTTCACTGGCAATTTGCTGTTTGCAGTGAAATCATGGATACATTGTTACATTTGTACACAGCAACAAAATAGAACAATGTGTCCATGATTTCACTGCAATCAGCAAATTGCCAGTGAAATTGCCTAGCAATATTGCCGCGTGTGACGGTACCTTAAAAATTATAATGTCACAACACAGCCCTCTTCACAATATGATGGACACCACTTAAAACCTTCCCACTGTATAACTGCTTGCATACAGTATATAATAATACTCAAATATCCCTCTATAAAGTATAAAGGCTCCTTCATAGCCCTCCAAATAGTAAAATGACCTCTACATAGCCCTCAAATAGTATAATGACCCCTATATAGCCCTCCAAATAGTACACTAGTCCCCACATAGCCCTCCAAATAGTATACTGACCCCTATATAGCCCTCCAAATAGTACAATAGTCCACACATAGCCCTAATATTATAATGGCCTCCACATAAGACTTAAAATATTATAATGACCTCCACATAGCCTTCCATATTAGTATAATGAGCCACATATAGCCCTCCAAATATTAAAAAAGGTCCTCACATAGCACTCCAAATAGTAATATGGCCAACATATAGCCCTACGAATATTGTAATGTCCTCCATATAGCCTACCATATAGTATAATTCACTCTCCAAAGTCTGCCAAGTAGTAAATGCACCCTATAGTCCTTCATTTAGTAATACACATCCCATAGTCCATCAAATAGTATTATTTACTCCATAGTTTTCCATTTTGTATAATGCATCTGCCCATAGATCTTCATATAACATAATATACTCCCCGTAGTCCTCCATATAATGTAATGCATACCCCATAGTGCTCCTTATTGTACAATACACCACATGGTCCTCATGTTTAGTATAATGCACTCCACAGATGCTACCAATGTACTCACTGATTAAAAAAATATCTAAATACTCAACTCTCATTGGTCTCCTGCTGCTTCAGTGTCTGTGGTGAGCATTCTGCAGCTCTGTTCATCTCAGCACTGCAGACCCACTGCCTTGAAATCATTACACCCGCTGTCCTGAGACCTCAGATCTCAGACACTGCAGGAGAATGATGGATGAATGATGGTGCTGATGCTGGCACTGGGGTCCCCTGACTCATGGGCTCTATAGCAGTCACATTGTCTTCTGCCATTGGTGGTACATAACGTTTGGCATTATATAAGTAACATAATAATAAAAAATAATAAAATAAGTTTTTCAGATTGTCCGTAAAATTGGTGACTGTCCGGCTCGCAATTCTATATGGCTGACACTGTTATGGTAGATTTTGTTTATTACAATATTATTTGGACACTTTGGCTTGTACTTTTCATAAAATTATTGGGATAGGCTATGTTATGGAAACACATGTCTATCTTTGATAACAAGATGCTAGTCTGTAGCTTACATGTTTAAAGTATTTTGACGAGCTCAGTGACTGGATCAGTGACTACATTGTTGTATATGAAAAAGGGTCATGGTTAGGTAGAGAAGTGGCAGTCGCAGCCTGTACCTTTAATAAAGTCCCACAGGGCTAGCCAGGAGACATTGCTATCTGCTGAGAAAAGATGTCACTCAGAACTAAAAAATGAACATGCAGTTTCCTTGGGGAAAGAGTTTGAGAAGGGCACAAGGTCAAAGGGGGGTTTGGCACAGCACCTAGATATAAAAGCAAAAGAAGCCAGTGGAAGGGAGGGATTGGCACTAGATAGTTGAAGGAAGGAGAGCTGTGCGCAGGGATTCTGGACATCACCCTCTCTGCTGAAAAAGTGAGTGAGTAAAGGCCACGTCACGCGCTTCAATCTCATTCACGATATCGCTTAAGCGATCTGGATTTTTGATTGCTTAATTGATATCGTTTGTGCGTCGTTGCGTGTAACCGAGTGATCTTTCAGCGAAAAATCGCTTGATTGGTTGAATATTTGTGAGCAGGACCTCAAATCCATCATTCAACGTTCAATTAACCTGCGTTCAACCTGCTGCATCGTGCTGTATGACACCTCTCAAACGATCTCATTCTCGACTTCGCCTATTCCTGATGCTAGATGGTGTCGATCGCTGAGTAGTGCTCATGATCGCTGGCGCGTTGCCAAATGTTACATCGCTAACGAGATCCATGCTTGTGACACCGCACAAACGATATCAATAAATTGTTCTAGCGATCTCGATCAAGTGACTTTTCAGGCGATATCCTGAACGAGATTGAAGCATGTGACGGTACCTTTAGACTGCCGGTACCTGAGCTCTGTGAGCTACCTGCAATGACCGCCTGTCAAGAGTGGTTGCCTGAGTCCTGTGAGGTTTCCATAAACACCCCCTGTAAAGGCCTGGCACCAGAGCTACCTGGTCAAGCTACAGATGCCGTCAGTCAAAACCCCAAACCAAAGCTACAATTTCAAGCCACAAATGCTGCCAGTCAAGACCCCATACCAGAGCTACTTGTTCAATCTGCAGATGTCACCGGTCAAGACCCTGAACCTGAGATTGGTCAAGCCATAGATGTTGCCTGTCAAGATCGGTGCTCCCGAGTGGACTGGGCCCTTGCCTGCTTGGCTAT
This sequence comes from Allobates femoralis, assembly GCA_033576535.1. NCBI lineage: Eukaryota > Metazoa > Chordata > Amphibia > Anura > Aromobatidae > Allobates > Allobates femoralis. The sequence goes on from JARQOC010000011.1 coordinate 34,065,324, forward strand.
GTGGTATCTGAATGTGCGGTAATAGGTAAGTGGACTCCAGCCCCATATATCATACTGAGTGCCTCTGGTGATAAGCTAGCGCTCATTGCTTGAGTACCACCAAAATGGAAGAACTGTCTAGTTAGTACCCCTGACTATTTGGGTGACCTGAAAGCTGTTAATCCAATAGTTCTTCCAGTTGCACAGGTAAGTGCCCTATAGTGCAGTAGTACAATCAAATAACAATTGTATTCAATGCATATGTATGTAACCTGTACCTCTATGTGTATGTTAAAATCAAACCTATTATAACCATTTGAAATATTCACTGATGTTTCTGTGCCACCATCCGACCCCACTTTTGGTGCATCAATAAATATATCATGTAACGTCACCACTGTGTCATCCTTCTCTGTGTTGCACACCTTTCCTCCTGTTACATTTCCAAAAGAGATATAACATATCCAACAGTCTACAGTGAAATATCCGAACTTTTGCAGTTCCTATTTGATACACAGCTCCACTTCACCAAAACCTATATTGGGTGGTTTCTTTAAACACAAATTCATGGAATTACATTATGTGCTTCTTTCAAAGATCTGTGCTCAGAATATGGACCTTGATGTGTAAACGTAGTGCAGGTCTCTTGACCCAAACTTCACAGACTCATTGTTAGACCACATGCACACATGGAGCGTTTGGTGACATTTTGTAGCCAAAACCAGGAGTGGGTGATAAATACAGAAGTGGTGACATGTTTCTATTATACTTTTCCTCTGATTGTTCCACTCCTGGTTACAAATACTAAGATGAAAACTCACGAAATACTCAACGTGTGCACATGGCCTTATGCGGTATTTGTAATGCTGAAGAGAGGAGACTTGTGGTCAGTCTGTGCATTGCGGTCTGTACTTTGACATAGATAAAGGATGTGTGAAACAGATCTGATTGTAAAACCCAAAATAAAAATATGAAAACTCTCCCTCAAGGTACCGTCACACAGGGACATATCGCCGGCGATGTTGCCGGCGATCGCGGGAGCGCGCATCCCTGACAACATCGTCGGTGAGATGTCAGACTGAGCAACTTACCGGCGATGTCGCCGACTAGTTGCCGCAGCTATCGCTCGCTGGGTTGCCCAGCAACCCAGCAAGCGATAACCCGCAATGTTGTAGATAGGCGGAATCGCCCACAACATTGCAGGTTGCCGCGTTACACAGGGCGATCAGGCATGATCGCCTGACCAACATCGCCAGGTTTCTCAACATTGTTGGGAAACCTGGCGATGTTACTCAGGTGATTCATCGCCTGATTATCGCCTTGTCACACGCGGCAATTCGCCGGCGATGTCGCCGCAACCTGACCACGCCCCTCAGTTGCCGGCAACATCGCCGGCGATATCTCCCTGTGTGACGGTACCTTCAAAGTTGTGAGTTATGGAGAACCTGTCAGCTCCGCATACAATCCCGAGCCAGGCTTAAACCTCTGTGTTGTGCTATTCTCCTAATGTTCATTGCAGAAGGGGCTGTCCACCTGTGGGGACATTTTCTTTTTTTTTATTGTATTTTGGGCTAAAAATCCTTTTGCCATTTTGGTTTAATTAAAAATATTGCACTGTTATGCTTTTACAGGCTCTTTGTTTTTCTGCACATTCAACTTTGACTCATTATGTCATTGTAAATCAGCTGAGAGGAGCTCAGCCAATGAAAGATAAGAGCTAGAACCTCTACTATTGGATAATCAGAGTGAACTCACTGATGGATTATCAGATAACAGCTTATGTTTTTATAGACCCAGCGCTCCCTCCATTATGTCATGGCTAATATTGGATTGGATGTGGTTAACCAGGATTGTGCTTGTTCAGGTCTTATCTTGCCTGTGTTTCCTAAAAAAAATGTTATAGGACCTGTAATTTCTGTGAATGGGTTCAGCTTATTGTGCTATAGAGTGAACTGGTGGCCCGTCCATGGTGCGGGCGGGAGTGTGTGATTTGTGCGCAGGCATCCGCGTGCGCACAGATCACTAATGGCGGGCAATGAGAGCGCACGGCGGTCTGCAAGCATCTGCAGACCGCCGTGCGCTCCATTATAAACATAGGGGCCGCGGTCTGCATGCAGATGCTTGCAGATGCATCTGCAAAACGCTGCAGATGCATCTGCAAGTCTGAAGCCAGCCTAAATACTGCATTCCACACAGGTGTTGCGCAACGTACCTATATAGGATGACACCTGGAGGGTTGTTTTTTGGATATGGTGTTTCACTAAACTTCATGCAGCATCAAGATTGTTATTATCCCACTGATGTACAATCATCACATTGTGTAGCTACCTATTATTTTCTTATTGGGGTACCCTCCTTCAATTTAGTGTCTGGATGGACATTTTGTAGGTAAGGATATTTTTATGATTCCTCATAAACACAAAAATGATTTTATTTCATGAATCTGTTTTTACAATGTTTTTTATGATAAAGACAAGTATGTTTAATACTTATAAAGGATGTTTCCACACAAAAGAGCTTTACTGGTATTGGGTGAGGATTAGGCTAATCAGCTCAGTGCGACCGATCCAGACAATCACCCTATCTTCTCTTTTGGACTTTTCATTGTATGTGAGCACCTTATAAGAGGATACCCTCAGTGTACAGTGAGATGTTTGTATGTACCTGAAGAAGGCTATATTTTTAAGACATAGCCGAAACGCATGGTACTACTTTTAGTAATTTTACTGTATTTCCATTGAAGCTGTTATCCTGTATTAAAAAAAAACATGTCGCTGCCTCTGCCTGCCTGTTGAGCCTGGCACCAGTCACCTCCATTCACCCCTGGCACCGAGCGGTCACGGATCGCTCCTGCCAGGGACATCATGGCAGGGTAAACAGAGCAGAGGCGGATTTTCTGCTCTGCGGAAGTAGGCGCATAGCCGATATCACGCTGATTGACAGCTGGCTCACCGCTACCTGATTGGTGGTGCCGGCTGTCAATCAACGTGACGTCAGCTAGTCAGCTATGCGCCCATCTACAGTGGGGAGAAGCCGCCCCCAAGTAGATGTGGCAGGAAAATCACAGACAGGAGCGGTCTCAAACCACTCTGTTTCAGCGGTGAACGGTGCCGTGCACAACAGACAGGTAGGTGCCAACTACCTGTCTGTTAGTGCTTAGGCACAATTAATTTTTTTTGGTAGGTCCAGGATAACCCCCTTTAAGTAATAAATATTTTTGTGGTAAAAGCACCTTTGAAATTGGATATATACAGGTAAGTGCCGCTCCAACCAGAATTTTTTATTCATTCTACACATCACCTATATGGATCCATGGAGGATCTTCACGTAAGTCTCCTGGGTGAGCTGCAGACCCTGGAACCTTGAGGCTCTAAGGAGGAAGAAAGTGACATTTATAATGATTCTGATAGAATCTTAATACCTTCTCACTGTTAATTCCAGGTGAACCTATCTTTACTATAAACGTTCGTGTCTTTAGATCCCTACACTTAGAGGGAGCTCCGCATTTGTCATTTTTTCCTTTTTCCCTATTACCGGGGCTTCTACTCTTTTTACTCTACCTTGTATTCTTTATGCTTTGGTTTGATAAAATAATTATTTTGATGCATGTGTGGTCAAGTTTGTAGATTTTGTGCTCACGTGTTTTTTTGACCCCCAATCCTGCTGTTACTTTCTTAACATTGGCTTGCTGCCAACTTTGTAGGTTGTATAATCTCTTTTGTCAAAAGAGGAGAAAGTCCAGCATCATTGATACAAAGAATTGAGACTCGCAACTAGAGGTACTGGAGACTAACAACCAATAATAATAAACCAGGGGGTGTTTAGCCAAGAAAAGTCATATAAGAAAATCTAAAAAAAATGAAATGGTAATAATCACCATAAGCTACAATTCTCTTATTCAGTCCAACACATTAATTGTACAGGAGGGAGGATGCGGTAGATCTCTGGATCGCAGCCGTTTTGTGCACAATCACGCTTCTACAGGTCCTGACACTGGATGACGTGCGTCCATTTCCTCTTGTTCATGTGCTATTTTGACCAACAATATTGCTGTTACCTTCTTTACACTGGCCCATTGGCTTGCTGCCAACTTTGGAGGTTGTGTATTCTCCTTACTATTGAGATATGTCCCTATCCTGTGAAGCAAGTGTGGACAATTGAGTTCAAACCGCCCCTGCGGTGACGTCACCGCTTATATCCGCCCTGCTCTATGGTTAACATAGAGCAGGGCGGGTATAAGCGGTGATGTCACTGCAGGAAGTTGTGTTATGCTGCAGACGAGGGAGACAATGACTGGAATCAGGGAGGCAGCGATGGGAAGATTAAACATGCACGGGGTGTGACTCTGCCCTTCGGCTCTAGCCTCTAGCCACCTCCTTTCTGGCTGCAGGATGTAAGTTTTCTAAGTGTATTTACTCGGGATACAGGGGGGGCTCAAGGGCTGGGGGACCCCTTGCCTGGATGCAGCAGACATGCTGCATCAAGTGCTGTAATTAGATCACCATGCCTGGTTTGGTGACAGGTCCTCTTTAAGGCTAATGCAAACTCTGGAAAAGAATCAGGCGCACAATAGGGTTTGTCCGTACAGAAATATAAACAAAAGGGAGTATGGTTTTGCTTACCAAGAAGGGTTGTGAGAGTCACAACCACTTTAATCGCATATGATATCCATTCATATCCAAATTAACGGTTTGCGGCAGTCTCCGCCAAGTCAGAATCCAACGGATGAAGAAACAGAAAGGGGTTTAACACTGCACTACCGTAGGAAATTATTGGTGTAAACATAAAGTTTATCTGATCTTTATTTTGCATTTCAGGTTCAAAAGACCCTTCTTCAGGAAAATATCTGTGATTCTTTCCACATATATGTGCAATAAGATTCTCAAAAGCCAACAATGTCCATGGTGCACAGTGTATATTACAATATTGCTTTGTTTCACCGGGGCTTCTTCCAGGGACAGATGTAAAGAGAATATTAATAGACAATATCGAAGCGAATAGTAAAGCCCAGTTGTTGGTGAGTCGGGTCGGTAGGGAAGGGATTACTCGGAACCGGGATGTTGAGGGAGGGAATCACGGCTAGTCGGTTCCCAGTTCCATGCCCTGGGCACTCAACTGGCTGATGGGGGTGAGGGGGAACTTAGGGATAGGGAAACGTGACGCCACCTGTGTACCTGGTAATGTGGTTACCAGCGCTGCAGCCGGCCGCTGAAGTGATGGTGAAGCAGCTTTGGTAGTACAGCTCTCCACAGGCAGAGCTTTACCTTAGGGCAGCGGGGTGGATGAGAGGAGTCATAGTCCTTGGCTCTGTGGTGCTGCAGGAGCCTCTCGGGCGATGAATAATTGATACCAGACACCAAATCAGCTCAAACAGTTCTTTACTGGTACCAGATGATAAAGGTACATGGTACAGACAGATTCAGGGATTGTTAGCTGCGGATTTTGGAGGCTTTTCCAGGGTCTGTCAGAGATGTCTCGATAATAGCTTTCTTGGTCTGTGTTTTGCTTTAGTTTTCTTGTCAACCACACTAAAGAGCCTGATCACCGGTCCCCAGGTCTGCTACTAAAAGGTACTTCTAACCCCTTTTCCGGTATGAACAGGAGCGGTGTGAAAACAATCACTCCCATCACTGGTATTTAGTTCTTTCCCTTATTAGTGTCTTGGACCCACTTTGGGACAGAGGTGGGATTTAGTCCTGTGGTGCTGTGGCTCCCATTTTAGGCCCACAGCCTGCTGGTCTGCGGTTTGTTAAAACCGTTAACTAACTGCCTCAGATCCAGTTTACCGGTGTTGACCTGGACTCTCCATCCAGCTACAACCAGTCCTGTAGTGTCCCCTTCTTTGTCTGGGTCACCTCTCTCCTTAAAGGTGCCCTCCTGTCACGACCACTGGGTCCCCTGCGTCTGTCCACACTGCTCTTCTGTCACCGTCTGACTGACTGTTGTGTAAATATCACTCATGTTTTCCCGCTCTTCTAGGCTCCAGCCCCCTGGGACCTACTGAATACCAGTCACCTGTGCTAAGGTGTCCTATGAGCGTGTTTTAGGTGCAGACTCTGTATTTTCCCTCTCATTCATGTCTATGGAGGCACTAAACCTTCTGTGTGGGGTGCAGTACCTCCCTGTGGCGTCCCGCCAGAGGAGTGCCACATTGGCATGCACTTTTCACAGATCTTTTCCTGAAGAAGGGGCTTTTGACACTGAAATGCGTAGAAAATAAAGATTACACAAACTTTATGTTTACATCATTTATTTTGTATGGTAGCGCAGTGTTAAACCCCTTTATGTTTCTTTTTTCCCTGGATTCCAAGCCTTAAGGCTGGAAGAAATGCAAAGGAACCAAAGTACGATTATGTGCCTGTAATGGGCAGAGCTAAGCCCAAAGGGTATTTCACCTCAGTCCTGCTTAGCTCCATCTATTATGGTCACATCATTGTGATATCAACACAGATTATGCAGGTCCTGCCAGTAATGTCAGTCAATTACAATGCAGGGGGCATGCCGACATTAAGAAAATATCTCGAATGAACTTGAGCGACTGTAAGAAAAAGTGCCTCCCCTGTGACTGAAGCCAGGTATGTGTGTGCAGTCACTTCACCATATAAATCCTCCCCTATGACTGAAGCAAGGTATTTGTGTGCAGTCACCTTAGCATATAAAGCTTCCCCTATGACTGAAGCCAGGTTTGTGTGTGCCGTCACCTCTCCTATTACTGAAGACAGATATGTGTGTGCAGTCACCTTAACATATAAAGCCTCCCCTATGACTGAAGCCAGGTATGTGTGTGCAGTCACCTCAGCATATAAAGCCTCCCCTATGACTGAAGCCAGGTATGTGTGTGTGCAGTCACCTCTCCTATGACTGAAGCCAGGTATGTGTGTGCAGTCACCTCTCCTTTTACTGAAGCCAGGTATGTGTGTGCAGTCACCTCAGCATATAAAGCCTCCCCTACGACTGAAGCCAGGAATGTGTGTGCAGTCACCTCAGTATATAAAGCCTCCCCTACGACTGAAGCCAGGTATGTGTGTGCAGTCACCTCAGCATATAAAGCCTCTCCTATGACTGAAGCCAAGTATGTGTGTGCAGTCACCTTAGCATATAAAGCCTCTCCTGTGACTGAAGCCAGGTATGTGTGTGCAGTCACCTCCCCTATGACTGAAGCCAGGTATGTGTGCGCAGTCACTTCAGCATATAAAGCCTCCCCTGCGACTGAAGCCAGGTATGTGTGTGCAGTCACTTCAGCATATAAAGCCTCCACTATGACTGAAGACTGGTATGTGTGTGCAGTCACCTCAGCATATAAAGCCTCCCCTATGACTGAAGACAGGTATGTGTGTGCAGTCACCTCAGCATATAAAGCCTCTCCTATTACTGAAGCCAGGTATGTGTGTGCAGTCACCTCAGCATATAAAGCCTCCCCTGTGACTGAAGCCAGGTATGTGTGTGCAGTCACTTCAGCATATAAAGCCCCCCCTATGACTGAAGCCAGGTATGTGTGTGCAGTCACTTCAGCATATAAAGCCTCTCCTGTGACTGAAGCCAGGTATGTGTGTGCAGTCACCTCAGCATATAAAGCCTCCCCTATAACTGAAGCCAGGTATGTGTGTTCTGTCACCTCCCCTATGACTGGAGCCAGGTATGTGTGTGCAGTCACCTCCCCTATGACTGAAGCCAGGTATGTGTGTGCAGTCACCTCCCCTATGACTGAAGCCAGGTATGTGTGTGCAGTCACCTCCCCTATGACTGAAGCCAGGTATGTGTGTGCAGTCACCTCCCCTATGACTGAAGCCAGGTATGTGTGGTCACCTCAGCATATAACATCTTTTTTAAGATAATACGTGGAATTTTGGTTTTAGAAAACCATGCTAGCGATGCACATTGCATCATATAAAACACATTGGTGGCTGTTTAATATCACAAAATAACATGACAGGTTCCTTTTAACATAAAATTGGTCTTTTTTTTTTAAAAAGAGAAAGCCCAAGTATATAGAAAAACATGATCCCACAGTGGTTCTACTGTATATAAGTCTCCATTCAGATTACCCCCCTAACTCTCCCCGGCGTGTTATATACTTATATTTTACAGCAGGATGCATAATTTGTATTACCGTGAATCTATTTGCTGTCATGACTCTTATCTTGACTACAATAGCATCCAATATCTCTCCTGCTGTCTCCAATTGCATGAGCCTTGACCTTAAACACTTAATACCAGCTAACAGCGAGTGCTACATCGCTGTACTAATCAAGGGCTATTTATCATATTGCAAATCTGCCATTTTCCTTCCATTTCCTAGGAGGAATGGCGCGATCAGTGAAGACAGTAGCCTAATTGATTTGGTTAATCAACTGATCAAACAGAAATCTATGGACATGGGCAAAGGGTGTAGAGGAAAAAAAGATTCTTTATGCATGCACTTAACCTTTGTCATGGAGGCATAAAATAAGCGCGGTGTCAGGATTTCTGGGACATCTGGGGAATGAACGTAAACAACACGGTACAATTCTGGAAACTGCCATCATAAAATATTTTAAGCGGCAAAGAAGAGTAAAATAAAATAAAAACGTCTTTCCGCGTGATATCTGAGAGTAATGCGGGATTTATGGCATCTTAACCTTTAGAATCCCAAATATTAAGCTATGTTTCTTACAGATAATAACTTGGTTGTCCTCACTTCTGTGTCTTAGATAAAAGCCTACTGCCACAGAATCCATGAATGCTCAAATACCCTGGCGGGCCTTTAGTAGTAAATCTTATAGAATAGCTTATGGCCAATGTAATGGGCCACAGTAGCCTGCGAATACCATGAATTCTAATATTACTTACATCAGTAGAAACATGAAGTAATGTCTCCATTGTAATTAAATGATGTATTTAGAAGCAGTGCTCTAAATGGTCCCCTAGTGTTTTGGTGATATATTCTAATAGTCTTCTTTTTACAGCCCCACAAGGTAATATTCATGTTTTATTCTTGAGGGTTTTTGCTTCCTCCGGAACATTTGAATTGCAACATTAAGTGGCAAAGTGCATTATCGGAGAATGCTTAGAATATAGGCTTGGATCAAAAACTCACTGAAGTGCACATAAAAGTAATCAGTGGCTCCCACAAAGGGTTATGAAAATATTTTTTCTCGCCATTTGCATCTTCAAATCATTTCAGATTACGGAATATAAAGAATATTGTAATAATATTATTCTTTATAGCTATAGTGCCGTTATATGCACGGCAAAAAGGCTGCCATGATAACCTACTGGCACCCAACAAGCACCTCCGACTAACAGCCTAAAGGGAATCTGAAAAGTGGCAAAATGGGATGTACCTGCAGATATGAGGTTAGTCTGCAAGTGAATAGGGTTCTGAACCTGCCCGGGGCCTGAACATTAAACCCCGCTGTTGGGAGGAAATGAGCTTTAACCTTCACTGTAGCATTCCGGTTTCAGTCATGGGGGCAGGCCGGTTCAGTCAATGCTGTATGTATGGAGAGGAGCAGTTGTAACCGCCCCCCGCACTGTCTGAGAACTTACTCTAATCCAAAGTGGCTGTTAGTAATTGTGGGGTGTGAGGTTACAGCTGCCAGTCACCATACACAGTGCAGTGACTGAACCCATGCCGGCCACACCTCCAAGACTGAAACTGGAACACCGCCAGGAGGTTTAAAGTTAATTTCCTCCCAGCAATGGAGGTTAATATGCAATCAGGTGATCAATACAATATTGTGTCTCAAACACCCAACAGATGCTATGTGTCATATGGGGAGCTGATGAGGGGAATGGAACAGGAAGGGATAACATGCAAGGGTGATTGGGAGGCTAGTTTGGCCTTAGGCTTAGGGTCACAGACTAGCCCTGTTCCCAAAGGTACCTCTGAAGGTGAGAATGTTCGGGTCACCACCCTATCCCTCAACTGCTCAACCTGCCTTTAGCTAAGAGTCCCTACCTCCACCCACAGACCAGGAAAAGGACACTTCTCCAAGTTAAGGGAATAGCAGCTGCACCAGCAGCATGTCTGCACAGAACAGGTCCTAGATGAGAAATGAACTCTATCAGCAACATTTGGTGGAGGGAAGCAGAACTATTTAAGGCTGAGGGGGTGGAGAGCATAAATCTCAGACACACCCTTTTATCACCATCTGAGCCATGACTCACTCCCCACCTACAGAGCCGCCCACCACACATTCAGCAACTGCAGCTTCAATATCAACCCAGACTGAGTCAAAAGAAAAAAAAACCTCTGGTTTAAACAGCATCAGAACTTCTGGACTGCAAAGGCAGTCAATATGTGACACCATGACTTTTGACATTGACAATGTATGAGGCGGAACACTACAGCTCTTTACATTTTGTAGTCGTCATTGCTAGGTACTGCAGATCAGTTCCTATTATCTTCAGTGGGAGATGACCGTCAACTGCTGATCAATTGGGGTGCCAGGTGTTGGAGCCCCACTCTTTTAATACTATTGAGTTATTCTAAAGGTTCTTCATTGGCATAAAAGTAATGGACAACCCCTTTAATGTATGTGCACACCAGCTCCGCCAGAGAAAGTGAAGCTTTCTTTATCCGTGTGCTGTTTCTTTACTCTGTATGTCATACTCGCAATGCATGTGTGGAGCCCACAGGCTAGGGTATTCAGCATCAGAGTGCAGTCAGTCGGTATCATGGTAGCAGACCCAGTGCTGTAGCGCTGGGCCACAGAAAAAGGGGAAAAGTAAAAATGAAGAAAAAGACAAGAAAAATAAAATGTGTTTGTGATGCCAGCTGAGGATATTGTGACCACTAAGTGGCCTGCACTGCGTATCTAGCCCTCCAGGGTTAGATGGAATGGCAGAGAGAAGGATTACCTCCCCCAGCAGAGGCAAGCCCTAAAGGTGTGGATTGTGGATGAGGGTGATAGTAGTCCAGTGAAACAGAGGAAAGTCCTTAGGCAAATCGTACACAGGAGTTAGCCTCTTAGTTCTTTACCTTTTACTGTGCAGTTTAGCAAGTCCAGGACAAATTTGCAGAACCAGGCAATCGGCTCGGCCAGTCCAGAGAGAGATGAGTCCACCATGCTGTAATAAGGTGTATCGACCTGCCTGTTAACTTCTAGTCCCAGATACTAGTTCCTCTTTGTGTCCACTAGCTTCCTCTGGGCTGTGGTTACCCTCCGGCAGGGAAGGTGACGCAAGCCTTGCGAGCGACAATTCAGTCCTCTGGCTCTCTTTGCCACTGTGCCCCAGATAGGCCTACAATGGTGGCTATGATGTGTGAAATCTGATAGCCTCTAGGTTCTTTGACCAGCTCCTATTAACCGGGACACTTAAGGCCTAGTCCCCTTCTGCAGCTTTGATCCTCTGCCTAGCTTCTCAGAGCTGGCAGCAGATGTAACCAGTCAGCCTCATGGCCCAACATTCAGCCTAGAACAACTCCTTTACCTACCTCTCCTTGTCCTAACTCTTCCCTCCAACCAGAAGTGGGGTCTGCCCAAAGGTGGGTCTCTTCCGCCCTGCACCTTCCGATTGGAGTTTGGAAATGTTGAATGTGTAGGGGAATTCCAACAGTGTGATCCTCACCTCTCTCCAGACATAATAATACAAGAATATTAAATGCATTACCATTTGTGGCAGCCAGACCGCAGGGGTGTAACACATGCCCACAACATCCTTCATTCATAGCTTGGTGTTCTTGTGTCCATGACGTAAAGCCCATTTCTGGAGAGGACTGCATCCGCTCTGGCAATGTGACATGCCTATAGGCAAGAACTATTTCTGTATTTTATTTTGTATATATTATAATTAGTAAACACTTTTATTAAAATTGTATTTTATTTAAGAAAACCTCAATTCTTGTTCTAATCTCATCTTTTTACGAGGTTCACAAATCACACGGCATTCACAATGGACATTAATATCGTTAAATGACTGCACACTATGTCTCTTGCTTTTGAATTGCATTCTCTACTTTTTTTCAAGGCTTAAAACTCTTTGGAGGATTATCTGTTGATTATTTCATGATACAAATTGCTAATATATGTTTTAATATTGTATATGCCCCCAGTAGAACCAGAACAATAAAGAAAAGACTGGGAAAATGAAAGACCTAAGGCTAAGCTTCAGGCGATTCTGTGCATGCATTGCAGAACAGATGGCACAGCTATGTATAACATATATATATATATATATACAGTATGTCATAAAAGTGAGTACACCCCTCACTTTTTTGTAACTATTCTATTATATCTTTTTATTTGATAACACTGAAGATATGACAAATCAGTGTGCAACTTGTATAACAGTGTAAATGTGGTGCCCTCTAAATAACTGGACACAAAGCCATTCATTCTTGAACCACTAAGAACAAAAGTGAGTACACCGCTAAGTGAAAATGGTCAAATGTAGCAATTTTTCCACTCCAGTGTCATGTGACTCAATGGTGTTACAAGGTCTCAGGTGTGAATGAGGAGCAGGTGTGTTACATCTGGTGTTATCACATACTCTCATACTGGTCACTGGACGTTCAACATGGTGACTCATAGCAAAGAATTCTCTGAGGATCTGAAAAAAAAAGAAGTGTTGCTCTACATAGAGATAGCAGAGGCTATGAGAAGAATACCAACACCCTGAAACTGAGCTGCAGCTCAAAGGCCAAGACCATAACAAGACAGGTTCCACTCAGAACTGGCCTCGTCATGGTCAACCAAAGAAGCTGATGAACGTGATCAGTGTCATATCCGGAAGTGAGTGCTGCCAGCATTGCCGCAGAGGTTGGAAGGGTGTATTGGGTCCACCGGTCAGTGCTCAGACCATACACCACTGCACACTGCAGAAGTTATAGGGGTGGGAGGTCTACATTTCAGTGCTTCAACTATAAACCACCACACACTGCAGAGGTTACTGGGTGGGGGTCCTCCAGTCAGTGCTCAGACTATATGCCGCACACTGCAGTGGTTACAGGGGTTTGGGCTGTCAGCCTGTCAATGCTCAGACCATACTCCACACAATGATGTGGTTACAGGTATGGGGGAGTCCACCTGTCAGTGCTCAGACCATATGCCACACACTGTATCAAATTGGTCTGCATGGCTGTCATCCCAGAAAGATGCCTCTTCTAAACAAGATGCACAAGAAAGCCCACAAACAGTTTGCCGATGACAAGAAGACTGAGGACATGGATTACCGAAGCCATGTCCTGTGCTCTGATGAGACCAAGATAAAGAAATTTGCTATAGATGGTGTCAGGCATGTGTGGTGGCAACTAGGTGAGGAGTACAAAAACAAGTGCATCTGCCTACAGTCCAGCATCGTGGTGGGAAGGTCATAGTTTGGGGCTGTATGAGTGCTCTTGGCTGTGGGGAGCTAAAGTTCACTGAGGGAATCATGAATGCCACCATGTACTGTGACATACTGAATCAGAGCATGATTTCTTTCCTTCAAAAACTGGGCAGCAGGGCAGTATTCCAACATGATAACGATCCCAAAAAAACATCCAAGATGACCACTGCCTTGGTAAGAAAAATTCAGGGTAAAAGTTATTGACTGGCCAAGCATGTCTCCAGACCTAAACTCTATTGAGCATCTGTGGAGCATCCTCAAATCCTCAAGGTGGAGGAACACAATGTATTTAATTTCCACCAGGATGGAAGAGGATCTAGCGGCTACTGGGAAGATCTAGTGAACTCCAGGCCCTAGAGAGTTGAGGCAGTCTTTGAAAATAATGGTTGCCCCAAAAAATATTTACACTTTGGGCACAATTAGGCCATTTTTACTTAGAGGAGAACTCACTATTGTTGCTAGTGGACATCATTGGCTGTGTGTTGAGTTATTTAGCGGGCACCCCAAATTTATACTGTAAGCTGTACACTGACTACTGTACATTGTATAAAAGTTGTTGTATCTTCAGTGTTTGAGAAAAACAGCTTAGAAAGAAAAATAAAGCGCATATAGGGTCTTGTCTGAGAATTAGTATGTCATAAGATCTATTGGAGAGGCTCACCTTGTGTGGTTGGGAGAAGTCACAACCACAGTAATAGCATCAAATGGCTGCCGCAGTCCTCAGCGGTTAATGTATATCCAGGCCAAGCTAAAGATGGGTTAATGATCGCTCTGTCGATATGCACAAAACATCTAGAGTTAAAGTTATAAAATAGGATTATTGTCAACGCGTTTCAAGGCCCTTCTGGCCCCTTCCTTAGGACAAACCATTGTCTGGTTTGTCCTGAGGAAGGGGCCAGAGGGCCTTGAAACGCGTTAACAATAAACCTATTTTATAACATTAACAGTTGATGTTTCATGGATATAAGGAGCGCGATCATTAACCCATCTTTTGGTTCTCCTGGATATATCTTCAGTGTTGCCCCATAAAAAGTTATAATAAAATATTTACGATAATGCGTGCGGTGTACTCTCTGCTTGCCGCAACGCAACAGCATGCACAATATCCATCCTCACCAATGGCTGTGACCAAGGTCTATGCACTGAAACATTGGCCACCTATTTAACAGATACATTGCTGCATTTCTTCACTTCGTTTTCTGAGTGCCATGGTTATCCACTTTTCCATAAACTTACAGTAAAACATTATGAAACCCAAGATCAAATGTCGTAATGGCGCCCGGACATTTTTTAGGTTTAATAGGACAAACATTTTTTTATGTTAAAAGTGTATATATATATATATATATATATATATATATACCTATGCATGGCACAAGCGCCCTATGCATGGCATACGTCCCCTATGCATGGCACAAGCTCCCTATGCATGGCACTCGTTCCCTAGGTATGGCACATGCCACCGCTTTGTTAGATATTGCCCCCATGCTGCTGCATAGTAAAATAAAAAACTCTATTCTCACCTTCTCCAGCGCTGATCTCCCTGTCTCACTGCTGTTGCTGTGATCGGGCAGAGATGATGCTGCAGAGCTCCTCCACTTCCTGGTTCTGTGTGGTCATGTGATCGGCAGAGAGTGACATCATCTCTGTGTGCGATCACAACAACAGCTGGGAGACCGGAGAGACACCGGAGATCAGCGCTGGAGGAGGAGGGAAGTATGGCAGCAGCATGGGGGCATATCTAACATAGGGGGGGCATGTGCCATCACAGGGGGTTGGCGCAGGATCATATAATATGCGCCGTTCCCCCAGCCCATCACCGCTGTGCGGTTTCAGCACCACGGTGATGGACAGCGGCTATGCATATTATATGAGCGGGAGCAGGAGATCTCCCGCTGCCTCCTGCAGCCTCCACCAGCCCGTCCCAGCTCCAGGACAGGCTCCAGAGCTGCCCCCACCTCCCCTGGGCCCTGCAGTATATAATCAGTGTATTCACATTATATGACGCACCCCCCACTTTCCCCCAAAATTTGGGGGAACATAAGTGCATCTTATAATGCGAAAAATACGGTATTTTTAATTGTGTACATGTGTTTTTCTGTCCTCTGTGCATTGGGAATATGCTAGTACCAGGCATGTGCAGTACTTTCTTCGGCTTTACTACCACTGAAAATATCCCAGCAGAAAGTAGCAATTACCTTCAATCTCCCCGATCTCAACTAATCCCTGTTACATGCGTACTTCATTGTGAGTGATGAGGCCTCCTGTTTGCAGAGACTAAAACCAAATGGTCTTTCACGGGCAAAATTTAAACTTGAAATAGGATTCTCGGACTCTTGATTCCTCGTCTATTTTTTCCCTGCACTTTATATATTCCAAATAAGGTTCTGTCTGGCTACAGATGGTTCTGGGGTGTAATGAGTAGTGCACGGGAACAGCTCCAATTCCCAAGTGAGAGGCCTGTAATGGAACTAACTATGTATTGTCCACCTCATAGAGTCGATTTGATTCCAGACTATTTGCCCATCTGTGTTTGTTTATTGCTTAGTAGTGAAGGGCCTTCCATTAACTGCAGCCTGATTGAACATAGGCTATGTAACCAGGACGAACAGGGTTTTTTTTCACTGAATACTGATGCAGTCCATTTCTTTTAACATCTACTGACCAGCATTTTTAACTAGATGCTGAGTTAAAATAGAACTGTCTGCACTATCTCAGACATGACAGCACAGCATTATGCCATTTCATGCACTGGAATTACGAGATCATTTTTTGCAGTTAACTCCATTTCCCATCAATTCCTAATCCATTTCTATGCTCATCTCAATCATTTAGTGAGATTTTCATGAATTGTTGTCTGCTACATTATGTTACGTACATCAGTGAAAAATGTATTGTAATGGCCACTTTACACGTCCCAACATCGGTCCGATGTTGGATACAATGCTGCGGGAGCATGCTTTTTCTGGGCAGAATTCCAAGATCGCATAGGAGATGTTACACAGCGCGATATCGGCAGGCAACGCAACTGCGATGTCTACGCCCCCTTGTACGGGCGACCCAGGAACGACCATTTAACATGGGAGAGAATAGGGGAAGTTGTACTCCAAATCGTTGTTGGGCTGTCACACAGCACGATCCGGCCACATCGTCCATCCAATATCGGGCTGTTGGAGAGCCTGCTCATTTCTTCCCCAATATCATTTTGGCATCGCTCGTGCAATAAATTGGACTTTTACACCATACAACGCACAAACGATATCGGGGCCAACGCACGAACCACGTGACTTTTTATCGGAGTTGGACGCCGATATCGGGACGTGTAAAGTGGCCATAAGAATAAGTCATGATGTGCTCATCTCTAGGGTACCCACATCTAGGACACCCACCATTACCAAACTCCAGACTCTGAATGCCTTGATACAATGGAGTGATGGTATCACGTGTACACTATATATACGGGACGGATGGTAATAATTAAGCTGTCCATCGGTCGCACGAGCAATGATGCGTTCATTGGTTTGCATGGTCAAACATTATGCTAGTCAATAGGGAGTCTAGAGTACTTTTATTCTATTTAATCTCCATCCTTATCTGTGAGTGTAAAGGTACCGTCACACGCGGCAATATTGCTAGGCAATTTCACTGCCAATTTGCTGGTTGCAGTGAAATCATGGACACATTGTTCCATTTGTACACGGCAACAAGATAGAACAATGTGTCCATGATTTCACTGCAACCAGCAAATTGCCAGTGAAATTGCCTAGCAATATTGCCGTGTGTGACGGTACCTTAAGGGATCGGTCAACTGACACCCTAAAATTTGTGAATCTCAACTACTAGATTGATACTAGTATAGAGAAGAAAATGAAACCCAAGAGGGGGTTAAGAGTAGGGGTGAGCAGACCCAAACTTTAAAGTTTGGTGTTCATGTCCAACTCAGACTTTACAAAAAAATCAGTGCTTGCGTTTGGAGTTCAGGGGCTTTACGAACGCAAACTACTGGAGTGAGCATCGCTGTGCCCGGGTACACTCAGTGTTCGGCCCAGTGGGAACCGCTTGTAGTGATTGATCGGCTCACACTGGTGGTAAAATCAGCATTATCGGATGTATGTGTACAAAAAAATGACAAAATCCTGTCCTCCATCCCCCAAAACAGCTTTGTTTATGGCTGGCTGTTAGGCCAGGGTCAGATTTGCATCTGGCCCTGAGCCTCATGGATCCGGCAGAAACTTAGAAAATTTCTGCCTCCGCGCATAGCGTTACCAGGAGGTAACGCTATACGCTGCCTGACTATTGATTTCTATGGCAACAAGATGCTTACCGCACCCGCTGGCTCCACAGGATATGCGCTTTTGCAGAGTGCACAGAAAAACGCTGCAAACTGTGTTTCCTGTGCACTCTGCAAAAGTGTATATCCTGGAGATCTCTGTGGAGTCGGCGGCTGTGGTAAGCCTCCGGTTGCCATAGAGATCAATAGACAGGGATGTCAGCATAGGACTCATCAAACCTGAGGTCACCATGTCGTGGTTGATGAGCAAACAGACATTGGCCAATGTATGTACCAAGAACCTCAGAAAATAAAAAAATAAAAATATTGAGTTTTTTTTTAAAAAACTTAAGTTTTTAATTTTTTCCTCATATACCGCTTGTTATAATTTAGTTTAGCTACATCTTACTTTGCACTAACAGAAAACTGAAGGGTTACAGGTAATTTGTGCTGATGACTGATTGGCTGCAGCAGTTACAAGATATGAAGTCACGTGACCACTGGAAATCGCATTGACTTTATGACTGGCGCTTGGTTAAGAAGCCGTGGTCCAGGTGTGGACAACCTCTATAAAGTGCTAATATTTCTTTGTCTTCCATTAAAAATTATAACACCATAAGCCGGACTATAATTACAGTATTTCTTATTTACTAATTATGTATATACGAATATGATAAAAATTTAATACATTGAAAAAAAATTGGCATTCGCAATGACTTGATATTCTAAACAAAAATGGAAAAACATCGTAGTCTTTATTAAACTTAATGAACTTGTTAAAATTAATTGAATAGAAAATGCTGTTATTAATGGCGATAAAATAATTATGTTTATACAACCGTTTGAAAGGTAGTTTGTGCATACATCGGGTTTATTCAGTATGTGTGCGCTAAGACAAGTGTGACCACTTTGGGGACCTTATGCAGTAAGTTACAGTGATGGAGCATGACAGTCAGAATAGGACAGGCTATTAGCTTCACCTCAACTCTATTACATTGCTATGCGCAGTGACATAGAATCAGGAGACTCAAGGATGCCAGGTCAAAGGTAGCACAACATTACATTAATCTGTTCAGTTGGTAGACACCAGTCGTGTGGCCTCTAAATAAACTGCAATGTGCATTGTTTAATTAGGGAAACATGGAGACAAGTCTGGAATTAGAAGCTTATTAAACAGGAACAACCTAATACTGATGTGTTTGTTGTTAAGGAAATAATCCATTATCAGGAAATCTACATATTAATATAGGAAACGTCTATCTATCTATCTATCTTATCTATCTATCTATCTATCTATCTATCTATCTATCTATCTATTATCTATCATCTCTATCTATCTTATCTATTATTTATCTATCTACAGTCATATGAAAAAGTTTGGCACCCCTCTTAATCTTACATTTTTATTTGTTTTAAATTGATTTTTTGCAACAGCTATTTCAGTGTGATATATGTAATAACTGATGGACACAGTAATATTTCAGGATTGAAATGAGGTTTATTGCACTAACCGAAAATGTGAAATGTGCATTATTTCAAAATTTGACAGGTGCAAAAGTATGGGCACCTCAACAGAAAAGTGACATTAATATTTAGTAGATCCACCTTTTGCCTCTAGTTGCTTCCTGTAGCTGTTAGTGAGTTCCTGGATCCTGGATGAAGGTATTTTTGACCATTCCTCTTTACAAAACAATTCCAGTTCAGTTAAGTTTGATGGTTGCCGAGCATGGACAGCCCGCTTCAAAACATCCCACAGATGTTCAATGATATTAGGTCTGGGGACTGGGATGGCATTCCAGAACATTGTAATTGTTCCTCTGCATGAATGCTTGAGTAGATTTGGAGCGATGTTTTGGATCATTGTCTTGCTGAAAGATCCTTCCCGGGTAACTTCAACTTTGACACTGATTCTTGAACATTATTCTCAAGAATCTGCTGATACTGAGTGGAATCCATGCGACCCTCAACTTTAACAAGATTCCTGGAGCCTTCATAGGCCACACAGCCCCAAAGCATGATGCACCCTCCCCAAATTTGACAGTGGGTAGCAAGTGTATTTCTTGGAATGCTGTGTTTTTGTTGCGCCATGCATAATGCCTTGTTTTATGACCAAACAACTCAATCTTTGTTTCATCAGTCCACAGGACCTTCTTCCAAAATGAAACTGGCTTGTCCAAATGTGCTTTTGCATACCTCTGGCGACTCTGTTTGTGGCGTGCATGCAGAAACGGCTTCTTTCGCATCACTCTCCCATACAGCTTCTCCTTGTGCAGTGTGCGCTGTATTGTTGACCGATGCACAGTGACACCATCTGCAGCAAGATGATGCCGCAGGTCTTTGGAGGTGGTCTGTGGATTGTTCTTGACTGTTCTCACCATTCTTCTTCTCTGCCTTTCTGATATTTTTGTTGGCTTGCCACTTCTGGCCTTTACAAGAACTGTCCCTGTGGTCTTCCATTTCCTTACTGTGTCCTCACAGTGGAAACTGACAGGTTAAATCTCTGAGACAACTTTTTGTATTCTTCCCCTGAACAACTACGTTGAACAATCTTTTTTTTTCAGATCCTTTGAGAGCTGTTTTGAGGAGCCCATGATGCCACTCCTCAGAGAAGATGCAACTAGGAGAACAACTTGCAAGTGGACACCTGAAATAGCTTTTCTCATGATTGGATACACAGGGCTATGAAGTACAAAGCTCAATGAGGTTACCAAACCAATTTAGTGCTTCAGTAAGTCAGTAAAAAGTAGTTAGGAGTATTCAAATAATGAAAATCAGAAGGGTGCCCATACTTTGCACCTGTCAAATTCTGAAATAATGCATATTTCACATTTTCGGTTAGTACAATAAACCTCATTTCAATCCTGAAATATTAGTGTGTCCATCAGTTATTACATATATCACACTGAAATAGCTGTTGCACAAACCAATTTTAAACAAATAAAAATGAGTAAGATTAAGAGGGGTGCCCAAACTTTTCCATATGACTCTATCTATCTATCTATCTATCTATCTATCTATCTATCTATCTATCTATCTATCTACGATATATTTAACGATGTCATTGAAATGTCACGGGTTTTCCGTCACTCTAACAATCTCATTGCGTGTGACAGGTCGATCTGATCGTTCATCGCAGATATGAGATCCGAACCCCACATCAGATGATGTCGGACATGCAATCTGCTGCATCGTTCTGTGTGACACCGCCATAACGATCTCCTTTATGATTTCGCCTTTTCACAACATTGACAAGCATCGGTCGCTGGTTGTGTGAATGATACCTACATGTAACATCGCTGATGCGTCCTGAATGTTATCTATACATGTGACACCTCACTAGCGATGGATGTTGTTCATGAGCCGCATCACTGACATCGTAGGTGAGATCGCTAACAAAATCGTAGTGTGTTATGGCCCCTTATCTCTCATATCTATGTATTTATCCTATCTATTTAGCTGTCTATGTATATATTATCTATCTATCTATCTATCTATCTATCTATCTATCTATCTATCTATCTATCTCTCTATTGCTCTAGCGATCTATCTATCTATCTATCTATCTATCTATCTACTTTTCCATTTTATCTAATTGTCTATTTATTTATCTATCAACCATTTTTCTATCTACATACAGCTGCATCTCAATGAATTAGAATATCATCAAAAAGTTAATTTATTTCAGTAACTCAATACATAAAGTGAAACACATATATTCTATAGAGTCATTACACACAGAGGGATCTATTTAAAGTGTTTATTTCTGTTAATGTTGATGATTGTGGCTTACAGCCAATGAAAACCCAAAGGTCATTATCTCAGAAAATTAAAGTAGGGAGGATGAAGGGTCTGAGAGATAAAATATGACCTCAATATGTATCCGAGGCTTCACCTTGTGTGGTTGTGAGAGTCACAACCACTATAAAAACAGATCACGGCTGCTGCAATCCCCAGCGTGGTGCCTATAGAGTAGGAGGTTAAAGAGTTAAACACAGCGCTGCCGTATTCCATGAGACATAAAATGGTGAATGTAATATTGATTTATTGGTCAACGTGTTTCAGGGCTCCCTGGCCTCTTTCTCAGGACAAATCACTATCATATTGACATGTTTCAGGGTATTTGAGGGAGCCCTGACACGCGTTGACTAATAAATCAATTTTTTACTCACCCCTTGATGTCTCGTGGAATACGGCAGTGTGATTTTTAACACTTCATCCGCCCTAGTTTAAAAGGAACCTGTCACCTGGATCTACCCACCTGACCTATCACTAGCTGTCCCTACCCCTTCCTAGCTGCTTCCTAACCATCCCTCTCTGCTGTAAATCCGCCCTATAAAGATTACAAAAAATGACATAACTTTTTGGAGGTTGCTCTTTCGGGAGACAGGAAAGGCGGCTCCAGGCTCCTTTCTCCCCTCCTCTGTGCTTCACTGCACGCCCCGCTGGGCGTCTTTATTCTTTCTTCATCTCCTCCTGCATTTGGAATCTCACGTCCTCTTCTCCTCCTATGATGCACCGGCCGATACGTCACATACGGCCCGATGCATTATGGGCCTGTTCACGTGATCGGCCTGGCGCATTATGGGTCTGATCACATGATCCGCTGGGTGCATTATGATCTTGATCACATGATCGGTCCAGCTTCACGTATGTGCAATGCGCATATTGAAGTCAGCCCGATCACGTGATCGGGCCGATCATGTAATCAGACCCATAATGCACCAGACCGGATGTGACGTATCAACTGATGCATCATAGGAGGAGAAGAGGGCGGGAGATTCCAAATGCAGGAGGAGATGAAGAAAGAATAATGCCGCCCAGCGGGGCATGCAGTAAAGCACAGTGGAGGCGAGAAAGCAGCTTGGAGCCACCTTCCCAGTCTCCAGAGAGAGCGACCTCCAGTAAGTTATAAGACACTTTTCTGAATCTTTATAGGGTGGATTTACAGCAGAGGAGGATGGTCAGGGAGCAGCTAGTGATAGGTCAGGGGGGTAAATCCAGGTGACAGATCAAAGAGCCGCTGATCGGAGCTCAGCCTCGGTTACCTGCGGCACAGAGGTCCGCGGTGAGCCAGCTGGGAGATGACCGGTGTCAGCCTTTCATCTCCCGGCTGCTCACAGCGGTGATGCCCTTCGCGGCAGCAATCACGTCATCTGATGAGATCAGGTCAGCTGACCGGAGCTGACGGTGAGTGATGTGGGTGGTCAGTTGATGTGATTGCCATAGCAATTCCATCACCTGATCAGATCAGGTCAGCTGATCTGATCACCTGACTTGATTACTATGGTGACAAGGTCAGCTGACCAAATCTGGTTAGGTGACTCAATTGTTATGGCAATCACATCAGCCGACCACCTATGTCACTCACCTCCAGCTCTGTTACAGTAAGTGGTGACTCACTGAGGTCACCTGAGGTCACCGTTCAGGTAAGTATCGTGGCCGCTAACCATAGTACGTACCATAGTTACATGAGCTGTCCTCGGGTGACCTCAGGAGTCACCACTTACCAGAATGGATCTGGCGGCTCATTCATTCAGTGTTTGGAGGCTGCATTGACAGGACACTGTTTTATTCAACACAGCCTGCAATCAATAAGACGTTGCAGCAGATTGAAGTAGTGTATGAGTGGTTAATAAAGATGGAGTCTGGATACGTGTTTGTGTTTTTATTTCTAATAAAATGTGTTTTCTCTGTGTTGGGTCTTCTTTACTATTGGCCTATTATTAAGAATTTCATGCTTAATGCCAGATGGCAATACAAAGCTGACATTACCTCCTTATTACCCAGGTGCCAATGCTACACGGCAAGTAAAAATGACTAGTGATGACCCATCCTTGCTTAACTAATGCATGGAGTTTATCACAATTTCTGTTATTTTTGTCCATCTGTTTTTGAGGATTCACAAAGGTTCTCAATAGGAGTGATAACTTGTGGAGCTTTCTGATCATGAACACAAAAAGTCAATGTTTTGTTCACCAAGCCACCCATTTCTTTTGCCTTATGAAATGGTTTCCATCATGCTGGAAGAGGCATTGTTCATCAACAAATTGCCAAGACAAGTACATCGATACAATAGAGTGGCACAACAAGCTGATGGCAGGTTCACGAAATTGGTCTAGTGCTAGAGCAGATGAGGTGGCTCATCATACAAGGCTCACGCTCCACACGAAGGATAGAAGAATAGGCTATTTTATTCTTTTTTACTTTATTCCTGTTAACATACATATCAAAATTTCATTAACCATACTGGAGACCCAGAACCTCTCCGGTAATTTTTTGGACAAACCCCCAACTTTTTATGCTCTTATATAAGGGGACGGTTCCAGCAAAATCACCAAGGTGCCAGACGTGGTTGCTCTTGTCTAAGAATGAATCTCATGCTGTAAGCTTCCAATCACACTTTGGCCATTGCCCCATTGAGAACGCTATTGAGCCTGATTCATGAGAGCCACTTGGGTTTAGATGGTGGCAGCTTTACGATATTAATAATCAGTAAAAGTTCTTAATAATCATTTGAGCCGGGAAGAATAAATATAATATTCTCACCCAGCACTTATTAAAACATGGACACATACATTTTCAGTGCATTACTTGTAAGTACTCTCCATAAAACTGCACTAATAATATCAACGGCATAAAAATGATAAGTAACTGCGAGTAAATCTCGCCATGTAAAATTCTAATATATTTAACAACAACCTGTAATTATTTAAGAGCAAAAAGCTCGTAACTGCTTTATTTTCCAATATATTTTACAGTTATTTTGCTTTAATTAACGACTTTTTGAGCAATTTCGAAATTAATGCTGTAGCCAATCATGTAGAAACAAGTGCAGTTCTTATAAGCATTAAAATAAAACTGATGAGGCAGAGAAGACCATTATAAAGGTTGACTTAGGGGGGGTTGTCCAGCTCTAGGTCTTCCTCTATGAGCCAGAAAATTGAGACACTCTACTAAATTGCCTCCTTGTCTGGGAAACAGGGCTACTCATGCATTACATGGACAGACACTTCCCCATTGGATGGAAAATGTCTAGCTTGGTGCAACTTCCTCTAAAAAATAAGCCAATCCTGTTTTTGTTAGCAAGAGCATCTCTAGAAGTAATGGAGGCAGATTATAAGGAGGGTGATCTAGGCTTCCACCCAGGGACCAAGATGTCAGGAGGGTCCATGGCCATTGCTTCATCGTAAAAATGTTTGCACCATCGGCGGCAGTAATTGTACACAGGGAGCATTCCTGTTGCTCCGCTATCTGCAGTAGAGATACATAGTGTAACTGCAGCCTGTCACCTTCATGATGACTTACCTGGCACATGTGATGATGTCATTGTGCTGCCTGCGCTGGTCAGCATGAACACATCTCCAAGAAGAGGAAGGAAGTAGAGCGGCACAGGATCGGCAGGATAGGTGAGTTATTGTTTTTCTTTTGTCATGAATCAAGATTCGAAACCTTGACTCTGTGCTTCGTGGTCGGCTTGTCTGTCCACTGAGCCATGCCAGATACATCTTTTGTCTGTGTGTTTATTGTCTACTAGATGGAGCCCCGTACGATTACAGTGATATCGCGATGGGGCAGGCTTGCGGCACTGGGGTGGCAGCCATCTCTCCTCCTCTGTGCGCTCTTTCCCCTGTGCATTGTCTATCTCCTCCCGTGATCTCTCCCCCTGTGCGCTATAATGTCATAAAGCACCAATATGATGTCATAATACAACATTGAGTTGTCATATTACATATTTTGATGTATTAATTACAAAAATTGATGTAATTATGTCCCCATTATGATGTTCTAATACCCCACTGTGATGTCAAAATACCTCATTGTGATATCATAATTCTCCCTGTGATGTCATAAAACCCCATCATGATGTCATAATACCCCATTGTGATGTCATAATACCCCATTTTGGTATGAGTAGAACTGGACACAGAAGGCGATGACAGATACAGCCAGGCTATAATATAAGCTGATTATCCTTGCTTTAGTCTCTTAAGTGAACAGGTGTCTTTATTTAGCCATTTGCCTTTCCTATCACCTTTCTTATGTGACTGCACAGTTGAAACCAGAAATTTACATACATTATATAAAAAAACACATCTGCATGTTTTTCTTGATCTGTGACATGAAACAGAATAAACCTTTCCCGTTTTAGGTCAATAAGGATTACCATAATTATTAATATTTACCAAATGCCAGAATAATGAGAGAGAATGTTTTAAGGCATGTTTATTACTTTCTACAAAATCATTACTTTACATACATTTCATTAGTATTTGGTACCATTGCCCTTAAACTGAATGACTTTGGTGAAATTTTTTGCATATCCTTCCTCAAGCTTCTCCCAATAGTTGGCAGGAAATTGGGCCCATTCCTCTTGTCATAACTGGTGTAACAGAGCCTTATTTGTAGGTCGCCTTGCTCGCACCTGCCTTTTCAGCGATGCCCATAAATTTTAGTAGGATAGAGCACAGGCTTTGTGATGGCTGTGAAGACACAGCTTGTCTCAATTCAAGTCAGGGTTTAAAGCTCTTAATTTGGCCACCTTTTGATTGTAATTTCATTTTTGCTAAATAAATGTTTAATTCCAGACTGTGCAGAGTCTATATATATCTGAGGTTGTGTATCGCTAATGTAATTATTTGAACCCCTTACCCAGGGCCGGCTCCAGGTTTCTGTGGGCCCCGGGCGAAAAGGTCTCAGTGGGCCCCCTTTAAGTACATATCGTGGACTATATATATATATATATATATATATATATATATATATATATTAGTCCGCGATATGTACTTAAAAAAAAACCCGCATCTGCCGCATTTTCGTCTAGCAGCTGCACTTGCTGCACGTTTGCGGCAAGCCCCATGCATTGTCTATGGGGCTTGCGGTAAGTGTGCGGCAATATATATGTATATATATATATTGCCGCACACTTACCGCAAGCCCCATAGACAATGCATGGGGCTTGCCGCAAACGTGCAGCAAGTGCAGCCGCTAGACCAGGGGTCTCAAACTCCAGGCCTCGAGGGCTGCACACAGTCCAGGTTTTCAGGATTTCCCTAGTATTTGACAGTTAGTAATCAAATGACCAACTGTCAAAGTATGGAAATCATGAAGACCTGGACTGTGTGCGGCCCTCGAGGCCTGGAGTTTGAGACCCCTGCGCTAGACGGAAAATGCGGCAGATGCGGGTTTTTTTTTACCGCAACTGCCACATTTTTCAAAAAACGCCTATGTGAAGGCAGCCTTACAGGAACAGTGACTGCCGAAACCAGCAAGAGCTGTTCCTGACAGTGAGTATATTACACGTTGTTAGGGCTAAAATGCGATTGCGTTCCCTTGCGCTTTTTAAAAATACCCTTCAAATGCAAAATGTTGCATTTTTGTGCGTCTGAGGATGCTTGGTATATACACAAGCATCCTGAAGCACACAAATAATGCAAGCAGCTCAATGGAGCCGCACTGCCATATGGTGGCACCGCAGCCAAGCGGAGTGTCTGGCCGTCCGGATCTCTCTTTCTCCTCAACTTTCTTCTTGCCGCTCCGGTCTCCTCCGGTCGCTCTGCACATATCAGCACAGTGATGACATCGTGCCCCTCCATGCTGAGCTGCAGAATGCAGACAGCAGCAGAAGAGACTCTGGAGAAGAATGCTGCTGGCAAAGGTGGCTGGGACTATAGGAGCGGAATCCGCGGGGGGCTACCACTGGTACACATACCTCGTACACACTCGGCTCTGCTCCATACACCTCGTACGCACGCACGCGGCTCTGCTCCGTACACCTCCTACGCACGCACGCGGCTCTGCTCCGTACACCTCCTACGCACGCGGCTCCGCTCCGTACACCTCCTACGCACGCGGCTCCGCTCCGTACACCTCGTACACACTCGGCTCTGCTCTGTACACCTCGTACACACTCGGCTCTGCTCTGTATACCTCGTACACACTCAGCTCTGCTCCGTACACACACGGCTCCGCTCCATACACCTCATACACACACGGCTCTGCTCCGTACACCTCGTACACACACGGCTCTGCTCCGTACACCTCGTACACACACGGCTCTGCTCCGTACACCTCGTACACACATGGCTCTGCTCCGTACACCTCGTACACACACGGCTCTGCTCCGTACACCTCGTACGCACTCGGCTCTGCTCCATACACCTCGTACGCACGCACGCAGCTCTGCTCCGTACACCTCCTACGCACGCGGCTCCGCTCCGTACACCTCCTACGCACGCGGCTCCGCTCCGTACACCTCGTACACACTCGGCTCTGCTCTGTACACCTCGTACACACTCGGCTCTGCTCCGTACACACACGGCTCCACTCCATACACCTCATACACACACGGCTCCGCTCCGTACACCTCGTACACACACGGCTCTGCTCTGTACACCTCGTACACACATGGCTCTGCTCCGTACACCTCGTACACACATGGCTCTGCTCCGTACACCTCGTACACACACGGCTCTGCTCCGTACACCTCGTACACACACGGCTCTGCTCCGTACACACTCGGCTCTGCTCCGTACACCTCGTACACACTCGGCTCTGCTCCGTACACCTCGTACACACTCGGCTCTGCTCTGTACACCTCGTACACACATGGCTCTGCTCCGTACACCTCATACACACATGGCTCTGCTCCGTACACCTAGTACCCACTCGGCTCTGCTCTGTACACCTCGTACACACATGGCTCTGCTCCGTACACCTCATACACACATGGCTCTGCTCCGTACACCTAGTACCCACTCGGCTCCGCTCCATACACCTCGTACACACACGGCTCCGCTCCATGCACCTAGTACACACTCGCCTCTGCTACATTCACACTGTAAATCCCTCCTGACCCCACACATAACCTTCACCTAATTGCCATACACCTAGTACACACTCACCTCTGCTACATTCACACTGTAAATGCCTCCTGACCACACACAAACTTCACCTTATTTGAGCATCATTGATGGCCAGCACAGTCCTGGATACACTGAGGAGCTGATCATGAGACCCCTGACTCCTCCCCATCCATTGACATCATCACAGGTCCTGTAAGCACACTAGCACAGAGTGTGCAGCTCTCGGCTCCCGTGGAGGGGGGAGGAGGGAGACCCTCCGGTGCTGCAGGCAGCAGGAGCCTGAAAATGACCCCCCAGCTGCCCCCTGGATATGGCTCTGGCTGTGGGGGCAGTGCTCAGGGGCCCCTGAGGCTAGGGTCACACTTGCATTGTGACCCTAGCCTTATGCAAGTATTGTATGTTGCAGCGCATAGCGTTTAATGCTATGCGCTGGAGGCAGCCCATAGAAACCCGACGTTTACCTTAACAACCACTGGTTGTCAATGTAAACATCGGCTTTCTATGGGCTCAGTTGCTGGCAGCGCATAGCGTTAAACGCTGTGCGCTGCAGCAGACAATACTTGCTTAAGGCTAGGGTCACAATGCAAGTGTGACCCTAGCCTCAGGGGCCCGATGGGCCCCCTCCAAGCAGTCGTGCCCCGGCACTTGCCCGGGTACGCCGGGTGCTGACGCCGGCCCTGCCCTTACCCCCTCTGTCGGAGACTCAGTCATAACTCAAAAAGAGAGTTAAGTATGTGGCTTGAAATCCAATCAATAAGAATACAGCCTTAGCCCACCAATCCTGGAAGAACATGATATACCCTAAGGTGTAGGTTTGGGATATAAAAAGGGACTTTTTTCAGTGACCAGAAGAGATCATGCATGACCAAGCCTAGGCACTTCAGCATTGGAGAGAGTTGTGGAGCCCACTGGGATGGGGTACTCGGTATCGGACTGTGGTACTGCTGTGGATATCACAGCGGTCTTGGTCCAGACCATGTCCCGGGTTCCACAAGTAAATGGGGGATATTTACAGGGGAGTTTGTTGTGACGCCACCCACGAGTAGTGGTCAGGGTGAACACCGCTGCTGCAGAACCTCCGGGGATGATGTTGGGCAGCTGGGGATGTAATGGCTTTCCGCAGGTAGAGCTTGGTTCCCCGGGGCAGTGATAGTAACAGTCTATAGATGGTGCTATGGATATTGCAGGATAGCGGTAGTAGTAGAGATGATAGCTGCTTGTGAGGGAACGCAGGATTTGAGCACAAGGATCACACAAACTCAGAAAATGTTTTCCAAGTCTTTACTGCAGATGATGTTGTTAGCAGAGTACTGTCCACGGAGTCTGTACCGGGTCGGGTTGCTCCCACCCTGTCCGGGTCCTCAGCTTCCCTCTCCTGTGCTGTGTGTGGCCCTGCTGCCGCTTCAGCTAGGCTGCTGGCCTGTCTCTCCTCACAGGTACCCCCTTTGCTAGGCAAATTGAGTCTTTCCTCTGCATTTCTGACCCTGCCGTGTTGCTTCACTGAGGTACAGTGTAGATATATAACCTCCACTAGTCCGGTGTTTACTGTGCTGCGTGTGTCAGTCACAGTTTCGGATCCGGTATCCGGTCTTTGCGTTCCTCTGGGGCGAGTTATGAGGTAACTCAGTATCCCAGATGTGTTCTCCTGTTTCTCTTACTCCATCCCTCAGACCCTGGCTAGGCCTGGAAGTGGGTAGCAGGCTATGGAGAGGCCTAAGGCAACCCCTTTACACTACCAGTCTTTCTTCCTCAGTCCTCCCAGGAACTGAACTAACTCCAACTGACTGTCACTGCCAATCTGAGGTAAACAACATTAGCTACTCCCACCACTCTGCTCGTCCCCACTTCTTCTCCACACCAGAATATATAGGGAAGCAGCTTTAGCTCCCCCTTCTGGCCTGGAGGCGCTAGTGTAGTGTTGTGGGTTGTGTGGGGAGTTAACCCTTTGTGGTGTTACTATGGCACATTAACCCCTGGGCTGCCACAAGAGGATCAGAACCTGGATCAGATGACGTATAACCCTGCCTAGGGACTTCGGCACTGGTTAGGGGATCAGAAAATAGATTATATTATTATATGGATTTCAGCCTAGGATTCTAGGATTCAGCTGAAATCTCAGAAACTATCTAAGGAAAATACCCAGGTTGGGGCAATTCGGTCACCTGGCTACAGACTTTGCTGTGCTTGGTCACCTTCCTAAACTTGCCAGTATTCCTCTTTTGGTGGGTAACCGCCAAAAGTGGGGTGGTGCTGGATTGGAGATATTGGCCCTGGAAGCCCCAAAAGCACGAACATTCTAATTCCTGGCGAGCCAGCGGAAGGGTAAGAAACTGTTGTTGTTTTTTACATTATTTGTTTTGCTTGTCTATGTGTTACATGCCTTTGATTTTTGGGAATCCAATAAAGCCTTACCATTGTGTGGTTCCTTCACCCTGTGTTGTCTGAGTAGTGTTCCACACACAGCTAAGGAGCCCAGGTGTTAGGCTGGGATGAGCCCTGGTCCATGAGGTCTTTCTAAAGGTAGCTGGGCTAGTGGACGAGAGCACCCACTGACCCCCGTGTCTCCACCATGGCCACTCCAAAATATTGGCTTTATTTTGCTTAAGCCAATTTGTAACCAGTTTGGCAGTATGCTTCAGGTCATTGTCTATTTAGAAGACCCATTTCTGCCTAAGCTTTAACTTCCTGGATGATGTCTTGAGATGTTGCTTCAGTATTGCCACATAGTCTTCTTTCCTTATGATGCCATCTATTTTGTGAAGTGCACCTTCCTGCAACAAAATAACCCCACAACATTACAACTCGTCCCGCAAAAAGCAACACTCATTGACTATGTACACTGAAAAATAAAATAAATTGTGGATCTTGGGAAAAAGGAAGGAAAAAATAAGCTGCAAAATGTCATATATGGATGGCATGTCATCATGTAATTCCATAATTACTATTTTTGGGGGTACTTTTGAAGGTAAGCTTGTATGTATGTTTACATTGTGAGCCCCAATTGGGACAGTGCTGCCAATGTATGTAAAGTGCTATGGAATTAATAGCGCTATATAAATGAATAAATATTATTATTAATATTATGTACCTCTGATTTCCTCACTTTGTATTTGGTTTAGTCCTTATATAGTTTTCCAATTCTTTTCCCATTTTATAACTCAATGGTGGGAGTAAATGCATTTGATATGTTTCTAATAAAATTAGAATTTTAATTAAATGACTGATTTAACAATCTGTTGGATTATTTTACACATTAATATCCCTCTACAAAAACTAAACAGGTGCATCTCAATGAGTTAGAATATCATCAAAAGTTACTTTATTTCAGTAATTCAATACATAAAGTGAAACACATACCGTATATACTCGTGTATAAGCCGACCCGTGTATAAGCCAACCCCCTACTTTTGCCCCCAAAACCTGAGAAAACCTATTGACTCGTGTATAAGCCGAGGGTGGACCCCAGCACAGGTATACAGCCCCCAGCAGTGTGGTATACAGCAGCCTCCCCAGTGGTAGTATACAGCAGCAGCCCCAGTGGTATATACAGCAGCAGCCCCAGTGGTATATACAGCAGCAGCCCCAGTGGTAGTATACAGCAGCCCAGAGGTATATACAGCAGCCCCAGTGGTAGTATACAGCAGCCCCAAAGGTAGTATACAGCAGCCCCAGAGGTATATACAGCAGCCCCAGTGGTAGTATACAGCAGCAGCCCCAGTGGTATATACAGCAGCAGCCCCAGAGGTATATACAGCAGCCCCAGTGGTAGTATACAGCAGCCCCAGTGGTAGTATACAGCAGCTCCAGTGGTAGTATACAGCAGCCCCAGTGGTAGTATACAGAAGCCCCAGAGGTATATACAGCAGCCACAGAGGAAGTATACAGCAGCCCCAGAGGTACATACAGCAGTCTCCCCCCATCAGTATACAGGCCCCCACCCTTGTGCATCAATCCTGTAAAGGGAGAGACTATTATACTTATCCCTGCCGCTGTCCCGCTGCCGCTGTCCCGCCGCCGCTATCGCGCTCCTCCGGCTTCATCCAGCGTCTTCCAGCTTCCTCCTCTGGCGCGCAGACAATGACGTCTTTGCCTGCGCCCACCGGAGGAAGCCGGAAGAAGCCGGATGAAGCCGGAGGAGCGCGATAGCGGCGGCGGGACAGCGGCAGCGGGACAGCGGCAGGGATAAGTATACTGATCTCTTCCTTTACAGGATTGATGCACAAGGGGGGGGGCTCTGTATACTGATGGGGGGGGTGATTGGTGGGCGGCCTGTATACTGTATACACTGTATACAGTATACAGTGACTCGCGTATAAGCCGAGGGGAGGACTTTTCAGCCCAATTTTTGGGCTGAAAAACTCAGCTTATACGCGAGTATATACGATATATTATATAGAATCATTACACAGAGTGATCTATTTCATGTGTTTATTTATGTTAATGTTGATGATTATGGCTTGCAGCCAATGAAAACCTAAAGGTCATTATCTCAGAAAATTAAGTAGGGAGTATGAAGGGTCTGAGAGATAAAATATGACCTAAATAGATATCAGAGGCTTCACCTTGTGTAGGTGTGAGAGTCACAACCACTATAAAAGCAGATCACGGCTGCTGCAGTCCCAGCATGGTGCATATAGAGTAGGGAGAATGAAGGGTTAAAAACCACGCTGCCGTATTACACGAGACATCAAAGTGAACATAATATTGATTTATTAGTCAACACGTTTCAGGGCTCCCTGGCCCCTTCCTCAGGACAAATCAATATCATATTGCCATGTTTCATGGTGCCTTGAAACGCGTTAACTAATAAATTAATATTATATTCACCCTTTGATGTCTGTGGAATACAACAGCGTGGTTTTTAACCCTTCACCCTCCCTACTTTAATTTTCTGAGATAATGACCTTTACGGTTTTTTTTTGGGCTGTAAGCCATAATCATCAACATTAACATAAATAACCACTTGGCATAGATCACTCTGTAATGACTCTATATAATATATGCGTTTCACTTTATGTATTGAATTACTGAAATAAAGTAACTTTTTGATGATATTCTAATTCATTGAGAGGCACCTGTAGTTTTTAGAGGGATACTAATGTATAAAATTATCCAACAGATTGTTGAGCCGCCATTTAATTTGAATTCTAATTTTATTAGATCCAATGCATTTGCTGTTTTGCTGATATTCTAATTCATTGAGGTGCACCTGTGGACTTTATAGGACTACTTTTTCAGTTTAGTTTCAAAATCTTGCAGTATCACCCCCACGCCTTATGTAAAGCGCCATGGAACCAATGGCGCTATATAAATAAATAATAATAATAATAATAATAATCTCCGTTATCTTAAGTCGCACTCTTCGTACTGCAATTATCCAGCTCTTCAGATCCTAACATAATAACGATACAACAATAAAAACAAAATCCTAAAATGTAGTTCTTTACTGCAAGTTAGAGCCGGAATGTGATGCAGACAACCTTGAAGAACATGAACCGCTAGACCACAGGACAAAGTTACTCTGTCTTCTCACTTCCTTGGTAACTCCAGAGCTATTTTCCAAGAACACATTTGTAACAAAGAATTTTTTGGCTCCGGGAGTGAGGGCTAGACTGACGCCATGGGCCTTTACTCACCCTAAGAGTCCTTTGTTTTGTGCCAAAAGAATCACTCCATTCATTATCCCTACAGATGCTTGGCCTGGAGGCAGAAGGAGTCGGTAAAAACAACAAGTGACTAAGTCCCCCACCCGTCTAGGCTATCATTATCTACACAAGAGATGATGAGTTTGTAATGAAGTTGACGAGGCTTATTCAGACACTCGCAGATCGGCAAGAGGATAAAAAGATGTCTTCAATTTTCGTGTTGTCTGATGTTGAAGTTAGCTGTCATCCTGTACTATATTAGTCACACGTTAAGGAAGGGCTTTGGAGAAAGGGTCAGAACAAAGCTACTGTACCATGATATTTCACAGCCAGAAGGAATAAAGCATAATAAATGTGCTCTGTAATTTAAATCAAGTTGCTTCTGCGGGAAACCTCTGCTGCTTTCACTTGAGGAATAGCGCGAGCGCGGCTTCTTGACATTAGTCGACGGAACACAGGAGAAGTCCACAGAACTTTGCTCTTATAATTGGGATGAATGCGGTGATTATATTGAAAGGCTCTTGTGAAAGCAGCAAGAAGAACGACTCCAGTCTTCACACATTGTACATTCCATTATATGTTTTTTAACGCTTTTATAATTCAATTGCAAAAACTGGCTAAACACCAGGAAATGTTAATTGGAGGCGCTTCACACTTTAGAGAAATAGGAATGAAGTTGTGGCTATTGTTCGTTTGTGGAAATAAATAAATAATTATGTAAAAAAAAAGTAACAAAATAAAATGCATACTCCCAAAAGGTCAGTATATAGTACAGCGATGAGCGAGTAACAAAATATTTGCACCTCTATACTCGTAACGAGTAGTTTCTAATATTATTCATCCGAATAGCGAGTCTAATGTTAGTCAATTAGTGATAGGCTCCGCCCACAGACTTCCGGCTATAAAACGAGTCTTTCCGGGACAGGGCGGGAGGGTCGGCTTTGCAATGATTTCAATGTCTAAAACACTTTACTGTGCCCCCTAGAGAGACCCTAACATTCAATCTGCACTCATCCTCTGA
This sequence comes from Allobates femoralis, assembly GCA_033576535.1. NCBI lineage: Eukaryota > Metazoa > Chordata > Amphibia > Anura > Aromobatidae > Allobates > Allobates femoralis. Next base: position 34,100,412 of record JARQOC010000011.1, read on the forward strand.
GGTAGCCAGCATCCACTTTATTTACTGATAGGGTGAGTCGGCCACAATATGTGTCAGATTGATAATAATGGACACATCACTCACGAGCACCGGCGATAACTAACTCTCCCGAGTAGCGAGTATTGCGAATACGTACATATCTCGCGGTACGAGTAGGTGACTAGTAACTATTACACGATACCTCATCATCAGTTTATGTGTAAAAGTTTAACTTTATAGTTAATTTCATTATATTTTTCAGACTGGATGTAGCCTTACCTGGGGAGAGCGGTAGTGGTTGAGCAGGTTCACCAGGGGCAAGGTTGTAACTGCACAAAGTTGACAGGCCACACAAGTGAGGCATGCTGTGGACCCTGGCTGGGAGGAGCAGCACGAGGTAGGTGCCATTTAGTGTGGGACTATGTAAAGGGGCGAACTATAAAGGGTGGCGCTACAGGAGGATATGAGCTCAGAGAGCCAAGAATTCTAAGCCAAAATTATGAAAAATGTACAAAAAAGTGATGATAAAAGTAAACACATGATATAAAATAATAAAAACCTAATGTTTATGTAACAGATAATACTTGATATACACAAAAAACATAAAAGATATAAAAAAAAAAATCAAAGCTAAAATGATGAAAAAGACATAAAAAGTGATAGCAAAAATAAACACATGATCTAATATACTGTATAAAGCTGAGTGTATGTATGTAGGTGTGTGTATGTGTGTGAAAAGACCACCCACTCCACATAGCCACACCACTACAAACAGCCACACCCACATGCAAACCACATCACTGCACACAGCCATGCCCACCCCACATAGCCATGCCCACTCCACATAGCCACACCCAAATCACAGAGCTATACCCATTTACATAGCCACACCACTTCATATAGCCATTCCCACTTCACTTCCTGCATCTCCACATATTCACACTTTCACATAGCCCACACCGAGACTATGTGGAGGGGTGGATGTATGAAGGGATGGGGGCTATACATGGGGTGGTGCTATGAAAGTGGTGTGGCTACTGGGAGGTGTGGGACTATGTGAAGGGCAGAACTATAAAGGGGTGTGGCTACAGGGAGGAGCAGGGCTATGATAAATACACTCATACATACATTACCATATATGGGCGATATTGCCATACATGCGCATAATGACCATATATGGGCATTACGCCTGGGCATTGCTGGGCTCTACAGCTAGTATGAAATAAAAGAGAAATAAAATATATTTGAAATATGAATATAATCAATGAGAATAACATTGTAAGCCGAAATGATGAAAAATGCACAGAAAAGTGATAGTAAAATTAAATACGGTACATATTATGAATTAATTAAAACAACGATGTAACACATAATAGATGAAAAATATGATAAATACTAAAAAAAAAAAAGGAAAATATCAAAGCCAAAGTGATGAAAAATGCACAAAAATTGATAGCAAAAATAAACAGTTATGATATAATATAAAAAAACAATATTGATATAACACATAATAGATGAAAAATATGATAAATGCAAAAAAAGATAAAGAGATTACAAGAAATTCAAAGCCAAAATCATGACAAATGCACAAAAAGTAATAGTAATAAATAAACACGATATGAATAATTAAAGCATATATTGATAGAACACATAATACCTAAAAAAATATCATAAAAATAGAAAAAGCCAAATGATGAAAAATGCACAAAATGTGATAGTAAAACATTAACACATGATCTGAAATAATAAAGCATAATATTGAATAATACATGAATAATATGATAAATAGAAAAAATAAAAGATAAAACAGCCAAAATGATGAAAAATGCACAAAATGTGATAGTAAAAATTAACACATGATCTGAAATAATAAAGCATAATATTGACATAATACATGAATAATCTGATAAATAGAAAAAAATAAAAGATATAAAAGTACATAAAAAATAATAGTAAAAATAAACACATAATATTAATAATTAAAACATAATATTGATATAACACAAAATACATAAAAAGAAAATATGATGGAGAAAAAAATAAAAGATAAAAAAATAGCCAAAATGATGAAAATGCACAAATGTGAAAGTAAAATTAAACACATGATCTGAAATAATAAAGCATAATATTAATATAACACACAATACATTAATAATATGATAAATACTAAACAAAAGATAAAAGTTGAGAAAAAAATCAAAGTCATAATGATGAAAAATGCGCAAAAACTGATAGTAAAAATAAACACAATATGAATTAATGAAAGCATAATATTGATATGACATAATACATAAAAATATGATAAATACTAAAAATAAGTGTTATTGTTTTTTACATGAAGTTGATTGGGATTGTGTCCCTTTTCGCTCCTCTTGACTCAGCAGATGTGAAAGGTATGGCTGGAATGAAGATAAAGACGTAGGATGAAGGTTTGTGTGAAGATTCAGGATCCTGATGCTGATTATCGATCCGATGATTAAGGCAGATGAAGAGGTTTTTTGAAAGTGAAGGTTGTGTGATTGTGTATCTCCAGTTTGCCCCAAAAGGGGTTGAGAAATCAATAGTCTCAATCACAGTGGAAAGCATTTCTCTGTCAGTCACACTGGCTGAAATGATTAGAATTGAGTCATAAGACAATGAATTACTCCAGTCTCGCTTCCTATCCTTTTTTTACACTGCATAGAGGCCTAATGAACTCTTCTAGATAACTGACTACAGGCGCTTTGCAGCTTGTAAGGACATCAGTATTCTGTCTGATATTCTCAAAGAGCATTGTGTTTTTTTCTGGTTAATACATCAGAAGCTAACATGCTTATTAGAGATAATCTCAATTTATCACTTCACTCCTGTGAAACAGGAGCCGATTCACTCAGAGTATGTTAACAATCAGCTGCTAAATCAAAGGCATAAAGGGAAAAAAATCAGGTCAGAATATTGTGCATGTAGGCTCAAATTAGAAGCAAAATGAGCCCTTTGGTTCTCTTGATGGTTTAGTAAATGCTTATAGTTTGTATAAAACAGCAATTCTGGTACATCATTGCCGTGATTTCTACACTGTTATTCCTCATGGAAAAGTATTGATCAATTGATATCTAGGTGATGTAATTCTTGTGATCAATTTGTAGCGTCCCAACTAACTCTTATGGCCACTTTACACGTCCCGATATCGGTGTCCAACTCCGATAAAAAGTCACGTGGTTCGTGCGTTGGCCCCGATATCGTTCGTGCGTTGTATGGTGTAAATGTCCAATATGATGCACGAACGATGTCAAATCGATATCGGGGATCAAATGAGCAGGCTCTCCAACGGCCCGATATTGGATGGACGTTGTAGCTGGATCGTGCTGTGTGAAAGCCCAACAACGATGTGGAGTACAACTTCCCCTATTCTCTCCCATGTTAAATGGTCGTTCCTGGGTTGGCCGTACAAGGGGGCGTACACATCGCAGTTGCCTTGCCTGCCGATATCGCGCTGTGTAACATCTCCTATGCAATCTTGGAATTCTGCCCAGAAAAAGCGCGCTCCCGCAGCGTTGTATCCAACATCGGACCGATGTTGGGACGTGTAAAGTGGCCATTAGGCTAGAGTCAGATTAGCGCTATTTGCTGCGCTCAGGGGGATTCTGTTAAAAACATATAATTTGGGAGCCATGACACAGTGTTACCGGCATCGTAACGGTGCATCAGCGCCGCCAATTCATCCCTGTGGTGACGGAGCCCCTGTAATGGATGCCCTCCACACGTTTTGGGTGGGCTATCGTCTTAAGTGTCTGCCGCCAAATTGGATGCTTTGTCTGAGTGTGTGCACACCACCGTAAGAACCATGCTGACAACAAGTCAAAGTAGAGCTTAATGACAAAGACCTTTATTAAGGGAGGGGTAACCAATTTTATACGGCTCCTTAAAGGGATATTACTTAGGGATGTTACTAGGGGTGATTGCATCATATTATGCTGAATCTACATTTTATTCTGAAGAGAACATTCATTCATATAGTGTATGTTAGTTAGTTTCAGCTTAGCCTTGGTTAGTATATTCAGTCCGGAGACATTCTGATAAGGAGCTTCTGCGCAGCTAATTCTAAGACAGAAGAATTTCTAGAGGAGGGGAGGGTGAGGGAGAAGAATAGGAGCAAAGATTTATATCAACATAACATGCTGGAAGATTTCTGAATGACTTCTATAAGAGTTATATAGGTTATTAACTATTTATTGCCATAACACCCCGAGCGCAGCTCAAACACCGGCATTTGAGTGTCGGTGTTTGAAATCTGCAGAGTGGTTTAAATTGCCCGCCAAAACCAATCGGTTTTGGCGGGTGGTTTAAACCGATCAGCTCATGTTGTCATGAGACAACATGCCCTGCCCCCTCCCTGTCAGCTGATTAAGGTCCTGCAGCCATCAAAGATGGATGCCTCGCATCGCGGGACACTCGGCAGAGAGGTGAGGATTTTTTTTTTAACCATTACTTTTTTTAATTTTACTTTCGCAATGTATGTATATACATTGCAAAAGTGAAAGTACAGCCCCGCTTGCCTGCGCTTAGCAGGCTCAGGCTACTCTCAGCTCTTTTTGTGTTTGGATCCGTCAATATCACAGATTTGAAATGGCATCCAGAGGTACACATCTGGACCTGTCCATTCCTGCCCATGGAGTCCTGCAAAAAACAGGATCTCCACAGACAGGAAAAAATTGTGATGTGAAGGGGGCCTAAGAAGGATATAGGAGCATTATGAAATAAATTGTACATCCATCATGATTTTACACTGGCATTCTTGCAAATCGGTATCCATCAGTTTTGCAGTTTTGAAATTGATCTGTTATGGCCACCCATGTTAGGATGCCAACAGATGTCCACGGACCGTTTTATTAATGGATCAATCATCAGTTACCAGAGATAGGAGTGGAAGAAGCTGTGCCTTACTTCTGAGCATGCTCAGTATAGCAAAACAGATCTGTTTCACGGATCCGTTTTTTTCACAGATTCGTACGGATCCATCCCCCATAGAGCTCCATTATAATTTCATACTGTCTGTGATTTTCAAGGAAGCCCAGAAATGGAACAGTCCCCATTTCTGGGTACATGAAAAAAGCGGAAACCAACAAATTAATCCATGCCCATAGGATAACATGGAAGGCCATAATGGATCCTTGGCTATCTGTTTCAAAAGGGATGAACACGGATTAGCAAATTTGCCAGTGTGAAAGCAGCCTTCGACACATTAGAATAATGTTACCTCTGGGAGCAGCACCGTCAGTTTGAGTCATTGTAAGGCACAAAAATTAGGTTGCCTAATCACAAAATTCTAAGCATGATAATTTTTGGACTGTTTTTTTGTTTAAAATGTAAAATATCTGTCAGTGCACTGTGTTATAAAATGGACAGTTACCATTAGTAATGAGCTAGAGTAATCACTACTATTCGCACGAATAGCACGGTATTCACGATACTCATTACTCGGCGAGTTTCACTGGTGCTTGTGAGTGATGTGTCGAGCGTTACTGATCTGACACATATTGGATGTTTGGGTCTCTCTGGGGGCACAGCAAGATGTTTTATGCAGTAGAAATGTAAAAACATTTCTCAAGCCTTTGTCTCTCCCATATTCATATCAATTTTTTTCATTTCAAGTGAGGGAACCCACTTGAAAAGCCAAAAACATATGTAATGGGGTAGTCCTAAAAAAATAACCCTTTTAAGTCTAAATCTGTTAACAAATATAGTCTGCGTTAAAGGGAACCTATCACCAGTTCTTTAGCTTATAAACCCTACTCATCCCCTTTAACATCATGTGAATGTGGTTCCTGCAGCACCTTTATATCCTTAGATGCTCCTGCATACCTCAGAAAAAGAGTTTTATACTCGGATCGCTCTGTATGGAAATTCAACAATAAAGAAAAATTAGCAAATACCCTAGAATAAATTAAAGTAAAAAGATAAAGTGCATAAAAATAAACGGGTACTTGGTGACATTATTTGATAAAAAAATGTGCAAGCCTTCCCACCAACGACAAGGTGACCCCATCGAGATGGACCCTACTTAACAGTATTAAAAAACCTTACCATATGCCCTGTGACGTGCATGGCAAAGGGTAAGTAGGTCTGGACCTCAACAGAGAGCACCGGCAGTAGGAGTTAAATTGCACGGTCCAGTCCAATTGGTGTCTCCAAATTGCAATCAGTACCACCCCTGTTATTTCAAACACCGCCTCTTCTAATTGTAAGTAAGAAACATAAACAAAAGAGAAGCGAAAATCGAAAAGCAGCCAGTGGTCAAGTGGATTAGGGTAGATGTGGGGGTTGATGGGCCACTCACCTCCTCGGGTTGTGCATCCCTGCTCAGCCCAAGTAGATTTCTCATCGGTGAGGACGCCACCACTGCCGCTCATGGTGGCTCTTCCTGGATCTGGTCACATGATCTTGGGTCAGGTCACGAGATTGCGTGCACCAGAAATACGTCACCACACCTCCTTCACTTGGGATCAGGTGGTTGGAAACGGCCCAGAGCAGCTCCTGCCACGTACACTCAGATGGGACGCGGAAAAGGAGAAATGCAGTTTACAGCAGAGATAACTGCTGTATATGTATTGGTCCACTGCCCCTATAAATTGTGTCACTTCCCCTTCTTATTTCTGTTCTGCCTGAGGAAGTTAGCAGGCTGCTACTGAAATGCATCATGGTGTATAAAGGTTTGTCACCTTGCATATACTAATGTGACCTAGCACTCCAATTAGACTGCTTTTCTCTTTCTCCAATTGTAAGAGGATGATGTCATCCACATAGTGCCTGAAGTCTCGTGCCTGTACAGTCAGTGATTCAAATGCACAGACGCGAGAAGTCAGGCACGCCTCACTGTGCACTAAAGAATAGCCAGTGGTTACAATACACAGGAGCGAGATTTCATGCACTATATGGGTGATGTAGAGACCTATGTCTCACTTCAGCGCAGTGGATCGAAGACCGATGTGGGCACATCTCACTGTACACTACTGAAAAGCCAGTGGTTACAATACACAGAAGCGAGATGTCAGGCACTGTGTAGGTGATGTAGAGACCTATGTTTTGCGCCTGCGCATTGGATCGAAGACTGATGCAGGCGCACCTCACTGTACCCTATTGAACAACCATTGATTACACTGAGGAAGTGCGAGACTTCAGGCGCTGTGTAGATGAAGTAGATACTCATGTCTCATGCCTGCACATTGGACCTATGGATCACTATGCCCTATTGAACATCCAATAATTGTGATGTGTAGGCACAAGAGTTTGGGCACTGTGTGAATGATGTACAGACCTAAAGCCTCGCACCTGACAGTGGATCAGAGTCCTGCACAGGCATGCTACACTGTGCCCTATTGAACAACCAGTGATTACACTGAGGAGGTGTGAGACTTTGGGCACTATGTGGATAACGTAGAGATGTCATCCACTTGTATGCACTTAGAAATGGCAGCATTTGAAGGGACAGAGGTGGTGCTGATCATAATCTGAAGACAACCATCAGATCAGACCACTCAATTTACATACAATGCGGGACAAGCATAAAACTCTCTTTATGAGGTATACAGGGGCACTTCTGAGGATATAAAAGGATTGCAAGAACCACATTCACATGACTTTAAAGGTGGTTGACATGGCTAAGGGCGGCTTCACACTGCAGTGTGATCCGGTCCGGGACTGTCAGGGATAAACCTGACAGCCCCGGACTGGATCAGCACACAGAACTGGAGGGCTAATTTGCCCTCCGGTCTGGTGTGCAGCTGCACGCAGCTCCCGCTGCTGATAAGTCAGGACCGCGGCTCCACGGTGCTGACCTATCAGCGGCTGCAGCTGCGTGCGGCTGCACACCAGACCGGAGGGAAAATTAGCCCTCCAGTTCTGTGTGCTGATCCAGTCTGGGGCTGTCAGGTTTATCCCTGACAGTCCCGGACCGGATCACACCGCAGTGTGAAGCCGCCCTTAAAAGCAAAAAACTGGTTACAGCTTTGCTTTAAATGACTCTGCAATTGAGGTAAAATGGGACGGGCACTGCTCTAGCAACAAAACTAGAAAAGCAATTTGACATTATGGCAGACCTCAATTTACTAATTAGCTGTTACAGAAGATGCAGAACCTTGAAAGTTGAATGTAGAATATAAAAAAAAGTGGTCTGATGTTATTTTAGAAACGGCCCTATTAGCTTGAGCTGCAATACCAGAAAGGGCCATGGGTAAAAGTGGCGCTGTTTCTGTTGAAAACATCTTAATTTTTACTCCCATTTAAGGACGTCTAATAGTCTTTGTCTTCTTTATAAATTAGCAAAATAGAAGGGGTATTTTTTTTTCAACTTCTGTAGGAACTAGCAACATGGAGCATTTACCGTAAGTACAACGTCTGTGCCAGTAACGAAGCCAACGGCAGTCCTGATTCCACCTAATGTGTAGAGGAAAAAATCACTTTCTAAGACTACAAAGTAAAAAGCAATGACTTTCAGCGTGCAAATGACACAATGATAAATGTGAATAGTGTTCCGCTCATTAAGGCTGGCATCACATGGATTATTTTGTAAGATGCAGTTTTACAGCCACTGAAACCTGGCATTCAGAGAGTGCTCAAAGGTCTGCGCCTTGCTTGTAATGTTCCATGGGAATTTCTGAAGGATTTCAAGTGGCAATCTAACATTCCCGCATGACACATTCCGATGATGTAAATCACCTGCGTTTATATAGAAAATCGTGTTATTACACATTCTGCAAATCCAAGAGATGTTGCCTCGTCTCTTAATCTCCCGGTGACATAATTGGAGAGTCATATTGTCTCTACACATTATGTCCCTGCATTGCTTGTTCAGCTAAGGTAATAATAACTAAGGTTAGGTGACATTTCCATTCTTAAACCTTATTGCCAAAGTCTTCACTTTCCGATATTGAATTGTTATTCTTGACTAGAAGACAATTTGCTAAGATGAATAGGTAAAAGGGCACAATGGCTAATAGCAGCAAGTAGCTGCCCAGAGGCTGAATCTTTTCTTGTGGTTTGAGAACTGCCATTCTGAAACTTTGGCTGTAGGCAATGTATCCTGAACTTTGAAATACTCTCTTGTGCCGGGGAAACTTATCATGGAGTTTCATGGTTAGGCAATTAAATATTTGTATTTATGATGCATTTTAGGTCCATTAGTAAAAGGGATATCCAGGATTTTAAACAAAAAATGTGCCTAAGCACCAATAGGCAGGTAGTTTTTACTACCTGCCTGTTGTGCCGGATGCCAAAGACTGCTGCTGCCGGCAATTCTGCAGCTTCCGCTGATGTAGTGTCAATAGAGCAACAACTCTGTTCTGGTAATGGGCGTCATAGCCGACATCATGCTTATTGGCAGCTGGCTCCCCCAATTAAGTAGAGGGGAGCCAGTTGTCAATCGGGATGACGTCAGCTGTCCTTGCCTTTCTACAGAGTAGAGTGGAAAAAAAGCCACCGCTCTGTTGACGAAGCCATTGTGTTCCCGGCAGATGTGGTCTGTGACTACTCTATGCCGATGGTGAACAGTGCTGAGCTCAACAGACAGGTAGGATATCCCGGATTTAAAACGAAATGTGCCTAAGCACTAATAGGCAGGTAGTTTCGTTTTTACCTTCCTGCCTGTTGTGCCAGACGCCTAAGACTGCAGCTGCCGGCGATTCTGCAGCTTCCGCTGAAGTTGTGTCAAGAGAGCAACAACTCTGCTCTGGTAATGGGCGTCATAGCCGACATCATGCTTATTGACAGTTGGCTCCCCCAGTTAGGTAGAGGGGAGCCAGCGGTCAATCGGCATGACGTCAGCTGTCCTGTCTCTTCTGCAGAGCATAGTGGAAAAGAAGCCACGGCTCTGTTGACAAAGCCATTGTGTCCCCAGCATATATGGTCTGTGACTGCTCTGTGCTGGCGTTGAACAGCACTGAGCACAACAGACAGGTAGAATATTCGGGATTTAAAAATAAATGTCCCTAAGCACTAACAGGCAGATAGATGCAACCGACCTGCCTGTTGTGCCCAACACCTAAGACTGCTGCTGTTGGCGATTCTGTGGCTTCCACTTAGGTGCGTCAACAGAAAAATGGCTTGTTTGCTCTGTTGATGGGCGTCACAGCCTACATCATGCTTATTGACAGCCAGCTCCGGCAGTTAGATAGCGGGGAGTAAGCTGTTTATCAGCATGACGTACCACCTGATGAAGATAGCTCTTTGACTATCCAAATGCGTTGTGGCCTGTACAAGTGGGTCAATAAAAGTTTGGAAAATACCTTAGCCTCTAGAATGTGTGACTCTTACCCCCAGCAATCCACCATACCACTACATATATTTGTTTGATGTACTTCAAGTCTGTTACCCTGTCCAGAGCTCTGGGCACACTCCAAACACACGTGGTCCCTCCACTATGTGCTTCCCGCACCCTTGCAGGACCTGGCTTGACTAAGAGACCATGTGACACACCTATGGGAGGTATGTGAATGGTTTGTTACTCCCATCACTTCTGACAATCCTGTGAACCTAGCCCTGCATGTGTGCTAAAAACAGTATAGAACAACAAGTCCCAGTGAAAACATTTCAGGTTCACATTGCAGCAGACCCTCACCTGTGCAATATATACTGGCCCTTCACAACATGGCCGGTCACCACATCAAAACACATACAGCTGCAATGATGGCAAAAGGGCCTTCTTTGAGTATAGAGGAAAGAATATTTAATCATCATCAGAGACACAGATTCTTTATTGTACGAGAAGTGAGATTACGGAACTCTTTGCCATAACATGTTGTAATGGTTAATTCCCCAAAAAGTTTAAGAAAGGCTTTGGTACGTTTCTTGGTTATATAATATGATAGGATATGAATCCCAGGTTCTGAAATTGAGCGTTGATACAGAAAACTAGTCTGATTGCTGTATGTGGAGTTGTGAGTGAATCTTTTCCATATTATGGGTTTTTTTCTTCACCTGGATTAACAAATTTGATCATAGGTTAAACTCGATGGACTTGTGACTTCTTTCAAACATAAACTAAAATGGACAATTCACCAAACATAAAAGGTGCTTATATTTTGGTGCTTGTCCATGGATCATTATCATGACAACAAGCTAGTCTGAAATGGATCACAATTAAGGCCCCTTTCACACTAGCGTTTTTAGCAAATTGCAGCCGATCCAGCAGATTTACTGCATCTGCCGCCTAATGGCCGCACTTGTGTCGAGCCCCATGCATTGTCTATGGCGTTTGCGGCAGTTGCTGCTAGTGCGGTATAGCCACGGTTCTGGCACTTGCGGCAGTTGCGGCCACAAGAAAAACTGCGTTAAGCAGCGATTATTTTTGCAGCCGCAGGTGCCGCAACTATACTGCAAGTCTCATAGACAATGCATGGGGCTTGCCGCAAGGGCGGTCGTTAGGTGGCAGATGCAGTAAATCTCCTGCATCTGCCACAATTTGCTAAAAATGCTAGTGTAAAAGGGGCCTAAAACAGTTAAGAAATTACTATTTATATTGTGTGTTTTACAATTAGAGTGTCCCTTTATGACTGTCTCAGAATCATGCAGAATTTCATTGCCGCCCCAGACTAGGAAATAAAACCCCTTCAGCTCTACACCAATTCCCAAAGTAGAGAACGGGTCACACCTACCTTCTAGAGTTAGCCCAGTGAGAATTGCATTAATCAGATTACAAATAAATGTCGTGTAATTATCAATCGGTAAAATATGTCTTTACCCAACAGAGAGCAGTAAAACCTGTCATAATTAAGTTCCAGGCAAAGAGCAATGATAATGATCCATTTGGATATATGTACCAAATACACTCTGCTAAATCCAAAAATCTACTTAAGATTCTCAACTTACCTCCCCCACAAAAATCATTATTATTATAATTTATCTAATGTTATTACAACCGTTCATTTTTATTAATTTGACCAAAGTCTAGATGATGCGGTCATGTCGGTCAGGACCAGGTATTGTGCTCGAGAAGTCTATTTATTGTATTAGTGCTATTGCTATATTCTTAAGGCCCTGTCACACATAACGAGATCGCTAACGAGATCGCTGTAACGTCACAGATTTTGTGACACAACAGCGATCCCGTTAGCGATGTCGTTCTGTATGACACGTACCAAAGATCTGGCCCCTGCTGTGAGATCATTGATAGTTACACACTGCTCTGGGTCATTTCTACATCGTTGGTCTCCCGCTGGGAGCGCTACGTCGTTGTGTTTGACAGAGACAATAACCAACGATCTCAATGCTACACTATGGAGTGACAATTCCCAACGACCTCGGTATAATTCTGGATTGCTAGTGCGTCGTTTTTCACATCGCTGGTGAGATACCTGTTTGACATCTTACCAGCGATGTGAAAAACGACGCACCAGCATTCTCTGCACATCATTATCGTTATCACTGGTGCGTCGTTATGTGTGACTGGGCCTTTAGAAGAAAATGCCAAACCCAGAGAATAGTGCAATATTTTCCTTGTGGAAAAAAGTATATAATTACTAAAGTGAGAAGAGTACGTCATCAACCAGAACGCTCCCTCAAATCCTCCCCCAGGAGCTTGGACTATCACCCGCTTATTACTCAAGAAAAACTGAATCGGAACGTGGACACCATCACTGACAATATTTGATCATTGCATCATACAGATTTCAGTGTCCTCCTCCTCTTTTTGCATTCTCTCAAGATGTCGCATCTTTCACTTATTTATAGACTTCTTGTGAGCATAATGGGCCCAATTCGTCAAAGTCCCGTGCCAGAATTCTGGTATGAAAGCTTTGAAAAGTCACAAACTTTGGTGCAAATTGGAACCGTGCCAATATGTTGCAACTTTTGGGGTTTTGACACCAATTTCTCCCAGTTCCTCCAAAATAACTGGAGCTAGAATGGGATGAGGGTGCAGAGGGGGCATTTGATGCCACAGCACATCTAATTGATGACAAGTTGTGGAATTCCATATTTAAAAAATCTCAACCCAGTAAGTATAGTAAGATTTATGGTGTAGTACATGGAGGCACACGTCACTCATTAGACACTCTAGATTCTTGAAGAGTCTTGCACTGTTTCATGAACGAGGAGCCTCTGTCTCAACCACACACTTTTATCAAGACTATGGCTAGGGTTACATCTGCGTTTCTATTTTTGAAACATGGTCCGGTTTTGAGCTTTCAAAATGCTCAAAACCGGAGCAGGAACTGCTCCCCATAGGAGCCCGTTATGGTAATCGAATTGCTCTACATGCAATCCAGTTACCGGCTCCGGCTCTGCAGCATGCGCTAAAAATCATGCAGGCTGCAGTTTTTGGAGCAATTCTGTGACCCGCAATGTGGTAACTGCATTGCTCAGGATGTGTAATCCTGAGCAATGTGGTTACCATAGACTTTGTTCATCCCTGCTGCCGCAGGAATGTACAAAGTGTTAACTGTTTAATAAAACATTAATTATTAATATTAGCTGTGGGCAACATGTCTCTAGGGAGTGCCCACCCCCCCTAGAGACATGCTGCCCACTCCTGTGGGCATGTCAGGGATTAATAACCCATTTACAGTATAGCCGGCTTTTGTCGGCTTTGTACAATTTTATCAATGAAGCTGCAGCTCCTGACAGTTGTGCAGATACTGTACGTAATATACGTATAGTATCTGCCGCTGTCCTGGGTCCTGTAACCATTAACATTAGGTCTATGGGCAGCGCACCGCCATAGACCTAATGTTATAGGTTTCAGGACCAAGGACAGTGGCATACAAGTGGCGTACAAAGCCGACAAAAGCCGGCTATAATGTAAATGGGTTATTAATCCCTGACATGCCCACAGGAGTGGGCAGCATGTCTCTAGGGGGGGTGGGCACTCCCTAGAGACATGTTGCCCACAGCTAATATTAATAATGTTTTCTTAAACAGTTAACACTTTGCTCATCCCTGCGGCAGCAGGGTTGAACAAAGTATATGGTAACCGCATTTCTCCAGATTACACATCCGGAGCAATCCGGTTAACGGATTGCGGTTTCCAGCGTACATTTTTCCTTAAAAATGTGTGTGAATGTAATTGTGGTTATCACATCCGGAACTGGATGCGGCAACAGCAATTGCCTTGACAAGTATGACCCCAGCCTATGTGTGTTTATTGACTTTAACACAGATGCCGATAATCCTCTCTCTTCCTGTTCAACATTATTTCCACTTCTGTATTTTTGGTCTGACCATGCACATTTTTTTGGCTATTTTGCATTCTTAGGCTGGGGTCACACTTTGAAAGGCAATTGCGGTGACCACATCCAGATCCGGATGCGGTAACCGCAATTGACTTCACACACATTTTTTTGGAAAAATGTGTGCTTGAAACTGCAATGCGGTTACCGGATTGCTCAGGATGTGTAATTCGGAGCAATGCGGTTACCGTCTACTTTGTTCATCCCTGTAACAAAGTGTTAAATGTTTATTAAAACATTAAATATTAATAGTAGCTGTGGGCAACATGTCTTTAGGGGGTTCCCACCCCCCCTAGAGACATGCTGTCCACTCCTGTGGGCATGTGAGGGGTTATTGAGCCAGTTATACTATTGCTGGCTTTTGTCAGCTTCTACAAATTTATGAATGAAGCCGCGGCTTCTGACAGTAGAGAAGATACCATACGTAATGTACGTATAGTATCAGCTGCTGTCCAGGGTCCTGTAAACAGTTACATTAGGTCTATGGCGGTGCGCTGCCCATAGACCTACTGTAACTGCTTACAGGACCAAGGACAGCAGCTGATACTATGCGTACATTACGTACAGTATCTCCTGTACTGTCAGGAGCCGCGGCTTCATTCATAAATTTGTACAAAGGCGGCAAAAGCCGGCAATAGTATAACTGCCTGCATTAACCCCTCACATGCCCACATGACTGGACAGCATGTCTCTAGGGGGGTGCCACCCCCCCGAAGACATGTTGCCCACAGCTTCTATTAATATTTAATGTTTTAATAAACATTTAACACTTTGCACATCCCTGCGGCAGTAGGGATGAACAAAGTAGACAGTAACCGCATTGCTCAGGATTACACATCCTAAGCAATCCGTTAACCGCATTGCGGTTGACAGAACCACACCAAAAACTGCAGCCTGCATGATTTTTAGCACCGGCTGCAGATCCGGAGCCGGTAACTGGATTGCATGTAGAGCAATCCGGTTACCATAATGGGCTCCTATGGGAAGCGGTTCCTGATCCGGTTTTGAGCTATTTGACAGCTCAAAACAGATCAGGATTTCTAATTCCTGCCGCATGTGTGACCCTAGCCTTAGTCCTTCCATATTGCCTTTGAATTGCGTTTAAATGGTACCAATTCATTAAAGGGATTGTCCACTACTAGGCTAACCCATTCTGATCGATTTGTTTCCCCCAGTTAAAATAATAAACCCTGTACTCACCTCCTGTGCTGCCGCCATTTCAGAGCTGTTGATGACTGTGGCTCAGGGTTCAAGTGACATTATGATATCACACGAGCCCCACATTCAATCTCTGATGGCTTCCTTCTTTCCGCCTTTGGACCAAACGAGTTATCAACAGGAAGTGAGTGCTGCCACTCACTTCCTGTTGATTGCTCCTATTTCTGAAGGCAGGGAGAAGGAGGCTGGCGGTGACTGGATGTGGGGCTTTTTTGATATCTCAATGTCACTTGAGCCATGAGGCATGGTTGCTGACCATGCTGGAATGACGACACCCCAGGAGGTTAGTACAAGGTTTATTATTTTAACTGGGGAAAACAAGTCACTTCAGAAGGGGTTGTAAAGGAATTTAGTTAAACAGAAGCGCTACAGCACAGGGGTCACTGAATTCATTACCTTTATTATACCACAACGCGTTTCCACGGCGTCCTATCAAAGTGACCTTTTGGTATACAGTTATTTGCAATTAAATATCAATAGTAGTGGGAATGTACATTTACTTTGTCAAAATGTACCAAAAAATGGAATAAGAAATAGAAGAAAGTGGATTTTTCCAGACACAGACAAAATCCATATGTCACATGTTCCAAGATAGTTTTTCCTGACTCAACATACCTATAAAGATGTTTGTGCCAAAGTCACGTTTCTGTTCACCACTGTACACACTAAACACTCCTGAAGAAGTCCCATGTACGAAACTCGTTGGGGCCAGGAGTGGACAGAAACGTGACTTTGGTACAAACATCTTCATAGGTATGCTGATCTAGCCGTGAGGCACTTGTCTCTGTTGAACCCTTATAGAATCCTACTAGGCCAAATGAATGTCTCCCTGTTATTCTTATTTATGTATGTGGATAAGCTTGATTGTAAAGTACCAAAATAAGGTTAGCAGTGGCGGACCTTCAGACTGACGGGCCCTAGTGCAGCTTTAAGTGGGGACCGGGGGGGGGTGCTATCAGCTTTAAATGAGGACCGGGGAGGGGGTGCTAGTAGCTTTCGGTGAGGAGAGGGAGGGGGTGCAAGCAGGGGGAAATTGCGTGCGGCTCTTACCTGCGCCGCGCATTGTATGTCCAGGAGCCGGGGCTGGAGTAGAGAGATGGGGCGGGAACAGCCAAGGGAAGCAGGAAGCTTCCCTCAGTTAACCTCCTCTCCTCTGACATAGGGTCACGGGGGGGCCCCTACAGGTGCTTGAGGGGCCCCCTGCTCAGTCTGGGCCCTGGTGCAGCTGAACCAGCTGCACTAGGGTAGGTCCGCCCCTGAAAGTTAGTACCTTTTAGACATCCGTCTGTCTTTCAAGACTTTTTGTTAGTCATTCATGGAGTGGAGATACCCTGTATGAGTTATGATTGACCTCTTTATTTACTTTATAGCTCACTTAAAGAAACTGCAGCAACATGTAGGATATTACAGTATACAGCAGAGCTGAGCTGTCTTGTCTGAATTAAGCTCTGAAGCTTGTCCTAGAATTCTGCACAGTGTCAGCTCTCTTCTCTGCTTCTCACTTGCTCTCCCCATCCCCACAAGATATGGGACTGTCACGACACCTGCCCTCTGTCACCTCTGAGAAAGACATAATTGAGGCCCAGTTGGAGCTTTCATGTCGGGGCCATTAAACTTAAAGTTATGCCATTGTTTCTCCAATAAGATATATTACAAAATGTAATAAAATCCCCTATTTTAATGATTTTAGCAAAGTTGTTCACAGCACAGTTCTTTTATTAAGTAAATAGGCAGTCATATTTTTGTAATTATTGTGTACCAAGACAATTCCTGTTTTGTAGAAAGCTTCCTTTTCAAACTAAAAGAAATGATGTCCAGAATGAAGTTGAGATGAGAATAGATGAGGCTTCGGAGGCTGACAGTCACTTCAGACAGTTTCCTTCATAGCAATTACAGATCTACATGCAAATTGAGAACAGAAGTGATTCTTACAGTAGCGGCATCTGGCGCCACAGCAAGCTCCAAAAACATTCTGTTAGCGACTGTGCAGGTGCCTCAAGCTCAAACATATGTCCAAGCTGTTAATTTCATGAGTGGTCTGTCGCTGGCTCTCGGATGTCGAAGTGAGAAATGATTTTACTTGGATCTAGTAGAAGATAAAGTGCCTCCAGGAGACAACACTTAACATGATGTCTGTTGAAATGTCCTCAATATTCCCCTTTACTCCATAGTTACGCAATTCTTTCAAAACTATTTTTGTGCACTAGACATGAGTGAATTTGTTCTCCAAAATGAGACACTTAAAAGCAACAGATGCCAGGATGTAGGAACTAGAGATGAGCAAATTGAATTCTACTTGAACATATTACAAATTTGCATTTTTCAGAGTACTTTTGCACAGATTCAGCAAAATATCAGCCATTTTGATGAACTCTAGATGACTGGCCAGAGTTTAGAAAACAAAAAAAAACCCTTACATTTCCCCTCACTGTTCATCTGTCCCCTCTACTGCTCACTGACACCTACCATCCGATCCTCAGAGCCACCTCTTCTTTGTGTCACATGCCTCTCCTGGCCTATTCAGTCTATGCCGGGACTTTAAGCAGTGAGTAGTTCCTCAGAGGTCACCGGGTATCACATTTTTTTACGTCATTGATTGCAATGTGTAGTTGCCTCGGAGGTCTCATTGTGGCCAGATGTTTTGACAGTTCTGGTGGACAGGTGTCATGCTGGTTGAGGGGAGTGTCCAGCAAATGCGTGTGACAGTGGTGCACGGACCAACGATGTCTGGTGCGCTACACAAGACAACAACCAGGGGGATAAATACAGTAGAGAGCCCTGCTTACAGGGAACAGGGGAGACGTGACCTCCCACACTCACATGCGGTCATGCCATGATTTCCCTACCGTATCTATATGAGTTATTTCAACTTGGAGCAGGATACCTTAAGTCTTTGCTTGCCCTGATGTTAGCCATCAATAGGGAATGGGCGACAGGAGTGCTAGTCCCAACTACAGTAATAAAGAAGAAAAGAGGAAAGGGGAGACAGACTGGGAACAACAAAAGCAACTTCACGCCTGCTACCACTACTCCAAGGCAGCAAAAGGCTTGGCAATGATCAGGTTCTCCAGAAAGCTTCCTCCACCTAAGGAAGCTTTGGCCAGAATGAGTTTAATCACCAGCAGAGCATGCTGGGACTATGACACTATCTAAAGGGGAAGGAGTAATCACAGAGTGGTCACACCAGGACAAGACCTAGGTAGATTGCTGGCAACAAAAACTGAGATTAACTCCTCAACTGCCAAAAGAAAGAAACACATTTAAGGCCCCTATCACATAGGAGTTTTTTTGAAAATGCCACAGATCTGGCAGATTTACTACATCTGCTGCATTTTCCGCCTAACGGCCACACTTGCAACACCCATCCGGCAAGCCCCATGCATTGTCTATGGGTCTTGCGGTTGGGTGCGGCAAGTGCAGTTTTGCCGGTTGCGGCAGATGCGGCAGTTGCGGCCACGAAAAAAACACGGTCAGCAGCAAAACCGCACATGCCGCAAGCCCCATAGGCAATGCATGGGGCTTGCCGCAAGCGGGCCGCAACTGCGGCCGTTAGGCGGCAGATGCGGCAGATGCGGTAAACCTGTCGGATCAGCTGCATTTAAAAAAAAACGTCTATGTGAAAGGGGCGTAAAATAAAGTCTCACTATAAACAATGAGACAGCGGTCCAAAAACAGTCACAAGTCTCACAAGTCAGTGAGACCATCGTGTCAATAGGTAAATGATGTAACAGTGGACAAAAATGGACCAGATGGTAGGCAGAGCTGTTCACTGACTGCTCTCCGATTTCAGGGCCTCTTTTTTTTCTCCTGTCGTAACTCCAGCCTGTTCACTTTAGTGTAGGACTTCTGGACACGATCAGCCCTCAGATGTGACTGACTGCACAAAGCATGTCCGTGATGGCACAACATTGCTGAAAGATACAGCCTAGAGCAAACCCGCTGGGAATTGCAACTAGAGGTGGAGAAAAAAAGTGGTATCTCAGGGACTGGATGGTGAGCAGCAAGTAGCAGAGGGTCTCAACAGGTCAGCGATGAGGTGAGTAGAATTTTTTCTTTGTCTGTCTTATGGTATGCTTATTCCATTTTGGTTCTTTAGAGATCCAAGAAGATAATATTGGACAATCAATTTGGGGCCAACAATTTTGCTGTGAATCAAATCAATGCAGTTTGGAAAATTTGAATATATATATATATATATATATATACAGTACAGACCAAAAGTTCAAAAGTTTGGACACACCTTCTAATTCAAAGTGTTTTTTTTATTTTCATGACTATGAAAATTGTAGATTCACACTGAAGGCATCAAAACTATGAATTAACACATGTGGAATTATATACTTAACAAAAAAGTGTGAAACAACTGAAAATATGTCTTAGGCGGCCGTCACACGGAACGATTTCTTGCCCGATATCGTTTAAGCGATCTCCTTTTTGATCGCTTAAGCGATATCGGGCAAGAAATCGTTGCATGTAATCAAGCGATTTACGATGTGAAATCGCTTGATCGTGACATCGCTGATCTGAGCTCCGGAGCTCAGATCTAGCGATGAACGATGCCACGATCTGCTTCATCGTGGTGTACAACACCACGATGAACGATCTCCCAGCGGCAGAGCCTATGCTGGGAGATGGTAACTATGGTACACGTCGGGTAACTAAGCGACGCGCGGCGCCTAGTAACCCGATGTGTACCATAGTTACCAGCGAGATCGCGGATCCACATCGCTGGTGAGTCTGTCTGTGTGACAGCTCACCAGCGATGTGAGCGATATTGTAAGCGATTGCGCGTGCACGTGATCGCTTACAATATCGCTAAAGATATCTGTGCGTGTGACGGCCGCCATATATTCTAGGTTGTTCAAAGTAGCCACCTTTTGCTACCTTGATCCGGGCAAAACCGCCAGTGTGAAAGCACCCTTAATAATATTATGCATAAGTTTCTGCTGTAACTAGTCTTCCATTTCATATTTTCTAACCGTGATTTATGTATTTAATGTGATATATGATTTTCCTGGTCTATGCACTTTCATGTATTATATGTCACTTTGTTTGATTATATTGTGCATTTTTTAAATATATTGTATCTTTAGAAAATATTTGACCTTTAAGCAATGTATATTATATAGTTTTTGTGCTTATTTATCCAATATTATTCACTGTATCTCCATTGAGCTATATTTACTTATCTACATGCACATACATATGAGCTGCTGCTATTATTATTATTACTACTACTGTCCAGGGGTTCCAACGCCTTTCCTTTTCTGTTCTGTCCATTTTATAGATTTAATTTTATTGTGTCTTTAATTCAATGTATTAATAAAGATTATATATATATATACAGTGCCTACAAGTAGTATTCAATCCCCTGCAGATTTAGCTGGTTGACACATGCGGAATTAACTTGGCATTGTGACATTGGACTGTAGATCAGCCTGGAAGTGGGTAATGCACTGCAGCCAAAAATAATTTTTTTTTTTTTTTTAAGCGTTAAAAGTTAATTCAGAGGGTCATTTATTATTCAACCCCTCAAACTACCAGAATTCTGTTTGGTCCCCCTAAAGTATTAAGAAGTAGTTCAGGCACAAATAACAATGAGCTTCACATGTGTGGATTAATTATCTATTTTGCCAGCCTTTTCTGACTATTTAAGACCCTCCCCAAACTTGTGAACAGCACTCATACATGGTCAACATGGGAAAGACAAAGGAGCATTCCAAGGCCATCAGAGACAAGATCGTGGAGGGTCACAAGGCTGGCAAGGGGTACAAAACCCTTTCCAAGGAGTTGGGCCTACCTGTCTCCACTGTTGGGAGCATCATCCGGAAGTGGAAGGCTTATGAAACTACTGTTAGCCTTCCACGGCCTGGACAGCCTTTGAAAGTTTCCTCCCGTGCCGAGGCCAGGCTTGTCCGAAGAGTCAAGGCTAACCCAAGGACAACAAGGAAGGAGCTCCGGGAAGATCTCATGGCAGTGGGGACATTGGTTTCAGTCAATACCATAAGCAACGTACTCCACCGCAATGGTCTCCATTCCAGACGAGCCCGTAAGGTTCCTTTACTTTCAAAGCGTCATGTTAAGGCTCGTCTACAGTTTGCTCATGATCACTTGGAGGACTCTGAGACAGACTGGTTCAAGGTTCTATGGTCTGATGAGATCTTTGGTGCCAACCACACACGTGACGTTTGGAGACTGGATGGCACTGCATACGACCCCAAGAATACCATCCCTACAGTCAAGCATGGTGATGGCAGCATCATGCTGTGGGGCTGTTTCTCAGCCAAGGGGCCTGGCCATCTGGTCTGCATCCATGGGAAGATGGATAGCACGGCCTACCTGGAGATTTTGGCCTAGAACCTCCGCTCCTCCATCAAGGATCTTAAGATGGGTCGTAATTTCATCTTCCAACAAGACAACGACCCAAAGCACACAGCCAAGAAAACCAAGGCCTGGTTCAAGAGGGAAAAAATCAAGGTGTTGGAGTGGCCTAGTCAGTCTCCTGACCTTAACCCAATTGAAAACTTGTGGAAGGAGCTCAAGATTAAAGTCCACATGAGACACCCAAAGAACCTAGATAACTTGGAGAAGATCTGCATGGAGGAGTGGGCCAAGATAACTCCAGAGACCTGTGCCGGCCTGATCAGGTCTTATAAAAGACGATCATTAGCTGTAATTGCAAACAAGGGTTATTCCACAAAATATTAAACCTAGGGGTTGAATAATAATTGACCCACACTTTTATGTTTAAAATTTATAAAAATTCAACTGAGCAACATAACTTTTTGGTTTGTAAGATTTATGCTTCTGTATAACAGTAGAAGGATAGCTAAGGAGTGAGTTGCAGTGTACAGAAGCTACTCACGGTCCAGGGTTATTTAAAGGGACATACACAGTCTGGACCGGGTCACTACACTGGAATGGTGGCAACACAGGAGGTGAGTACAAGGTCTATTATTTTAACAATGTGTAGTAGTGGACAAACCTTGCATTTCATAGTAAATATCCAAGATTATCACAACCATTGTGCATCCTGAATGCAAGATTGCTGTACATTTTATAGACATTTAAAAAATATATAATAATTTAACATGGTTTAAATTCATTATCACAAAATAAATAAGTACAATAAATATCATAATTTTGGAAGGGGGAAGAGCGAGAGTGATTTCTTTTCTTATGATGTATGTTTAGTGTGTATCTATAGGGTAACAGGCGGCCTTCTATAAAATCATAAAATGAGAAGTTAGGCATCACTGACTCTCTGAGCAAAATCGCCACATGCTCTGTCTTTCTATCAGAAATAAAATTACACACTATAAAAGTATCTAAAGCACATCTCATCTACAGCCCATCACAGACTATGTC
>JARQOC010000011.1:34130682-34372995 GCA_033576535.1 Allobates femoralis
AAAAGCACTAGAAAAGGTTTTGAGAGAAAGCACTGGAGACTTCTAAGGTGGCCAGAAGGTCCAGACCTGAATCCCATAGAAAAACCTGGGAAAAGATCTAAAAAAAGGCAGTTTGGAGAAGGCAAAACCCCTTTAAATATCAGGGATCTGGAGCAGTTTGCCAAAGAAGAATGGTTTCTAAAATTCCAGCAGAGCATTGTAAGAAACTCATTGATGGTTACCGGAAGCGGTTTTTATCCAGTTATTTTGGCTAAAGGTTGTGCAACCCCAAATATTAGGCTGGGGGTTTTTTTGCCGGGTCATTTTTGGAGTTTTGTGGGGAAATTATCAATGTTTTGCTTTTTTTTCTTCATTCTCTTTTGTGTTTTTTCATTGAAGATAAATTAAATGAAGATAATAATACCCCAAAGAATTTGTGATTCAATCATTGTCAGGAAGAAATGAGTATTATCTGACAGAAATGCAAGGGTGTCAATACCTTTTGGCCACAACTGTAGGACCTATTCCTAAAATCAATTATAAAAAATATAACAAAACAGAATCCCAAATTGTGACTGCCATGGCATGCCAATATTTTACAACTCTAAGGCTATGTTCACACAGTGTGTTTTTGTTGAATTTTCAGCAGCA
Organism: Allobates femoralis; assembly: GCA_033576535.1. Taxonomy (NCBI): domain Eukaryota; kingdom Metazoa; phylum Chordata; class Amphibia; order Anura; family Aromobatidae; genus Allobates; species Allobates femoralis. Next base: position 34,131,313 of record JARQOC010000011.1, read on the forward strand.
AAACTGGATCCATTTTTGAAGAAAAATACATCCAAAAACACATGGTGCTTTTGATACGTTTTTGATCCACTTTTTTTGTGCTGTGTTTTTTTTTCCATTTGCAATGGTGTCAAGGGAGAAAACGCAGGAAAAAAAATGGATCACTAATTGACACGCTCATTCTTTTTCTCGATCGGTTTTCTACCCCAAAAATGGATCAGTAAAAATTGCAGCGTCTGCACAGAATTTCTGAAAACTCATAACTTTGTTCGGCGTCACAGAAAGTGGTCAGTTTTCCATGCAAAAACAGATCCCAAAAAACGGATAGAAAACGCACTGTGTGAATATAGCCTTACTGCAAATATAATGAGTAAAAATAGTACAATCAGATGAAATTAGATGCAATATCAATAGGTTTATTCATTTATTATATTCATCCAAACTTAAAATCACTCACAAAAAAACATAAAATAATACAGTGGTGGTCAGGAATCAATCTATGTGAATGAGTAAATTACATAGTGACCCAAAAGTAAAAAAGTCAAATAAGAATATACACACACCTCACAAAAAAAATCAATACTATCATAAGGTATAATATCGAAAATGATATCTCAATTGGAAAAGACAGGCAGCAACAATCAATAATGAATGTGCTTTTGAGAAAAATTAATGGATAGAATAATCCATGCAGAAAAACCCCAACTGAGATGAGGAGTTGTAATGCCAACCTGTTTGAGGCATTGATCCTAAAATGCCCCGCACCTCCAACCCTGACATGTGTTTGCCATCAACTTCCTCACAGATATGAATCATTGCAAATTATTGGGATATCTCACTTATAAAAAACGGTTCCAACCAATATGAAGGTACGAATGTAGCAAATGCCAAAACTACCCTAACACCTTATTATTTTGGTAGCATGACGTGTCAACCATTGGTTTGGGTATTCCCACAACAGTTGGCATTCTGGTCCTGGATGATTGGGTTGAATAATAATTGATAGGAAAAGAAGATGGCGGCACTCGTGTTTCCTGGTTACAAACTGACTTTATTTGACCACGTGTATTACATCCAAGGGTGCAGGGAGGGAGGTGCTGGAGCGACGGTCACCGTTTCGCGGATAACTTCCGCTTCTACGGGCTCTCTAGCCCGTAGAAGCGGAAGTTATCTGCGAAATGGTGACCGTCGCTTCAGCACTCTTTATAAGGGGATTGTATGGTTTACATACCAGATTTTTTGCTTTCTTTGCCTTTTTTCAGAGAATATGAATGATAACACAAAAAACCTTTTTCCCCACTCATGGTTAGTGGTTGGGTGAAGCCATTTATTGTCAAACTACTGTGTTTACTCTTTTTAAATCATAATGACAACCAAAAACATCCAAATGACCCTGATCAAAAGTTCACACTCCCCAGTTCTTAATACTGTGTATTGCCCTCTCTATCCTCAATGACAGCTTGAAGTGTTTTGTGGTAGTTGTGGATGAGGCTCTTTATTTCCTCAGATGGTAAAGCTGCCCATTCTTCTTGGCAAAAAGCCTCCAGTTCCTGTAAATTCCTGGGCTTTCTGGCATGAACTGCGCCCCTGAGTTCTCCCCAGAGTGGCTCAATGATATTGAAGTCATGAGATTGAGATGGCCACTCCAGAACCTTTGTTCTGCTGCAGTCAATGACAGATTGACTTGGCCTTGTGTTTTGGATCATTGTCATGTTAGTACGTCCCATGCGCAGCTTCCGGCTGATGAGTGAAAATTTGCCTCCAGTATTTGCTAATAATGTGCTGCATTCATTTTTCCTTCAACTTTCACCAAGTTTCCTTTATAGCTCACACATCCCCACATCATCAGTGATCCACCTCCATGCTTTACAGTAGGAATGGTGCTCTTCTCATCATAGGCCCTGACACCTCTCCAAGTGTAACGTTTATGGTTGTGGCCAAAAAGTTTGATTTTGGTTTCATTACTCCAAATTAACTTGTTCCAGAAGTTTGGAGGTTTGTTTCTGTGCTCTTTGGCATATTGCAGGAGAGATTCTTTGGGATATGCACAGTAATGGCTTTCTTCTGGTGACTCCACCATGCAGCCCATTTTTCTTCAAGTTCCTCCTTATTGGGCATCTTGAAACAGCCACACCGCTAGTTTTCAGTAAGTCCTGTATTTCAGCTGATCTTATTTCTGGGTTTTTCTTTGCATCCCGGACAATTTTCCTGGCAGTTGTAGCCGAAATTAAAAAGTTAAAAAACACAGTAGTTTGACAATAAATGGCTTCACACAACCACTAACCATGAGTGGAAAAAAATCATATGTAAACCTTTGACCACAACTTTACATTCAATAAACTTTGGAAAAACCAATGGTAAAATCAAATATAAGAAACTATGTAATATATCTCATCAGAGAGATATGCTACTTAACTGACTTATCACCCATTTCTCCCGTTACCCCTGCTTGCTAAACGTATCCACTTTGAAAGAACAACTAAACTCCATCTTGATTGGACAAGATGGGTTTCCAGCACTGTAAGGTGTCAAGATACACTTTATGTATGTAAGAAGCACAGCAGAGAAAGTAGAGGGAGACACAGCAACATTATGCTGAGCTTTCTAACAACTCTTGTACCTCAACCCAGAGCTGGATTCACATCTGTACAGGTCAGTACTGATGTATAGTCTCCACAATGCTGTTGCTTCTTCTATGTGATAAAAACTAAATAAAGAACACAAATTCATCTGTGTACAGAAGAGATCATAGCAACAATTTCCTCCCACTAGATCAGAATCAGTTACAAAAGAAGAAATTGAGACATAAGAGCGGAAAACTGGTGGAAATGCAAAAAAACATGTCATATAATAGCTAAAGATAGCTTTATTCCTCATGTGCATGCCCAGGACAGCTTATTTTAACAAGTTACTTGTAAGTATTGTTACCCTTTAGGCTTATTGGTAGGCTTGCAGTATTGGGGATCGGAAGTTAGGGGGCATGACCAACGTAGGTAGTGGGCATGGTCTGGTGTTTCCTGAAGGAATCAACATTAATTTTTAAGTGGATATGGTAATAGAATTGTTTATAATAGAAGCAGGGACCTGACGGTAAGACCCTCAGGTGAGAGGGAGTGCATAATTAATTATAGTGCTCAGAACAAAATGCCACCATGCCACCAACTAAGCCAGTCATGCCTAATTGTTTGCATCAACCCTCCCTGCCCCTCTCCATGCCTGGGTTTTTACCCCCAGAACCCGGCTTCTTTATAAACAACTCTATGACCATGCGGACTTAAAAATTATTTTATTGCTTCTACGGCACCGCAAAAGGAAACATCGGGCCACACCCGCCACCTCATCTGGTCCCGCCAACTAGCTTCCGTTCTGCTAGTATGCCAGTTTATTTGTCCACTGGGATTAGATTAACCCTTTATGCTTATCGATTAGCTAAATATGTAATCAGATATGCTTTTCGACCTCATTGCAAGATTTCCAATCCCTCCTGATATCAGCATTCTGTTTTGCTTAATGTAGAGTAATATGTAAGTGATGGACAGTATACAGGTCATGGGCAATGTAGTGTGATGCTAGTCAGAAAGCCAATGTAACTCATTTAAAGGACCAGTGCGTAACAGCTTCAACCTATAAATTACCACTTGAAGACATATAGAGGCTAATAGTAATATCCAGGGGAATACGCTTATAACCTTTTCAGAATTAACTGCTATTTCAGTAGATAAAAGAATTGACAATACAAATTCATTCATTAAATATCATACACTATTTACTTGTACTTGGTTTTCCATTATTGTGATAGTGCAAAATAAAAACAATTATAAAATGTGTAATTTTTTAAACATTTCTTCCCAGAATGTCTAAGAGTACCTTTACATGTTGCAACCGCGGTGGCGATATGAGGCGACACAACGTGCGCCGTCATGTTTTTCGTGCCCGCCTCTGGTCGCCGAAGGTGGCATCACACGCCGCAATTGCGCCCGAAACCTAAGGCGATGTGTCACTCCGGAAGTCGCCTCACCTACAGCGGAACCAATCTTGCCTCATTCCCTCGCCACTTCACACGCCGCAATCTCAAAGGCAATGTGGGCGTACGTGTTCAGCGCGGCAAGGAGATAGGTGTGCCACAGTGGTTTACACTGCGCCCCATTCACGCTCATTGGACAACGCTACAGATATGGCGCGCTATCAACTGACAGCCAATGGGACCACAGTAGCCACCACCAATCATCGCACACAGGGCGCGGACTCCAGCACACTGTGGCACGCCACGGGAAATCAATAGGCGACACAGATTCCATCACTATCGTCCTATCACACGCCAAAAGCCGGGAATCTTGCCTTTATGATTGCCTCTGATTTTGGAGCAGTGCTCTGAAATCAGGAACCAGGCGACAGGCGATTTATCGCCGCCAAATTTCCCAAATACACGCTGCAACTGGGAGGCAATTTGACAGCAATAGTTTCAGGGCGACATATCGCTGTCAGGATTCCCACAAAATATTGTGGCGTGTAAAGGTACACTAAGGGGTAAGGCTTCTTCTTGAGGAGAGTGACACATCAATCCGGTCTACCAGTAGTGAGGAGTCTAAAGCCGTGATTCTCCTCTGGGAAAGATGCAAATTGACTCTTCAGTGAAGATGTAGATGAACTCTGGTGCCACCTATTGGAAGAAGCAATCCGAAAAGTCAAAAACGACCCTTAAATGAGTCTCGTCATATGATTTAGGATTAAACCCAGATCAGAACCCCAATTTGCACACATGGTGTTTTGGAGTGTATGCTCCATATCAGTGCAAAGTGCAAGATCTGATCTGCCTGTATGAGAGGCTAAGTGGGGTCCAAAGGGTAAGGTTTCCTCAGAAGAAAAACATCTGATGTCAAATATTATTTTTTATGTTATTTAAAACTATCCATTTGCTGCACCTGACCTCAAGCCCCATAGAGAATGAATGGGGCTTGCTGGATTTGTGCCGCAAGTCGACCGTTACGCGGCAGATGCGGCGAAATCTGCTGGATCTGCCGTGATTATGAAAAAACACTGATGGGGAAGGTCCCGTGAGCAACAGAATCCTACCTGACACCATTAAAGTGAATGGACAAAAAAATGAATCTTGAAAGGATCAGGTTTTTGCTGAAAAACCTGATCTTGCCTGATTTGAAAAACCTGAAGTGTGAAACTGGCCTAATAGAACTAATGTTTAATCTCACAAATTTGCCATTTCTGAAAAAAGGCAATAAATACCGTATATACTCGTGTATAAGCCGAGTTTTTCAGCCCAAAATTTGGGCTGAAAAGTCACCCCCTCGGCTTATACACGAGTCAATACAGTATGTGGTGTGTGGGGGCTGTGTCCGGGTGCTGGGGAGGCTGGAGGAGGCAGGGGGAGGTGCTGACAGAGCGGCCCGTCACATGGGGCCGCTCATTAGATATGCACGTCTCCCCCCGCCCATCACAGCGGCAGGGGGAGCCGTGCAATACTGTGCAGCCCCCAGATGTATACAGGCCCCCAGTGGGGTATATAGCAGGCCCCCAGTGGGGTATATAGCAGGCCCCCAGTGGGGTATATAGCAGGCCCCCAGTGGGGTATATAGCAGGCCCCCAGTGCAGAGCCCCCCCCTCCCGCTGCATTAACTTACCATCCAGCCGCGTCTTCATCACCGCCGGTCCTCCCGTCCATCCTCTCGCGCTGTGTTCGGGTCTCACGTGACCCGGCGCGATGACGTCATCCGACTGCGACCGCCGGGTCACATGAGACCGGGAACGCAGCGCGAGGATGGACCGGAGGACCGGCGGTGATGAAGACGCGGCTGGATGGTAAGATAATGCAGCGGGAGGGGGGCTCTGCACTGGGGGCCTGCTATATACCCCACTGGGGGCCTGCTATATACCCCACTGGGGGCCTGTTATATACCCCACTGGGGGCCTGCTATATACCCCACTGGGGGCCTGCTATATACCCCACTGGGGGCCTGCTATATACCCCACTGGGGGCCTGCTATATACCCCACTGGGGGCCTGTATATATCTGGGGGCTGCACAGTGTGGGGGGGGCTCTGCACTGGGGGCCTGCTATATACCCCACTGGGGGCCTGTATACATCTGGGGGCTGCACAGTGTGGGGGGCCTGTATACCTCTGGGGGCCTGTATACCTCTGGGGGCCGCTTGTATACCTCTGGGGGCCGCCTGTATACCTCTGTATACCTGCTGTATACCATACTGCTGGGGCCTGTATACCACTGGGGGGGGCCTGTATACTTCACTGCTGGGGGCTGTATACCACTGGGGGACCTGTATACCTTACTGCTGGTGGCTGTATACCTGTCCTGGTGGCTGTATACCATACTCCTGGTGGCTGTATACCTGTGCTGGGGTCCACCCTCAGCTTATACTCGAGTCAATAAGTTTTCCCAGTTTTTGGGGGCAAAAGTAGGGGGGTCGGCTTATACACGGGTCGGCTTATACACGAGTATATACGGTATGTAAGCACAATACGGTACAAAAATGTAGTCTTTCAAATATATATTGGGGGAGCATTTCCAACAGGGACATCCTGCAGAATTTACACATAACATAATAGAAAATAAATTAGATAAAATGTTAAAATGTTTATAAAATTCTAAAAAATGACACCATGTGCAGAGAAAAGTCAGATATTTTTTTTTATAAATTACTACCGTGTCTCTAGGAATCTGGAGATAATTTACACTAATAACTCAGGATTTTCACTGACCTAAATATGTTGTAATCTTTCCTTCCAACAGATTTCTAACTTTAAGAAACTTTCTTAGATGTGAAGCCGGTATTATCAGCTTAAGTTCAGAGCATTACATGAAATGTAACTTTGAATTAAGTGAAAGTCTTTCCTTACCCTTCATTCAACATTAGATTCTAATGTACTCAGCATCTAGAATCTTGCAGTTACATGAGCAGGTATGCAATGTGTTTAATATGAAATTCTGCATTTCGTATCTTATTGACTTCACAACACACTTCACCAACAAGATCGATCTGATCAGACAAGTCCTTGCTTCCCAACCATCACAACCCCTATGTATATCAGACCACTCCCCTCCCCCACTAACCCTCCTCCCCTCCATTACTGAAGGAGAGCTTGCATACCTCCTCTCCAAATTGCACCTCACCACTTGTGCATCGGACCCCATTCCGTCTCACTTCCTCCCCAACCTCACCACCATGCTTTTCCAGCCCTAACCCACCTCTTCAATCTATCACTAACCTACGGTACCTTTCCTTCCACTTTCAAACATGCAACAATTACACCTGTCTTGAAGAAGCCTCTCTCCACATCCAGCTAACACCCCATATTCTTGCTCCTCTTCACCTCCAAACTTCTTGAAAAGCATGTGCACACTGTAGTCTCATCCCACCTCTCATCCAACTCCCTCCTTGACAACCTTCAATCTGGCTTCCGCCCTCACCACTCCACCAATAACGCCTTAACCAAAATTACTAATGACCGACTTGCTGCCAAAGATAACGGACACTTCTCCATCCTCCTCCTTCTTGACCTGTCCTCTGCATTTAAGACAGTCGACCATTGCCTCCTGTTACAGATCCTCTCTTCCATTGGTATCACTGACCTTACCCTCTCCTGGATCTCCTCCTACCCTTGCAACCCCACATTTAGCCTCTCCCACTCCAACACTACCTCCTCATCCCATCCCCTCTCTGTTGGGGTCCCTCAAGGCTCTGTTGGGATCCCTTCTTTTTTCCATCTATACCCTTGGCCTAGGACAACTCATAAAGTCCCATGGATTCCAGTACCACCTGTACGCTGATGACACTCAGATCTACCTCTCTGGCCCAAACGTCACCTCTCTGCTGTCCAGAATCCCAGAGTGTCTATCAGCCATATCCTCCTCCTTCTCCTCTCACTTCCTTAAACTAAATGTAGACAAAACTGAACTCATCATCTTTCACCCATCTCGCGCACCTTCCTTACCTGATCTATCTATTACAATAAATGACATCACACTTTGCCCTGTACCTAATGTCCGCTGCCTCGGAGTGATCCTTGACTCTGCCTTATCCTTCAGACTAAACATTCAAGCTCTCGCCACCTCCTGCCACCTCCAACTCAAAAATATTTCCAGAATCTGTCCCTTCCTCCACCCTCAATCTACTAAATTATTAGTGCATGCCCTCATTATCTCCCGTCTCGACTACTGCAACCTCCTCCTCTGTGGCCTCCCTGTTAACATTCTTGCACCTCTAAAATCTGTCCTCAACTCTGCTGCCTGACTAATCCACTTCTCTCCTCGCTATTCCTCCACTTCTCCCCTCTGCAAATCCCTCCACTGGCTCCCAATTCCCCAACGTATCGAATTCAAACTACTAACATTGACTTACAAAGCCATCCACAATCTGTCCCCCCCATATATCTTTGAACTAATCTCCTGATATCATCCAACTTGATCCTCCCAAGAACTCCTCCTTTCCTCCACACTTGTACCGTTCCTAATCTAACCGCCTGCAAGACTTTGCCCGAGCATCCCCCATCCTCTCGAATTCTGCACCTCAAAACGTCCGACTGTCCTCCACACTCGTAATCTTCAAGTGGAATCTGAAAACCCATCTCTTAAGAATAGCCTACAGCCTGCAATGACCACAGTGACACCTTACCACCACTGGACCTGGCACTCCACCACCACCAGAGCAGACCTATCCTACTGTCTCCCTCCCCACTGCCCTGTAGAATGTAAGCCCGCAAGGGCAGGGTCCTCTCTCCCCTCTGTACCAGTCTGTCACTGTTAATTTGTTCACTGTATTTTTAACTTGTTTCTATATATCCGTTTCTCAAGTATAGCACCATGGAATCAATGGCGCTCTATAAACTCTATAAATAAATAATAATAATAGTTAATGTATTCTTAAATGATAACACAATTGTCATTCCGTGCAAAGGAGCCAGACGGTGCATGGCAAAGCATCAGGGAAGGAGAATATTGCCACTTCTGAAAGACAACCTGTGACACCCTAGGAAACACTGAGTTCCCTGACATCTATTGACGGGGTTTTTTCACCCTGGCCGACAATCAGATTCCTACACCGATTTTACCCTAAGCTTGGCATTGACTACTGCGCTGGGCAGCAGGAACATGATAAAACACATGATAAAAACGTAAAGAAGACAGACAATGGTATGAGAAATAACAGGCAGTTATTATTTTTAGAAAAAACCCAAAGCGACTTTTCTTTCCACACCTCACACCTCCACACTGATACCAAGGTATAGCAGGCTGTCCCTGGCAATTTCCCAAACTAAGAGGTGAGTACTTATACCAGAGGGGAGTGGATAAAACAGAACAGCTGAGATAGACCAGGAGACAAAAGAACAGTTTTAACCCTTACAGCACCAGCGCAAGGAAGACTTGGACAGCTAGCAGGAAAGCAAAGCAGTTCCCACCTGTGCAGGCCTGCGTGTAGCCAAGCACTGTGACTTTCTGACCCCTAGATAGGAGATGACATTTTCTTTCATGGCAGTCCTATATCAACAATGTCAACAATGCACATTCCATTTTTATTAATGCCAGTAATCATGAGCACTTCTGCCATTCTACACAATGGAGAACCATTGAATAAGTCTAAATATTGGATTTTGGCTGCATTTTTTTTGCATTTGATTTTTGGTGAAACTATTTGCACTTACCTTTTCTAAGAAACACACATAGTTAAAAAATGGCTACAATCTTTTCTGTGAACTAGGTTCTATTGTTCTGTTAATAATTTTGATGCTCATAATTGGCTTGCCGCCTTGTGGTCCTTGGGTTTCAAAAAGTGTTTATGCCCATTACATGCTTCTGTGGTTTTCAATTGGGCAGGGGACAAAGGGGGTTAGCTGTGTACCACATTTAAACCTTCTGCTGGTCTAGATAATGAATAGACCGATGTTTGGGATGAGCTTAAATATTCCACAAATAGTCTTTAGAGCAAAAGAAACATAGTTCCCAATTAATCAAGACCTGTGTTTTTCATGCCCGTCTTGATGTTGGGCGGCGGGTGGAGCACGAGGCTGCCGGTTCATTAAGAGGTACATGCCTCTTTATTAATCTTGTGAGGCATGAAGTGTAGTATGCCTCTGCGTACACCTTGTAGGAAGCATATTCCAGAGTCAATTGTAGACTGCTCTGCAGTTTCTGTTAACTGTTCCACAGTGTAGTTAACTGAGAGTAAATTCTCTTTTGTAACTTTAGGGTTCATGCTCTGTATTGACTGTGAGCTGTGTGGATACTGAGTGCAGTTCTGCTGAAGCCTTCCTACATTTTAAATTCTTGGAGATTGCCATCTTTGTGGGAGTTGCTGCTGCTATCCTGGTCTGTGGTTGGAGGTGAGAGGGTGTTAGCCTAGGACTGGTGAAGAGCAGGGCAAGGGTGGCGGCCCAGCCATTCTCACCTTCAGAGGTAATTCTGTGAACTGGGTCAGCAAGGGAACCCCAGTTTAAGGGTTAGACTAGCTACCCAGATTACCTTTGCCCGTCACTGCCACCTTGCTACTGTTAAAAACAATCCATGACATCCAGTTGATAACTGGACTAATATTTGTGGTTTTGACATCTCGCTTTAGCTTTGACAATTTGGCAAAAATGGACGAAAACCCAAAGGTCACTACAATTTTCTGATGAAGAAGTTTTGATAAATCTAAACCTTAAAGTTTAAAATACATATAGTTGAGAAGAGAAACCGGGCACTGACCCTGTTGCATTGAAGTCCTGTGTGCAGTGGCATTCATGGATCTGGGTTGCCCAGCTCTAGATGCAGGGATAAATTAAGAACTTAAGAAGAAAACAGTGGCACTCTGAGATCCTTTATTCCATGAACAGCTTTATTCCAAAAAAGATTACATCAGTGGGTGCAGGGAAGGAAGGACGGAGGGACGACAGTGACCGTTCGCGTGCTCTGCACGCTTCAGCGGGTCCTGTGTACTCTGAAGTTGGGGGTCGTCTTATACGCCGGGTACAGAAGCCGGGTCGTCTTATATGCCGGGTACATAGGTGAGAACAGCCTGACAAAACCTCTAACAGCTGTTGTACCTCTGTTAACAGCTAGGAACACTAAGCCACAATAACTACGGTACCTTAACAATCCACCTCTGTGCCTCAGTGAGCTCCTGTGGCTTGCAGTGAGGAGAAGCCTCACTGTACTCACCGATGGTGGGTGCATGTCAGGCAAGCTGCAGGTCAGGTAGGGAAAGTGAAAGTGCCCGCCTTTTTGTTCTCTCGATTCTCAGCCGTGATAGGGGCAGGCTGGGTGGAGGGAGTGTTCCAAATGGGTGAAAAAGGCTCTGCTGGTGGGATACAAGGGCAGGCCAGGGGGATGCATTACTACTCTGATAGACAAGAAGGGCTGGGCAGGGAGAGCTGACCAATCCAAGGAGGATTTGTATGCAATAAACAACCAATCACTGGTGAGGTACATTACTGTGTACCACATACCACAGTACATCACCAGTATCTGTACCTGTTCATACAATATACAGTACAAATGTCCAACAATCAAACCCCCATCATGGCTGCACCAGCAAGAAGAAAGAAATATGAAGCCAGTTTCAAACTTAAAGTTGTAAACTTTGCCATGGAACATAATAACTGCGCTGCTGCAAGACAATATGGAGTAACGGAAAAGATGGTTCGGGACTGGAAAGCAAATGAAAAAGCATTAAAGAGTATGCCAAGAGGTAAGTGTGCATTAAGAAGAGGCACCCCACATTGGCCAGAACTTGAAAAACATGTAGCCGATATGGTGAACGAGCATCGCCACAGCGGTTATGCAGTGACACAAAACAACATACGTTTGTTTGCGCTTCAGTGGGCCTAATCTAACCCAGATCACAGCAGCAGATTTAAGGCCACTGTATCCTGGTGTAGCAGATTTATGGCAAGGCATAATATGGTACTAAGGCAAAAGACGAAAATTGCCTAAAGTTACATGCAGATCTTGATAGCAAAGTAACGAGTTTCCATCGATACATAATACAGCAGCGCTCTAAACAAGGCTATCCGTTAAGTAGTATTGGAACTATGGATGAGACTCCAATGAATTTTGATATGGTTGGAAATAAAACTGTCCATCAAAAAGGTGAAAAAACTATTTTATTGAAAACAACAGGACACGAGAAGTCCAGTTTTACAGTGGTATTGGGATGCACAGCTGATGGCGCCAAACTGAGACCAATGATTATTTTTAAAAGAAAAACAATGCCGAAACTCAAGTTTCCTGTTGGTTGTTTTGTACATGTGAAGGAAAAAGGCTGGATGGATGAAGAAGGGGTAAAGCTTTGGCTTGATAATGTATGGAGCAGGCGACCAGGTGGACTTATTCATAAACCTAGTCTTCTGGTGTGGGATATGTTCAGGGCTCATTTAACTCCCAGCACCAAGGAAAGGCTTGCAAGACTAAACACACATATGGCAGTTATTCCTGCAGGATTGACGTCATTGGTACAGCCACTGGACGTGTGCCTAAACAAGCCATTTAAAGATCGCATTCGAGAACAGTGGAATGAATGGATGGTTAGCGGTGAAAAGTCATTCACAAAAGGAGGAAACATGCGTTCTCCACAGTTGGATGTTTTGTGCAATTTTGTCATAAAATCCTGGAATGATATTGATGCAGAAACAGTAATCAAGTCTTTCAAAAAGTGTGGCATATCAAATTCATTAGATGGTATGGAGGACGACTACTTGTGGCAAGATGAAGAGGAAGCCGAAGCTGAGACCACAGCATCTGATATGGAATTTGATCCATATGATGATTGCCTTACCAATGTATCACAAGATTTCATTGATGTACTTATCTGTTTATGTAGAAAAAAGCCCAGGTTTAGATTCCGCGCAGACCACCAAGCAGGAAGGGTATGTTTGATGTCCGTTTATTGAGCCAACGCGTTTCACAGCAGGACCTGCTGCGAAACGCGTTGGCTCAATAAACGGACATCAAACATACCCTTCCTGCTTGGTGGTCTGCGCGGAATCTAAACCTGGGCTTTTTTCTACATAAACAGATTTCTCCCTCACCAGGTGTCTGCAGCGACCAGGATAACAAGGCTCTTGCAGTTTGTTGTGACTCACACAACCCAAAAAGGTGAGTCACACTAATGGGGGGGCATTGAATTATCATCATAGATAAGACCCTATGTGCGCTCCCTTCTCTCTTTATTGATGTACTTATGATATCAGATGACGAACAGGAGGATTTTGAAGGCTTTTAAAGGGAAACTGCCATGCAATCAGAATTTGTAAAAATACTGTAGCTTGCAGTTATGATGGGCGTTGCTAACTCATCAGGGACTTGACTGGCACTTGTTCTCTCTCTATTGTTTGTTTGTTTCTTCCTTCTACCTTCCTTTCAGCTTTATTTAGAGCCAATACGGAAACCTTTATTCCACTTGCACTGTTTTATATTTACATGTTTGATGACAAACAGCCTTATTTTTATAAGTGACAGTTTTCATGCTAAGTACCTGCATGTCATAAGCATTTGAATTAAAATTACCATATTGAAATTCATTCTGATTTTTTTTTTTAAGTTTTACCATAGTGGGTTGGAAGAGGGGGTAGTCTTATATGGCGAGCATATCCCAAACTCCATATTTTAAGTGGAAAAGTTGGGGGTCGTCTTATACGCCCAGTCGTCTTATACGCCGAAAAATACGGTATATTCTCATCTCACCATGGCCCTCAGTTGTCCTTCTAGCAGCTTTCTAACTGGTCATCTGTGCAACTAGCTCAATCCCTGACCTAAAACAAATCCAGCAAAATGATTTGTCATTTTGATGAATTTAAGCAAAGTGAATTGCAATAAATCCTTATTGATTATATTTATTTTTTGCGGAAATCACAGCAAATTCATATTTGTCATTTCTACTATGAAAACATTATAATGCAAAACCGAGTACCTTTAAATAGAAAAAGATTTGTATTAGCAGAAGGATGTTTTGGAGGTTCTTTCCCCTCCTCAGTACAGAGTAAGTTTCACATTGGATAGTTGTGAGACCTTTATGGGTCTAGGTATGTACTGTCTCTTTTTGTCAAGATTGCCCAGTGTGGAAATGATCCACTATTGCCTCAGTCCCTATTTCAGGCATAACTGAATGTATAAGTATTGGATGTGACACGAGTCACTGCAATAATAACTAGTCCCAGAAGTCCCAGAAGTAAAGAGAAAAACTACAATTACAGATAGTAATTATAACAATAATACTACTTACTGGATAAGTAAAGGCAGGTCAAACAATCCGAGGTCAAGACCAGGAAACGGCCCAGTCCAATAAGGAGTTGTCAGAGACCAAATCCAATTCACGAGCCGGGGTCAGGAAAACCAGAAAGACAATATAGTTTACAAGGATCAGGTGAAAGAGTAGTCAGGTCACAGTAAAATGGTTAAAGTCCAGGTAAGGGAACTAAGTCAGGCCTGGTCAGGCGCAGAGCACAGAGAGATTAGTCTCACGCAGGCAGTAGCAAGTGTACAATTGACACTGGATGGAGGAGCTAGCATGTTTAAGTAGAGGACTAATCAAGGAAGTGAAACAGATGATTGAAGCACAGATCCAGCACAAACAAAACAGACTGATAGCTTCCACACAATAATAGCATAGTAGAAGAGGGCAGTGTGAAGAGCGTGACACTGGAATCTTCTTTTAACACTTTTTGTGTAGGTTATATGTATGTTCAGGTCTTAAACTGACTTCAAAGGTCAGTGTTGTAGGTGATATATCTTACTTCATTACCCCTTTGTGTGAAGGCATAGATCAAGGTTCACTTTGAATAGTTGTGAGACCTTTATGGGTCTAGGCATGTATGGTCTCTTCTTGTTTAGACTTCCCACTGTTGAAATGATCCGCTATACCCTCAGTCCCTATTTCAGGCATAACACAATGTAGAAGTACCAGACTCTTCTTTTTACTTTTAGTTCATTACCGCTTTGTTTGAAGGCATGTGTAGTTCAAGGGTCACTTTTGATAGTTGTGAGACCTTTATGGGTCTAGGCATGTTCTGTCTCTTTTTGTCATGACTGCCAACTGTGGAATTGATGTACTCTCCCCTCAGTCCATTCTTCAGGCGTAAAACAATATGTCTGTACTGTACTCTTCTTTTAATTCTTATTTCATTACAAGTTAAAAGCTTAAAAAATTGTGTAGCAACTCCCAGACATCCTTACCATATTTGTCTAATGACATCCTTACCATAGTTGTCTAATGACATCCTTACCATAGTTGTCTGGGGGTTGCTACCCCATTTTTTCACCTTGCCAGTGATGATTTTATGAGGATCAAATAAAGATTGACTTTTAATGAAGAAGTTGTGCTGGACATCTTGGATTCCTGAAACTGTTCAAACGATCCGCTTAGAGCTATCCGAACCGGAATATCTTACTACTCGTTCATCACTATTAGTTATCTCTTTATTCGAAGGTATATGTACAAGGCACAGCATTGGCTAATTCTCCCATCCATTGGAAAATCCTCCGTTTGAGGACTACTCCTTAGTTCACACATTTGCCTGTTATGTATTTTACCAAAAATTGGCCCGGTTGGAAAAACCAGCCAAAATGTCAGGTCCGCCTATCGCGAAATCTAAATGTCTCCAGGGCTTTAACTTTTTATTTCCGACATCAACATAGATCTACTCGTGCGGTGAGGCTCTGACAGCCAAAATATCCTCTCTGCTTATTTATTGCCTGATACTTCTGTACGGGAGATGATTTGCCTGGAGGACATGACTCCACCACAGTTTGACATGTATTCCTAATTAGAATACACAGGATTAACAAATCATTCTTAAATATCATGCCGTAACGATTTGGCTGTGATTAGTATGTAGCCCAGGTATTATTTTATCTGTCCTCATTAGGCTCCTTTCTGTTCTTTCTCTCTGGATGTTAGAGATTGATATCAAATGACTCGATAGCTATTATTTTTATTTTGCACACAAACCTTGAAGCTATCAAGTGCCAAGACCGTCTGAGTATTCTGTCAACGGCATGAGCCTCAAGTTACTTTAATTACAAGCATAACATGTTCGCTCAACTAATAATGAAGATGGTTAGCAATTTTAAATTTTAATAATCAATTACTGAAAGTAATTCTCCATTAAACCACGAGAGAGCTATTAAATCTCAAACGATGGAACAAGTCTACGTAGCAATAGGGAAAATGTTCTATTTTTGAATATAATTAGGACCGTGTGATTTTTTTTCATTTCTTTTGAATTCCTGATATATGGACTGAGACACTTATATGAAGAGTATGACGGTGTTATAGGATCTTATGAATAACGGAACACAGTCCTTGTTATGTACAAGACTAAATATATTAACTACGCGCTGGGAATTGTATCTGAATCTCACTCTGACATAATTGGTCGGAAACAAGAGACAATTAATTAGAATAATTGAGCATCAATGTGCGGCTTGTCATCACTAGCAGTTCTGAAAGAAAGCAATCAAATCCATGTAAAAAGAAAAAGGAGCCGAATCATAATTTCATTGTTATAGTCTTATAGATCCTGTTATTTATCAATGGACCTCCATTTTATTAGGGAATCCTACAAATTTCAGTGACCAATATCTCTTGTCCAATTCGATCTGCCTATAGTCTCTCTGGAAAATGAATAGAGGCTGTGTATTCTGGTCTACGCCATGACATCTGTTTAACCCTTTCAGGACCCAGCCTATTTTGACCCTAAAGACATTGGCGTTTTTTGCAATTCTGACCAGTGTCCCTTTATGAGGTTATAACTCGGGAACGCTTCAACCGATCCTAGCGATTCTGAGACTGTTTTTTCGTGACATATTGGGCTTCATGCTAGTATTAAATTTAAGTCGATAATTTTTGCGTTTATTTGTGAAAAAATCAAAAATATGGCAAAAAGTTTGAAAATTTCACAATTTTCACATTTTTTATTTTTTTTTCTGATAAACAAGAGCGATATGTGACAGAAAAAAGTTATTAAATAATATTTCCCACATGTCTACTTCACATCAGCACAATTTTGGAAAAAAAAAAAATTTTTGTTAGGACGTTATAAGGGTTCAAAGTTATGAGCAATTTTTCATTTTTCAACCAAAATTTACAAAACCATTTTTTTTAGTGACCACATCACATTTGAAGTCCTTTTGAGGGTGTACATGACAGAAAGCACCCAAAAGTGACACCATTCCAAAAACTGCACCCCTCAAGATACTCAAAACTACATTCAAGAAGATTATTAACCCTTCAGGTGCTTCACAGGAACTAAAGCAAAGTGGAAACAAAAAATGGATATTTAAATTTTTTTATCAAAAATGTTCTTTTAGCCTCAATTCTTTCATTTTCACATGGGCAACAGGATAAAATGGATCTTAAAATGTGTTGTGCAAATTCTCCCGAGTACATCGATACCTCATATGTGGTCATAAACCATTGTTTGGGCATACGGCAGGGCTCAGAAGTGAAGGAGCGCAATTTGACTTTTGGAGCTAATTTTACATTCAAAAAGTGAAATTGCGCTCCTTCCCTTCTGACCCCTGCCGTGCGCCCAAACAGTGGTTTATGACCACATATGAGGTATAGGTGTACTCAGGAGAAATTGCCCAACAAATTTTAGGATGAATTTTATGCTATTGCCATGTGAAAACAAAAAAATTTAGGCTAAAAGAAAATTTTTGTGAAAAAAAAAGTACTATTTCATTTTCACAGATCAATTTGTAAAGCACCTGGGGTTCAATATGCTCACTACCCATCTAGATATGTTTCCTGGGGGGTCTAGTTTCCAAAATGGGTCACTTGTGGGGGAGCTCCAATATTTAGGCACACAGCGGCTCTCCAAACGCGACATGGTGTCCACTAACAAATTGAATAAAAATCAGCTCAAATTGTTAGCTGTAACCATGTTGTGTTTAGTGAGCCCCTGTGTGCCTAAACATTGGGGCTCCCCCACAAGTGACCCCATTTTGGAAACTAGACCCCCCAAGGAACGTATCTAGATGCATAGTGAGCACTTTGAACCCCCAGGTGCTTCACAAATTCATTCATAAAAATGAAAAAGCACTTTTTTTTCCACAAAAATTTTCTTTTTTCATTATTATGGATCAATTTGTGAAGCACCTGGGGGTTAAAAGTGCTCACTATGCATCTAGATACGTTCCTTTGGGGTCTAGTTTCCAAAATGGGGTCACTTGTGGGGGAGCTCCAATGTGGAGACGCACAGGGGATCTCCAAACGTGACATGGTGTCCGCTAACAATTTGAATGCAAAATGAGCTCAAATTGTAAGCGGCCACCATGTTGCGTTTGGAGAGCCCCTGTGCGTCTCCACATTGGAGCTCCCCCACAAATGACCCCATTTTGGAAACTAGACCCCCCAGGGAACATATCTAGATGTATAGTGAGCACTTTGAACCCCCAGGTGCTTCACAAATTGATCCGTAAAAATGTAAAAAGTACATTTTTTTCCACAAAATATTTTTTTTTCATTAATTTGTGAACCACTTGGGGGTTCAAGTGCTCACTATGCATCTACATACGTTCCTTGGGGGGTGTAGTTTCCAAAATGGGGTCACTTGTGGGGGAGCTCCAATGTTTAGGCACACAGGGGCTCTCCATACGCGACATAGTGTCCGCTAATAATTGGAGCTAATTTTCCATTCAACTTGTTAGCAGACACCATGTCACGTATGGAGTGCTCCTGTGTGCCACCAGCACAAGGGCAACTGGAAGAGTTGGGGTACAGCACCAGAAAATGACACCTCCAATGTGCTATTTTCTGGGGTGGCTGTGAGTTGCAATTTGCAGCGTTGGGGGCCACAACATTTGGGTCTCTCCACGATGAGGATTGCAGCCCCCCAACTGCCAAGTTGTACCTGGCTGGCATCCAAAAATAAGGCAAAGCTCCTTGTCATTTTATTGGTAGACATAAAAAAAAAAAATGGCGTGGGGCTCCGCCATATTTTTGGTCCAGCCAGGTACAACTTGGCAGCTACGGACTGCCAGCAACCCCCAGCTGCCTCGTTGTACCTGGCTGGTACCCAAAAATACAGCAAAGCCCTTTTTTTTTTCTTTCTAGAACTAATTCTAGAAAAAAAAAATGACATAGGGCTCCGCCATATTTTTGGTCCAGCCAGGTAGAACTAGGCAGCTGGGGGCTGGATTCCACAGCATGGAGAGGCCCAAGCGTTCTGGGCCCCCCATGCTGCGAATTGCAGCCCGCAGCAGCCCCAAAAAATGGCGCATTCATTGAAGCGCCATTTTCTGGCGCTGTACCCAGACTCTTCCAGTTGCCCTGGTGCCGGTGGCAAACTGGGTAATAAAGGGGTTAATGCCAGCTTGTTATTGGCAGCTGGCACTAAGCCCCGAGATTCATAATTTAGGGCCAATGTTAGACCCGCCATTAGGAATCTCTGGTAAATAGTCAGAAAATACACACAGAGAAAAATCTTTTTATTTGAAAAAAAAACAAACAAAATTTGGACTCCATCTTAATTATAAAGATCCGACGTAGTCCACAACGAAGGTCCCACGGCGCTCGACCGCCTCTGACGTAGTCCACAACGAAGGTCCCACGACGCTCGATCGCCTCTGCTCAATCCAGAGATTGCAGCAAGGGATCAAGTGTCCTCTTCCTACAGCCTATGGGGTCAGAGTTATGTTGCACTGTATGACAATGATCTGTCATACAGTGCACCATGACTATGATCCCAGAGACTATAACAAGAGGACACTTGATCCCTTGTTGCACCCATCCATTCACCTATGCACCCATCAGCCATGCACACACACATCCACGCCCGCTCGCTGACATCCACGCCCGCTCGCAGTCATCCACGCACGCAGACAGCCACGTACGCAGACATCCACGCACGCAGACATCCACGCACGCAGACAGCCACGCACGCAGACAGCCACGCACGCAGTCATCCACGCACGCAGACAGCCACGCACGCAGACAGCCACTCACGCAGACAGCCACGCACGCAGACAGCCACGCACGCAGACAGCAACGCACGCAGACAGCGACGCACGCAGTCATCCACGCACGCAGACAGCGATGCACGCAGACAGCCACGCACGCAGACAGCCACGCACGCAGACAGCCACGCACACAGACAGCGACGCACGCAGTCATCCACGCACGCAGTCAGCGACGCACGCAGTCAGCCACGCACGCAGACAGCCACGCACGCAGACAGCGACGCACGCAGTCATCCACGCACGCAGTCATCCACGCACGCAGTCAGCCACGCACGCAGACAGCCACGCACGCAGACAGCCACGCACGCAGACATCCACGCATGCAGTCATCCACGCACGCAGACATCCATTCATTCATTGATACATACAAACATACATGCATACTACATACATACATGCATACTACATACATACATGCATACTACATACATACATGCATACATACTACATACAGAGATACATTCATACACACATACTACATACATACATACTACATACATAGATACATTCATTCATTCATACACACATACTACATACATACATGCATACATACATACTACATACATACTACATACATACTACATACATACATTCATTCATTCACACATACTTACCTGATCCAGGAGGAGGAGCCCGGAAGAGGAGGAGCCCACACCGGAGCTGGACCGCGGCTGCACCAGCGGGCCCGCCAGTAGGTGAGAGAGGGATGGGGGGGGAGATACGGGGCATGGGGGTGTTAGCTTCATCAGCCCCCTCCGTGATCACACGGAGGGGGCTGTGGAAGCTGACAGGCGGGCGCGGTGATAGTCAGTGATGACTGTTACCGCCGCCGTGGGGGGGGGGGTAGGACGGCGATCGGGGGGGCCAGGAGGGCGATCGGGGGGCCCTGGAGTGAAGGGGGGGCTAGGAGGGAGACGGCACAAGCCATCCCGCCCCTCCAGATCTGATTGGAGAGCTCCAATCGGATCTGGAGGGGATTACTAGCACTGATTGGCAGTCTGAATTTCAACTGCCAATCAGAGGGGCCCTGGGCACGGGGGGGTTAATCCACCCCCCGTGGGGTGTACTACAGGTTGTCACTGTGCATTATGTACAGTGACACCTGAGTCACCCCCTCACACACGGGCCGCAGGAGCCCAATCATTCTATGGCCCACCGTTTGGGCCAAAGGTCGGGAACAAACTTGTTTTCATGGCCCAAACGGTGGGCCAAGGGTCGTGAAGGGGTTAATGAGAAATTCATGTATCTGCAAAGATTCAAGTAGTCCATATACAATCAGACTATTCGGGCCGGTGTCTGAACTCCAGGTGGACGAGCAGAGAGCGGCTGGGTGAGCTGGAACAAATGTGTATGTGCAATCAGACAACTTGATTTTATTTTCTGAATAATGTGATTGACAATCTTTAATTACTGTATTTAAAAATATAGTGCCATTATTTTTAAATAATGTCACTGCAAAATGGCAAACTTTAGGTGCGTAACTTATGTAATCAAAGAATCCAGCTCACCTGCCCTCTTAGGGTACCTTTACACGGTGATAGGAGGCAATCTAACGTGCGCGTGCACATTTTTCATGGTTGCCTCAGAAGGCCAAAGGTGCTTTTACACACCACAATTTCACCCTCAACCTAAGGCAATGTGTTGCCCCGGACGTTGCCACACAACAGCGGAATCAATCCGGTGGAGTACCCTTGCTGCTTCACACGCCGCAATCCCCAAAGGAATGTGGGCGTACATGTTTAGCGCCGCAAGAACATAGGCGTGACAGACGTGTGTATCCCGCGCCCCAAACACACTGATTAGACAACGCAATGGCGTTGTGATTGGCCTGGCTGTGCAGGAAGGCTGGCTAATACATGACGCCATTGCCATTGTGTAGTGTGAATGGACAGCTGTTAAAATATGGCGCCCTGCGAAGAGACAGCCAATGGAAACACAGTAGCCACCACCAAACATCGCTGACGGGACGCGGTCTCCAGCATGCTGTAGCACGCCTCCGGGAAATCAGTAGGCGACGCTGATTCCATCCCTATCGCCCCTTCACACGCCAAAAGCAGGGAATTTCCCCTTCATGATTGCCTCTGATTTTGGAGCAGTGCTGTGAAATCGGAACCAGGCGCAACCTTTTTTATCGCCGCCAAATTCCCTAATTACATGCCGCAATTCTGAGGCAATTTCATGACGATGGTGACGGGGCAACAGATTGCCGGTCAGATTCCCCGCCGCGATTGCGGCATGTAAAGGTACCCTTAGGGTGCATGGAAGATGTCCCAGAGACAAGACTGAAGAAAGAGTAGAATCCACAGACAAGACTGAAGAAAGAGTAGAATCCAGCGTACAAACCACGATGCTGGTTTTATGCTTTTTGATGTTCAACACATCTTAATCATAACCTAACTGCTTTCAGTGGGGTCCAAGTTTAAAGGGAACCTGTCACCTAGTTTAGCCCTCCAACCAGAAAATTACAAAAAATCTCAATAAAGGTATATGTTCAGACAGTATACATTGAACCTCAAATATCAATAATGAAGTATAAGATCTGTTCTCTTATTAAGACCCTTGAGGTCTCCATCATTAAGATCCAGTACATATATATATATGTTCATTAATCTGTTATCGTAGCTTTCTAGTAGTGCACCCAATGTAAGAGACATTGCCAAGATTACACTTGATATTTGTAGAAAGTAGCGGCACACGGATTGGATCCAAAAATTTTCGGCGTTTATTGGTGCATCAAGTTACAGATGGTGCAGGGAGGGGGGGTGCTGAAGGTGCAACGGACCATTTCGAGGTACTCCTCTTCCACAGGCCCGTGGAAGAGGAGTACCTCGAAATGGTCCGTTGCACCTTCAGCACCCCCCCTCCCTGCACCATCTGTAACTTGATGCACCAATAAAAGCCGGAAATTTTTGGATCCAATCCGTGTGCCGCTACTTTCTACAAATATCAAGAGTTTTTCTCCAGCAGAGCACCGGATTCCAGACACCGCCGTTTTCCGCAAGGAATCTGCAGCAGGTTAGTGCCCGGTTCACTTCTCACAATAATTGCAAAGATTACAGTGCATGCAATAAATATATCTTTGTTGAGATTTTTGATCATTTTCTGCATGTTATTGTATTTTAATGGTGCACTTGTCTTGATGGTAATGTGATCTAGTGGAAGGTCTTTGTTGACCATTTAAAGGTAACCTTCATCTAGTCTAGCTCCCCTAGCCTATAACTACCTGTCCCTGCAGCATCCTACCACATTACTAACCATTCCTCTCTGATCTAAATGTGCATTATAAATGTTCAAAAAAGCAATTTATAAACGTACATGTCCACTGTCTTGTGGGCTTTCCTAGCTGGTTGTCCGTCGAGTGGGTAGTTTCTCCCGGTCTGCTCTCCCCCCCACATCGCTGCTTCAATCATACCCCGGTGGGCGTGATCATTCATTCATGAGCAATCCTTGATTTAAATTTCTTGCCTCCTTCTTCCGGACATGATGCACTGCTGGCCCAGCATAATTTCCGGTACTGTGCAGTGTGGTGGGTGTATTGGTGTACAGCCCGGCTCAGCAGCATGCGCAGTTTAGATTCCGAAGCCGGCCTGTGCACACAATACACCCACCACACTGCACATTACCAGAAATGATGTGCCGGGGCCGCCAGCACGTCATATCCGGAAGAAGGAGGCAGGAAATTTAATCCAGGAATCTATCCTGAATGAGTGATCACACCCACCGGGGTGTGATTGAAGCAGCAAGACGGGGGGCAGCAAGGTGGGGGGAGAGCGGACCCAGAGAGATTGCCCACCTGACAGCCAGCTGTCTAGGAATGCCCAGACAACGGTGGGCACATAAGTTGATAAATCACTTTTTTGAACATTTAGAATGCACATTTAGATCAGAGAGGGATGGTTAGTAATGTACTAGGAATCTGCAGGGACAGGTAGTTATAGGTTAGGGGGCTAAACTAGGTGACAGGTTCCCTTTAAATGATCAACAAAGACCTTCCACTAGATCACAGGTGCACCATAAAAATACAATAACATGCAGAACATGACCAAAAATCTCGACAA
This sequence comes from Allobates femoralis, assembly GCA_033576535.1. Taxonomy (NCBI): domain Eukaryota; kingdom Metazoa; phylum Chordata; class Amphibia; order Anura; family Aromobatidae; genus Allobates; species Allobates femoralis. Next base: position 34,155,315 of record JARQOC010000011.1, read on the forward strand.
ATATATATTTTTTGCATACACTGTAATCTTTGCAATGTCTCTTACATTGGGTGCACTACTTGAAAGTTACGATAATGGGTTAATGAACATATTAGCTCACAGTAATATACCTTTATTGAGATTTTTAGTAATTTTCTGTAAGTTATAGTATTTAAATAGTGCACCTGTCTTGATTGTCCTGTGATCTAGTGGGAGGTCATTGTTGACCATTTCAACTTGGACCCCACTGAAAGCAGTTAGGTTATGATAAAGATGTGTTGAACATCGAAACGCATAAACCCACGTCATGGTTTATGTCTGTATTTGTTCCCTGTACCACCATATAGCTGTTTTTAAATAACTGGAATAAAGAGTTTTTTCTACTGCAACAAAAGTTCTGGACTCTACTCTTTCTAGATTTGTTTCTGTGTAACTTTCTGTCCGCTGCCAGTTGTCAAGTGTAATCCATCACCAGCAACAGATATATAAAGGAGAACTACAAGAAGTGGATACTTGTATCTCTGGTCCTGCTCTCATATCTGTCAAACTGCATACCAGCATCACATCATGGTAGTATTTCAGTTCATGGCAGGCAAGCCAAAAAACAATAGTAGAAGCAATATTCTCTGGAAACATTACAAAGTGTTATCTCAACACTTATAGTGTTGGCAGAATATTAATGAACAGACAACAACAGAGGATGACAATTTACAGAGCATCTTGCTTCAGGGTTTGATCCAGCAACCCTGTGCTATGTGATCTGCTTTCTTCTCCACTGAGCCAAAGCAGGTTCAGTCTCTAAGTGACAGTCCGATTATCTTTTACCTTTTTTCATTCTTCTCAGTCAGCAGGTGTTTTCATTTGTCATTTAGTCTGCCCTATCACATTTATGGTGTGGCTATTTATACTTCCCTCTTGCAGGTCTTCCCTGCTGGCTATATTCCTATGTAGATCCTGCTTGGAGTCCTAGCTATACATTCCAAGAATTTATATCAGTCAGATAGAAACCAGCTAGGTTCATTATCTTTGATGTCACGTCTATCTATCCTTCTCTTTTCTCCTGACAAGAGTTAGGTAATAAGAAAATATTTTTTATTTCAGTAAGAACTTAACTTTTTTTCACTTTGTATTCATGTTTCATCTTTTCTCTCTTTGGGATCTCTTCTATCTCATCACACCTTCCTTATTTAGGGTTATAGTTCTCTGCATCTCTCTTCTGTTTGTAGGGAGGTATGAGGACCCTGCTGGGTGTGAAGGTGATTATAACAAGAGAACTACAAAGGGTACAGTAACGATTTTCACATATTCTGAAAGAGATGCCCAGGCACTATTCAAGAGAACTATTAGTATCATACTGAAAAATGACAGGACAGAGTCCCTTTAAAGCCCCAAGATCCCCCTTCATTGCAGCCATAAAGTGTGATGCCAACAAAAATGCTGCACACTATATGATGCCCCCTGAATGAATTTCTCCACAGTCCCCTCCACATGCACAGTAGGATGACCCTGCTATACCTGCCCTCAACTATCCTGGCAAAGCATGGTGACCCAAACACAGTATGATCCCCAACTGTGACCCCCACACAGCCCTATATGCAGTATAATGGGCCTACATAACGTATAATGGCCTCCACACCTTTTCACATTGTAAAATTGCCCCATTAGCCCTCCAACCAGTATAATGGCCCTCACACAGCCCTTCACACAGTGTGATAGACCCCACACAAACCTTCAGACTCTACAATTGCTTGTATACAGTAAAATGCCCCTCAAATATCCCTCCATAAAGTATAAAGGCTCCCTCATAACCCTCCAAATATTAAAATGTCCTCAATATAGTCCTCCAAATAGTATATTGGCCTACATGAAGCCCTACAAATACTATAATAGCCCCCACATAGCTTTCCATATAAGATAATGGTCCCCACATTGCATCCATATAGTATAATGCACTACTCATAGTCCTCCAGATAATATAATGTTCCCCCATATACTGTGTGCAGAATTATTAGGCAAGTTGTATTGTAGAGGATTATTTTTATTATTGATCAACAACTCTGTTCTCAATCACCCAAAAGACTCAAATATCAAAGCTTAATATTTTTGGAAGTTGGGGTGTTTTTTTAGATTTGGCTCTTAGGAGGATATCTGTTTGTGCAGGTAACTATTACTGTGCAGAATTATTAGGCAACTTAATAAAAACCAAATATATTCCCACCTCACTTTGTTATTTTCACCAGGTAAACTAATATAACTGCACAAAATTTAGAAGTAAACATTTCTGACTTGCAAAAACAAAACACAAAAACAATTAGTGACCAATATCGCCACCTTTCTTTATGATGACACTCAGCAGCCTCCATCCATAGATTCGGTCAGCTGCTTGATCTGTTTACGATCAACATTGCGTGCAGCAGCCACCACAGCCTCCCAGACACTGTCCCCAGAGGTGTGCTGTTTTCCCTCCCTGTAGATCTCACATTCTAGGAGGGACCACAGGTTCTCTATGAGGTTCAGATCAGGTGAAGAAGGGGGCCATGTCATTATTTTTTCTTCTTTTAGACCTTTACTGGCCAGCCACGCTGTGGAGTAGTTGGATGCATGTGATGGAGCATTGTCCTGCATGAAAATCATGTTTTTCTTGAATGATACCAACTTCTTCCTGTACCACTGCTTGAAGAAGTTGTCTTCCAGAAACTGGCAGTAGGTCTGGGAGTTGAGCTTCACTCCATCCTCAACCCGGAAAGGTTCCACAAGTTCATCTTTGATGATGCCAGTCCATACCAGTACCCCACCTCCACCTTGCTGGTGTCTGAGTCGGAGTGGAGCTCTCTGCCCTTTACTGATCCAGCCTCTGGCCCATCCATCTGGCCCATCAAGAGTCACTCTCATTTCATCAGTCCATAAAACCTTTGAAAAATCAGTCTTAGGATATTTCTTGGCCCATTCTTGACGTTTTATCTTATGTTTCTTGTTCAAAGGTGGTCGTTTTTCAGCCTTCCTTACCTTGGCCATGTCCCTGAGTATAGCACACCTTGTGCTTTTTGATACTCCAGTGACGTTGCAGCTCTGAAATATGGCAAAACTGGTGGCACATGGCATCTTGGCAGCTTCACGCTTGATTTTCCTCAATTCATGGGCAGTTATTTTGCACCTTTTTTGCCCAACACGCTTCTAGCGACCCTGTTGGCTATTTACAGAGTCCGTCAAATCTCTCTTCTGACCCATTTTGCCAAAGGAAAGGAAGTTGCCTAATAATTAAGCACACCGTATATAGGGTGTTGATGTCATTAGAGCACACCCCTCCTCATTACAGAGATGCACATCACCTGATTTACTTAATTGGTAGTTGGCTCTCAAGCCTATACAGCTTGGAGTAGGACAACATGTATAAAAAGTATCATGTGATCAAAATACTTATTTGCCTAATAATTCTGCACACAGTGTAGTTTTACCTATAGTATTATGCATCTTTCATAGTCCTCAATATATTATAATGCACCCCTTAGTCCGCCATATAGTATAATGCACCCACTATAGTCTTCCATAAATGATAATGCTGTTATTGATATCAGAAGAATTGACTGACCAATAAGCAGAGCTTGTAGCTTTTTGCCCACTGAATGTGCCAACATTTCTTACTACACATGATGCTGGGGTCCAAGAAATGGGACCATAGAAGCCGTGTGGTGTGCCTGCACTGAACATAGGCCACTGATTATAAGATATTTACTGATAAATACATACCTGTCTACATAATTTAACAATTTAAACAATAGAGTGAGGTTCCTGCTCAGAAGAGCTTACAATCTATAAGGAGTTAGGGGTGCCTCAAAAAGTAAAATGTGCTTGTATTGTACGATTCAGTCATCTTTTTAATACATATTGGTATTCCTACAGAGCTGAATGAACCAGTCACTAGGCTATATCTCTATATGTGCAGATACAAAGTGCAACTGAGTGCACAGAGTATGTGAGTGGCATGCCTCGGGACATGATCCAGGGACTTTGTGCTGTGTGGGTGGTTTCCTTCCATGCCGAGCCACAGCAAAGTCAATCATTGTCCAACTGTTATCTTTTTACCTTTTTATCTTTCTATTCCTTTAGCTTATGGTTTAAGGTGTCTGTACTTGTTTATTGTCCCGAGCCTATCACATCTCAGGTGGGGCTATTTATACTCTCCTGATTCCAGCAATCTCTGCTGGCTATATCATTTCCATGTGGATTTCTGCTGTGCCGTTCCAGCCTTGCTGCAAGGTTTTTTTGCACTTGTTCTTCTTTGCTGTTAGGTTTGCAGGAGGTGACCCTTGCAAGCACTTATTTCTCCTTTCCAGTTGTGCCCTTGTGTTATTTCCTCACTCTGGATCTCTTTCTATCTCTGCACACTTGTCCTATCTTAGCTGTAGTGCTTAGTGACGCCTCCTCCTGACACCTCAGCAGGTATATGAAACAGATGAAAGCCTTTTAGGCAAAGTGGTCCAGGTTTTGGTTTGCTAGTTGTGCGGCTAGGGATATTCCAGTCCGTGCAAGAAACTTTAGGGAGCTGGGCAGCAAGGGATGCTAATTTTTACAGGAACCACAATGGTGCAGGTGTGACAGTTCTGAGATATACTTATTTTTGCTTTACCTATGCAGGTACATGCATAACAGTGGAAAACTGAAAGAATGAGCTAGATTCTGAGAAAAAGGTAAGAGAGACAAGAGAAAAGCTAAATTAATGAGGTGATCTTAAAAAGATGTGATTTTAAACTATGCATCAAACTATGGGTACTGGGAAGTGTTCGGATTGAATGACTGACTGGGATAGTGCATTTTAGAAAATTGGTGCAACATGAGAAAAGTCTTGATGATGGAGGAAACTATAACAAAGAAGAAGTGCAATATAGGGCCTTATCTGATGATAGACTAAGCAAAATAGTGTGCTTGGTGGGCCTCACCTGATTGGTTTGTGAGCTCGTCAAAACTACAATTCAATATATCTTTGGCTGTTGCACTGATCCACCGTGTGAAAGCAGTATCTCAGGAAGTAGAAGGAACCCAAAGATGGGCACTGGCAAACAATAAAGATGTATCCAGAGTGTTAAGAATGAAGAGCATGATAGTCAGAATGGAGAGCATGGATAGATAGAGATGTGAGACATCTACTTTATATACTTTCAATAGGAGCTTAGAAAGTACTGTAGCTAGGAGTAGTTGTAAAATGTAGCAAGCATAAATGCCATTTTAGCTATACAAAATTCTAATGTATAGATATGGTTTACAATGGGAAAAATAGTGTACCTACTTATTAGTAAGTGTCATGGGTTGACCGCTCTGCAGTCCAGGTGTAAAACCCCTCTGTAGTTTAAGTAGGACTAAATTCCCTTTGGCATATACAGTGTTAATTTTGGAAGCTGCTGCTGTATTTAGGCTTATGGCTCTCCAAGCACAGGTGAGCTTCTGCTGCTGTGTGTGTCAGCTGATGTAGTTGTCCACTCCACCAGCCTTTAAATAGTTTCCACTTCCACCAGCAGATGTCACTGATAGAGTGTAGTCTCTGTAAGACTGCCAGCTGAGAAGACATGTGGGTACTCTGTTTTCCTTCTTGTTGCAGTTGCTATGTTTTTCCCAGTCTGTGGGTCATACTGAAGGGATCTTAGCCTAGGGCTGATCAGGAGCATAGGGCAAGAGTGGCGACCTGGACGTCCTCACTATCAGAGGTAATTCCGGGAACAGGGGAACCAGTGACCTCTAGTCCAAGGGTCAGATTACTTTCTGCCTCTAGCACAACTTACCATCTTACTTCCTAAATCCCATACTGCTATACCACCCTGCATGACAGCAAATTGTTGCACTATGCACATTAACATACATACATTTTTGTAAACGTTCTAGCATTTATTCAATTTTTACCATCCCATTGAGTGATTATCCAATCCCTTTAACACCTAATTTACAGTAATTTTTATATCAGTTAAGACACAATTAAAATCAACAGAATCATTCTCAATTAATAAGAAGATGTCTTATGTCATCACTCGTTGTCACTGATAATATTGGCCTGGCTGAGGCTACAGGTAGCCATCATTATGTTTGTGTTGTGTTGTAATTGCATTTTCACATATTAATGATTCTGTATTATTCTAATTCTTACACCTGTCATCTTGTCTTTTTTTCCTGTGAATCGTAGATCTTTCTATAATATGTGCACCTAGCTAGAACAAATGTAGCAATATCTTCATACTTGACAAGACACTTTTTTAACATCTTTCTGTTGAGCAAAAATCTTAATGAGGAAACCTCCGTGGATTGTACGCCGTCGAAAGATATTAATGCCATATCATGTAAATGAAGGTGAAAATTGCTGACATTTTGGAGGATGTTATGCTTCAGCGCTTCTTTTTTTTATGCCATCGGAATGACTGGTTGCTTTTACACATCATACATCTTATAAAGGTATATAATGTAATATATACGCCGTAGGAACATTCTATATTTGTGCAGCTTTATCCATTTTTTAATACATCTGTCCATAATTGGCATTAAAAGCATTGTCTGGTTTAGAAAACCCATTTCATATCCCCTATCCTATCCTATCTATTACGGCGTTCAGTTATAGGAATTAGCTGACATTAGCGAGGGATTGTAGTGGCTGAAAAGAGAGATTTGGGTAGAATTGCTTCTCCTTAGAGGGGTTGTCCAATAAATTTAAAGGGGATGTTCACTACTTGGACAGCCACTTCTCATACCCCATATTTTCCCCGATTAAAGTAAAAAAAGTTTATACTCATCTCCTATGCCGGCACCTTTAAAAGCAGACAGCTACAAGCTGCCACCCCCAGCTGCCTGGCTTTACCTTGGCTGGCAATCAAAATACAGGTAAGTCATTATTTTTTCTTAATTATTTAAATAAATAAATAAATAAATAAAATGTGTGGGCTTTGCCCTATTTTTGATTGCAGGCAAAGAAAGATCCAGACAGCTCGGGGCTGAGATTCTCAGCATGGTAAGGCCCAAGCTTTCTGAACTCGCGGTCCATAGACACCCCTGAAAATGGCATATTTTTCATAGCACCATTTTCAGGCACTTTATCTGCCTCTTCCAGCAGCCCTTGTGGAAGTGGCACACTGAGTAATAATGGGGTTGTTGCAAGCTATTTAATGTTAGCTGGCACCAAACTCGACATTCATAATGTTAGGCTAATGTTACACCTGCCCATTATGAATCTCTAGTAGTGATGAGCGAGCAGTAAAATGCTCGGGTGCTCGATGGTCGGATCGAGCTTATCGAGATGCTCGGGTGCCCAACCTCAGCACCGAGCCCAATGTATGGGAAACCCAAGAATTTTTCCAGCGGCACCCCCGGCACTCTGCATAAAACCTAAAATAATCACAAGAGTACAAGAACAGTGCTCAAATGACATGGGAACAGCAAGGGGAAGACCCCTTTAAGAATTTCTGACTCTCAGGCCGCCGCGTTCATAGAAGTGCCATCTTCTGGCACTCTTCCAGTGATCCTGGTGCCGGGTGGCTTGCTGGATAATAATGGGGTTAGGGCCAGCTTTATATTATCAGCTGGCCTTAAGCCCGAAATTCATCGGTTCACGTCAATATTAGATATGACCACAATTTATTTCTAGTAAACGGTAAAATAAAACACAATACAAAGAAAAAAATATTTTATTAGAAATAAAACATTTAGAGACTCCATCTTTATTACCCAAAAAACCTTCTGACGTAGTCCACAGGCTGGCGAGCATCTATTCAGCTCTGCTACATCTGTGCGAGGAGACAGACAGGTCTGCTCACACAGACGAGCAGGCACAGACTCAGCTGACAGCTGTCGGAGAGTTTTACCTGAGTGCACAGCTGAGGCCGGTCAGCTGTGTCCCCTGGTAACCTCCACTGACGTAACAGCTCTCACTGCCGAAAAGTCAGCACTTATCGGCAGTGAGAGTGGTGACAATAGTGGAGGTTACCCGGGAACACAGCTGACATTATGATTATGATAATATAATATTAATATAATATAGCTATTAATTCCATAGCACTTTACATACACCAGTAATACTGTCTCTCTTGGAGCTCACAATCTAAACATCCTATCCATATGTCTTTACAATGTGGGAGGAAACCAGAGTGCCCGGAGGAAACCCACGCAAACACGGGGAGAACATACAAACTCCTTGCAGATGTTGTCCTTAGTGTCCTTGGTGGGAATTGAACCCAGGACCTCAAGACCCCAGTGCTGCAAAGGCTACAGAGCTAACCACTTGAGCCACCACGCCGCACAGGGTGAGGGGTACTCGGACACCGGGATGAATTTGATGGTTGTGACAGGGAATCACGGGTGGTCGGGTTCCGTGCCCTGGCTGACATTTGTTTGTTGGGGAAATATTTACAAGGATTAAAAAGTATGTGACGCCACTTGTGGATCCCGGTAATTTGGATACCGGCCCTGTAGGCCGGCCGCTGAAGTGATGATGGGTGCAGCTCAGTGTGGTACAGCTCCCCACAGGTGGAGCTTTATCTCAGGGCAGTGGTGATGGAGGATGATGGGATGAGGGGAGTTGTTGTTTTTACCCCCTGTGAGGATGCTGATGAGGCCCTCCGGAAGGCAGACACCGACTCAACTTCAACTCCACTTTACTGGTACCGGCAGATGTTATAGATAACACGGTTCAGTCTAGTTTAACGGGTACTAGTTGTCGGTTCAGGGTACCATTATGGAGTCTCTAGATGTTCCCTCCTTGTTATCTTTTGGCGTCTCTATTTTACCTTCCTCTCTGTCTTTCACCACCTTTGCAGAGCTCTCTCCCAGTCCCCTGGTCTTGTATGGTGAGGCACGGGTTATCCTTGACCGGTACGGATGGGAACAGCAGGAACGCAATCTCTCTCCCGCCACCGGAATCCGGACAGTTCCCCACGTAGTCTTGGACTGATTATGGGCCTGAGGAGTGAGGTACCGTCTTGTGGCGCCTACGGGTACCCGATGATTAAGGGCCCGCTGCTCATCAGTTTGCGGTCAGGGATGAACTGCTGACCAGCTCGGCTCCCATGTTGCCGGTGTTTTTCCCCAGACTAAACCAGTACTGGTTCGTCCCCTTCTGTCCAGGTCACCCTCCTGGAGATGGGTGATCCTCCTGTCAGAGGGCTGTCAGGCTCGTCCTGCACTGTCTCTGATGCTGACTGACTGAAAATCATCTCACTTCCTAGTTTTACTACTCCAACCTAGGCTCCACCTCCTAGGGACCTACTGTATGACAGTTCCCCTATTCTAAGGTGAGCAAGTGTTGAGTGCTGACTTACACTCCATAGGTTAAACCCAAACCCACAGCTACAGAGGCACTACATATAATTGCAAGGTGTAATACCTCCCTGTGGCGCCTAGCCACAGGGGCGCCACACATTACCTCTTTCACTGCAGAAAAGTTAGCACTTATAGGCAGTGAAAGTGGTGACGTCAGTGCAGGTTACCCCGGGGACCAGCTGACATTACTGATCTCAATGCCGATAAGCGCTGACTTTTCGGCAGTGAGAGCGGTGACGTCAGTGGAGGTTACCCTGGGGCACAGCTGACCGGCCTCAGCTGTGCACTCGGGTTAACTCTCTGACAGCTGTCAGCTGAGTCTGTGCCTGCTCATTTGTGCGAGAAGACCTATCTGTCTCCTTGCACAGATGTAGCAGAGCTGAAGAGATGCTTGCCTGCCTGTGGACTGCGTCAGAAAGTTTTTTGGGTAATAAAGATGGAGCCTCTAAATGTCTTCTGTTTTATTTCTAATAAAATATTTTTTTTTTGTGTTGTGTTTTATTTTGCCATTTACTAGAAATTCATGTTGCTCATGTCTAATATTGGCGTGACCTCATGAATTTCGGGCTTAGAACCAGATGATAATAAAAAGCTGGCCCTAACCCCATTATTACTTAGCAAGCCACCTGACACCAGGGCCCTGGAAGAGATGGATACAGTGCCAGAATATGGCACTTCTATGAATGTACCATTTTCTGTGGCAGCTGCGGACTACAATTCGCAGCTGGGGGGCAGAAATCTTGGCCCACCCTGCGCTGCGGATTCCAGCCCCCAGCTGCCTAGTTGTACCTGGCTGGACACAAAAATAGGGCGAAGCCCCACATAGTTTTTTTTTTAACCACTTCATGTAATTCAATAAATAATTAAAAAAAGGGCCTCCCTATATTTTTGGTTCCCAGCCAGATACAACTAGGCAATTGGAGGTTGGCTGAGCCCGTACCTGCCTGCTGTACCTGGCTGGCATACACAAATATGGCGAAGCCCACATCAATTTTTTTTTAATAGTTCATTTAAAAAAAAATAAAAAATACAAACACATTTGAGGACTGCATCTTTATTAACCCCTCGACCCTCATCTCTGTGCTGAACAGTCTCTGCTCTGCTTCATCAGAGACCTAGGGACGAACAAAGCTTCTATCACCTTGGTCCCTGAAGGAGAGCCTGGAGCAATGTGGCATCGTAAGGGGGGTTACTCAGGTCACCTGAGGACAGCTCAGGTCACGCCGACACCGAATAGGTGATGTTGACGCTGGAGATTTAAACAGCTGTCAGATCAGCTGTTGGTTTAAATCACCAGCTGCCGACATAAGCACAGGGCCGTCAGGTCTGATATAGACCTGATGACGCTGTGCGGCCAGGCAATCACTGTAATGTCACAACCAACATGGCTGTGGCATTACAGTGTGTGGCAGCCAATCCCTGCATGTGGGCTGGCTCTGTAAAGAGCGCAAACATCCGGGGAGGTGGACCCAAGCATGAGCCCGAGCATCTCGCCGCTACTCGGCGAGCTCTGAGCATCCCGAGTACTGAGATGCTCGGATGAGCACTGACTATCGGTGAGCGTACTCGTTCATCCCTATTCTTTAGTAAACATTAAAAAAACGCAACACAGAGAAAAAAACTTTTAATTGGAATAAAAGATAAAGACATCCCTGGTTGCCATGTTTAATAACCTAAAAACAAACCCTCCGAAGATAAGCCACAAATTTGTCCTTCAGTGATCATGCTCAGCTCGGCTACATTGCTGTGAGCAGACACGTCTGTTCACAGCAAGTAGCAGGCTCACTCTGATCTGGGTGCCATGAGGAAGTTCATGCCAGTTCAAAGCAGAGCCGCATCAGCTGTGAACTCAGACAGGGGCGTAACTACAATAGGTGCAGGGGTTGTGATCGCACCCAGGCCCTGCAGCCTAGGGGGGCCCCAAAAGTCCCTATGGCCTGTAGAAAAAGACTAATACTATTAAAGATTTCCAATAATTGGGGGCCCTGTTGGAGCTTTCGCATTGGGGTCCCTGGGCCTGGAGTTACCCCACTGAACTCAGATGAACCCATCTCTGATGTCACAGTGACCATGGCCAAGAAACTGATTTCGGCAGTGATCAAGGTGACATCAAAGTTGGGTTCATCCAAGTTCACAGCTGATGCGGACGTACAAGCGGCCGGACGCTAGTAAGTATAATGCTGCTGTTTAATCACTATATCCTTTCTTTTTACAGCTCTACGCCCACACTGAACTGAATGTGAACTGTAACACGGACTTCTCATAAAGTCCATGTTCGGGGTGTGTGCCCGGACACTAGGTGTTCGGTGCGGACGCTGAACTTTAGAGTTCGGGTTCACCCATCTTCAGTCTTGATGAACTGGCCTTGAAGTTGACAACTTCCATAAAGAGAGTCTGTTGGCATAATATGACTTTTCAAGCCAAGCACAGGAGATTGGTGCACCCTCATCCCCACTTGTGCATTCATCTCCTCTTTTCCTTTGTTGATAACTCTGGCTTTATAGAAGGTGAAAGAGGGCTGAGATGGATGGAACACAAGTAGGTGGGAAGGCATACTAAACATTTACACCTTGCCAATGTTGAACTAAGCACATGTGCTTGGTTTGATCAGTCGTATTGTGCTCCCTTACTGTTCCGTGATGTTCTATTCCAGGACAATTTGTAGAGTAGTTAAGTACTTGCCGAGAGGAAAAATAAAGCAGGGAAATTGTTGAGAGAACATTTCAGGCTTCCTTATTTATTATATGTGACTTCTTGAAATGTGTTTTTAGTCTAAATGTATTTAATCATGAGAGGTTTGTGCTAATCCTAAATCAAAACACAAGCGTATAAAGCAGAAGAAGTGCTGAAAGTCTCTGCAAGGAATTTAGATTACTGTCACATCTGGTGATATCAGCTGAAGATGGGTTAATCTCTATGCCTTATATTTTTACATTTATATTATACTTGGCAAGTTCATTTATCATTGGAGTTGGAGGCCAGACTGCAAGAAGTTCTGCTCCTAAATCTTTGTTAATAAGCTGCCTGGTAAATAAATCAATTTGACTTTGGCTCATATCCACTTTTTTGAATATGGCAAAATCAAACTTTTTATTATCTATCTATCTATCTATCTATCTATCTATCTATCTATCTATCTATCTATCTATCTATCTATCAGAAAAATCTGCACAGCACTCACAGACACAATGTGAACTGGTGCCAGCAGGGACACTGAGTTAAACAAACTAGAAAAAATCCTCTGCAGCACTCAGCTACTACCAATGATGCACATATACTAACAAGCTGTATATATTTGAGAACATTTTTTTAAAAACTTACGTTTTTTTCAAAAAACTCAAAACTTCTTATTTTTTTATTTCTGAGGTTCGTGTCTGTTTGCTCATCAACTGCAACAAAGTGACCCCAGGTCTGATGAGTCCTAACGCTGACATCCCTGTCCTCCTTTTCCTCCCTATCGCACTTCTAAGTGGATGGACACCATCTCAACCCTAGACCACCTGGAGGTGATGAGGGTGCAAATTGCAGACATGGAGCCAGTAACTCCATATGATACAAAACAGTGATGCTGCAGATAATTTTTTCTAGTTTGTTTAACTCAGTGTCCCTGCTTGGCACCAGTTCACATTGTGTCTGTGACATCAGGTTAACCCTTTCTTTAATCCCCTGCTCTAAGTGTGTGAATGTAGATTGAGAGCCTCAGACCTACATTACCTCCCCCCATAACAGGAATACTGCACTCTCTGTCTTGGGTGCAGTACCCCTCTGTAGCGCACTGACTAGTGGGGCACTACAAATACATATAACTAAGACAAGAAGTTACACATCCTAGAAACAGTTCCATCAACACCCAGGACAATAGATGAAAAAAATAAGCCATCCTGTGATATGGCATAAGTGTTAACCAAAATTGTCAACTATATTTATTGACATAGCACGAGATTTATAATATAGAAAAAAAACCTTTGTAATTTGTTAATATTTTTATGAGTGTTTTTATTGAAAATTGAATTTTAAGTACAAAACAAAACGTGTTTTCGTGTGGAAATAGTTTGGTGCAATATTTACCGTAAATACTCGAGTATAAAGTAAGCGCTGCTTCCAATCCCTATTTTATGTACTTTTAATAATACAAAAGGAGGTGGTAAACACAGCAACCTCCTAGGGCCTTCAAGCAGCCACAAAAGGTGGTAGAAAAATCAACCCTCTACCACATAAATCCTTGCTAGCTCCTGTGTTAAACAATCACCTAGTTTATTATATGTTATCTTTGCTTTAGTCTTTTAGGTTAACAGGTGGTTTTTATTAATCCATTTGTCTGTCCAATCAGCTTTAGGGTGCGCCTATTTATACCTTCCCACTGCTAGTGTTTCCTGCTGATGATATCCTCATTTAGACCTCTAGCCATACTGCTGTTGATTATACCAGTCAGTGAAACACTAGCTGGGGTTTATCTCGCTACTATTTTTGCTCTTCCCTCTGTGCATTTCTTCTTTTTCAGATAGGAAACAGGTAGCATTCTATCTAACAGCACTTACATAATCTTTGCACATTGTTTCATGTGGTTTGTGTCTGCTTTCTCTTGGTCTCTTCCTATCTCACAACTCCTTTCTATCAATAGATATGTGGCACCCCAGGGTTCATGTGCCACAGTAACACCACAAATGGTTAACTCCCCACACAACCCACAACACTACATTAGCACCTCCAGGCCACAAGGGGGAGCTACAGTAAAGCAGCTTCCCTATATATTCTGCTGTGGAGAGGAAATGGCTGTTAGTTCAATGAGGGGCAGCACTGAGGGAAGAAAGGACCTGGGTGTAAAAGAGCTGTGTTATGGCCCCTTTACACGCAGCTACAGGTAACAGGTTTTCCACAGGTAACTTACTGGCTGCAGTGAAATCATGGAGACATAGTTCCATTTGTACACAGCAACAAGATAGAACCATGTCTCCATGATTTCACTGCAGCCGGTAAGTTACCTGTGGAAAACCTGTTACCCTGTAGCTGCCTGTAAAGGGGCCATTAGGCTCACCCCACGGTCCACTGTCCAGTTCCAGGCTGAAACAGGGTCTGAGGAAAAGGAGAAGCAGAGGAACACACCCGGGACACCAAGTTACCCTAAACTCACCCCGGAGGAGCGCACAGAATGGATATCGGATCCGATGCTGTGCCTGACACAAACAGCACAGTGAACACCGGATGAGTGAAGATCCCACATCTTCACTGTACCACAGCGAAGCAACATGGCGAGGTCAGGAACATAAAGATAAGACTCAAGTTGCCTAGCAAGTTGGTACCTGTGAGGGGAGACAGGGCCGGCAAACTAGCTAAAACGGCAGCAGGGCCACACACACACACAGCGCAGGAGTAGGAAGCCAAGGACCCCGACAGGGTGGGAAGCAACCCGGCCCCGGTACAGACTCCATGGACAGTACTCTGCTGAATGTCATCTACAGTAAAGACTTGGAAAACTACAAAACCGTGAGTGTATGTAATCCTTGCGCTTGAGCCCTACTCTCCCTCACAAACTGTTTTCATCACTACTGCCCCGGGGACCAGGGTCTGCCGGTGGAGAGTCGTTACATCACAGGCTGCCATCCATCATCCCCGGAGGTTCTGCAGCAGCGGTGGTCACCCTGACCACATACCACGGGTGGGTCACGACCTTATCCCCTGTAACCCCCCAACCTTTACTTGTGGGCTCGGGACACGGTCCGGACCAAGACCGCCGTGATAACCTCCGTAATATCCTGGTCCGATACCGTGAACCCCGTCCCAGTGGGCTCCACAGAAACATTTCACTCTGCTCTGCCTTCCAGTTCCTTAGGAGTAACGTTGACTTCTCAGCAGCAAAGGTTCAAGTTTCCGTCTTTAATCTGAACTTAGAGCCATTATAGCCTATGCAGTTACCACTAGGGACTGCGGGGTCCGAATCTCTAGTCTGTACAGAAACCGACTGGGTGAGGTACAATATTTTGTGTTTTACTTATTTCTCCTCTTTGAGTTAAAGGGAACCTGTCAGCTCATTCTACCCCTCTCTGCTATCACTACCTATCACTGCATCTTCCTAGCTGATCCCTAAACATCCCTGTCTGATCTAAAAGTGCCCTATAAAGATTGAGAAAAATGACTTATATACTTACATACAGTCTCTATCCAGAGACTGGAAAGGCGGGCTTTGGGGCTCCATTCTCCCTTCTCGTTTGCTCTCCACATGCCCCGCTGGGCGTCATCAGTCTTTCTTCTATTCCACCTCATATTTGAAATTCCCTCCTCCTCTGCTACTGTCCTCAATGGCCTGAGGGGAAAATTATTTGAGATGGGGGATTATTATACGTGACGCCACCTGTAGTACCTGGTAAGGTAATTACCAGCGCTGCAGCCGGCCACTGAGGTGATGGTGATGCAGCTTTGGGTAGTACAGCTCCCCACAGGTGGAGCTTTACCTCAGGGTAGCGGGGTAGATGAAGGGAGTAGTAGTCCTTGGCTCTGTGGTGCTGTAGGAGCCTCCCAGGCGATGAATAACTGATGCAGAGACACCAAGTTAGCCCAAACAGTTCATTACTGGTACCAGATGGGTCATTAGGTACACAGTACAGTCTAGTTTTGTTGCCACAGGTTTTGGGGATTACCATAGAGTCTGCCAGAGGTGCCTCTAAAATGCTTTCCTTGGTCCAATTCTTTATGGCTCTGTTGGCTATCTACACTCCCACTCTTGAGTCTGGTTTCTGGTCCCCGGGTCAATTGCCTAAAGTCTCTCTTACTTGTCAGTATCTTGAACCCAGCTATGGGACAGAGGTTGGACTACTTTGATGGGTGCTGTGGCACCTTCTTGATAAGGCCCACAGCCTGCCGGTCAGCAGTTTGGGATGAACCTTAACAAACCGCATCAGTTCCGGTTTACCGGTATTGACCTGGACTCTCCAGCTGGCTCCAACCAGTCCTGGAGTGTCCCCTTCGTTGTCTGGGTCACCTCTCAGTTTAGAGGTGCCCTCCTGTCATGCCCGCAGGGTCCCCTGCGTCCGTCTCTGCTGCTCTCATCACACCGTCCGACTGACTGCTGTCAACTGTCACCTACGTCATGTCTCCTTCTCTGCTAAGCTCCCCCCCCTGGGACCTACTGAATATGCAGTCCCTGATGCTAGGGTGGCTGTGATCGGGATTTTGTGGTTTTAGATACAGAGTCTTTAGTTTCCCCCTTTACCTGTGACTATGGAGCCACTACACCTTCTGTTTGGGATGTAGTACCTCCCTGTGGCCTCCCACCAGTGGGGCGCCACAGATGCACCCTCCCAAACGTGACCCTAGCCTAAGAGGATCTGACATAAGGTATGCATACCATATTGATTTTGCCTTTGAAGACTCACATCTCTGAATACACAAGTATAAGTTGATCTTTTAAAAAAAGTAAGAAAGTAATCACACCCTATGTGCTCTTATCCAATCCATCCTCAGCTATACGATCATCCGGTGTTTATACAGTTATATGGGTCTATACATCTTCTGTGCCGTACCAAACTCAATTACGGTCAGAAAAAATATTGTACATCTAAAAGCAGAGGAATATTTTTTTTCCTAAGGAACGAGCTTGTCTGACAATGAGCCGTTTTGTGCAGAGCAGCAGAATTTTAATCAAATTCATTTTTACTACTCAGCAGCGGATGTGTGATCTTTGATCACACCTCAGGTTATCTGAGACATGTTAGGCTCTAAAAGTAATTGATATGTGATTCACAATCACCCTCCGTTCTTTACATAGTAAAGGCATTACATTGGATAACAACGTATTTGATATTAAATTATTTTTTTAAATTATTAGAAATATGCATTAACACTTGGACAAAGAAAATAACTTAAAAGGCCATTGACCCCCATGTGTTAAACAGTGTGGAAGGCAGGAAGGATTACCCACCGCGATATGTCACAGAATAAAAGATGAAGAGAAAATGGAGAGAGAAGAAAAAAGAACAATTATGAAATATCTATCTATCTATCTATCTATCTATCTATCTATCTATCTATCTATCTACCTATCTATCCACCCTGAAAGGGGTAGGAGACCACAGGACCACTTAGCCTAATCATGAACCCCATCCACAAACTGCTTTACTAACATTTGAGTGGCTCAAACGCCAGAATACCACTGCCTTATATAGAATTTTATAATGCATACAGGTATCTTATATGCACATAAGCACTTTAAATCTTTTTGCACACAAATAAACACTTAAGCACTTTAGATTCCTAAACCGGGATGCCGTAATAAGGAATATGCAACTGAGCATGCCCATAGGGTGCAATATGGCTGCAAGGGTGCAAATGCAGAGTGTGCAGGCACCAGAGTCCCAACATGGTGTCCGCAACACTTCCTGTGTAGCCTAGGTAATGATACACATAACGAAACTTCGCGCATGCGCATAAACACTTATGCAGCAGTTGTGTTGTGCTGCACAACACAACTGATGGTCCCAACCCCATTTGTCAGGCAAGAAATCGCACTTATTGAACCTGACAGGGCACACCTGTGAAGTGAACACCATTTCCGGTGACTACCTCTTGAAGCTCATCAAGAGAATGCCAAGAGTGTGCAAAGCAGTAATCAAAGCAAAAGGTGGCTACTTGGAAGAACCTAGAATATAAGACATATTTTTAGTTGTTTCACATGTGTTAATCCATAGTTTTGATGCCTTCAGTATGAATCTACAATTGTCATAGTCATGAAAATACAGAAAACTCTTTAAATGAAAAGGTGTGTCCAAACTTTTGGTCTGTGCTGTATATTAAAAAATTATTATGTGGGGACACATTGGAATCAGCTCACCAACATGGTTTATTGTTACATCGCAGCTCCCAGCACCTTCCAGGTTGCACTGTGCATGTCTATGATTCTATGATAGTCATTGGCCCGCCTGGCCATGACTTCATCGCGCATGCGCACTACCGGTCACTGAGTATAATCCCGCCGTTTTAGAAACTGGCAAGCTTCTAATTTCTGCCCACATCTATTTCTACGTGGCAGCAAAGTTTATCTATCTATCTATCTATCTATCTAGGGTTATATTCACATTTTCTTCAAAGAACCATGGACACCAAATGTTGAATATGGGATCATTAATTAACTGTTGGTGCAGCTTATGTAAATTCTCTGCGCTTTGGCAAATTTTTTTTAAAAATTCACATTATTCCAATAATCCTGAAGAGTTGTGTAGTGAATTCAGAAAAAAAGTCGTAGCACATGTCGTTACGTACGTCGCCTTAGTGATGGCACGGCGCACAGTGACGTTAGAGGATTGGCACTTACACTACGTCCCCCCAAAAAATCTATTATTCAAATCTTGATGAAAACAAGGATGCAGGAGGAGGCAGGCAGCGCTAACGACAGCCGATTTACGTGAAACAAATTTTCAACGGGTCCTAATCAATTAGCACCCATTGAAGTGTTGTTCCACGCGCAATGGCTGCCATCCATAACACTGTCCGCATCCTCCTGCATCTATGTTTTTATCAAGATTTGATAATACAATTGTTTTTTAAGGGATGGTGAGTGCCACCTTTTTGTTTATATCTTGTTGTTTAGCACAGCTACCAATGTCAGGTTGAGCACCACAATATCCCAGTAGCCAGATTTTGCATTCCTATTGTATTCCTGTTTTTTTGATGGTGCTGGACTGGTCTCCTATTTCTTCAAGGATCATTTGTTACATACTTATTGCACAAACCAAGTGTACTCTTTTTTGGTAGTGTGGAAATATCTAGAAATTCAGCAGCACAATACTTGTGCATATCTGTCTATTAGATTGGACAACCCATTGTTAATATTTCTCATTGGAAATAATGATCTAGGAAGAGGGGACTTCTAAAAATGCCCATATTGTTGGGGGGGAAATGAATAACATTTCAGTGGGTCCAGTGGGTCTTTAAGAATTATTCATATTCTTAATTTTGCTAGCTCACTGTAGTCTTTCAGAGCAATGGAGAAAATTTAAATGAAAACCGTGTTTTATGGTCAATTTTGGGGCTGCAATTACTGCACAAATGGGCTAACCAACCCGATCTAACAGCCTTATAATCATATACATTGGTGTTAAACAGTATTTCCCCTTCCAGATCTCTTATTCTTTTGAAATCACTTTTTCACACAGGGCCCTGTAGATTTGGATTTCTTTTTCCCTTAATAATAAAGACCTTCATTTATAAACTGCATTTTCTATTTACTTGTGGTATCTTTGCCTAATACTTACACTTGTTTGGTGATCTGAAACATTTAAGTGTCACAAACATGCAAAAGAATAATAAGCAAAAATAAACTTAAGTTAAAAAACCACAGAAATTATATGGCCTGTGATCAACATCCATGACGTGGATTATGAGCTTACGTGTTTTAGTCCAAAATACCAACCAATGCCTCACTTTTTGATGTCCTTTATTGTGTTATTCTTGCACTTTTTTTTAGAGAGCAGGTGGGCTATATAGGGCATCTATTCCTGCTGGGATGCATTGATATAGTGCCTAACAGCCTAATCTAATAGTAAGAGCTTAAGTAATAGGTTGGGCACACGTTGCATGACACGTGCGTGAATGTCGTCCTATGGGAACCTTATTTTGTGTCCAGAAGAACCAGCAATCACCCCCTCCAAGGGAAGGAAGTTGGGAGTGATTGGAATGCTGGTATTCTGCACATGTATTGCCTTTCCTATATAACGAGGTCCTACTGCATCCTACTGAAGCGCATTGGTCACAGACCATATAACTGCTGCTGTGTGTGAGACGTGCAAAAGAATAATTAATCAGGAAGGGGGCAAACACTTTTTCAAACCACTGTATGAGGCTGTTAGCTCAGATCAGAAGTCTAATTGTTGTGCAAATGAATCTTTAGTCTCATGGGGAACATTTTACAATTAACAAGGATTGCCTACAGGACACAATCCATACCTTAAACCCTTCCAAGACTGCCTACACCATAATGCCAAAGGAAAGACCTAAGCATAAATCCAATGGACCAGGGTGTACATTGATCCACGCTGCTGAGTATAAGGAAGAACAATGATTGTTTATGGTGCTATTCCTGAGGAAGAGGCTGGGACAACCCCGTGACGCATTGAAGAAATAAAGCACCATTGTTATATACCAAGATTGTGGTCCTTCCTTATACTCAGCAGCGTGGATTGTTGTACACCCTGGTCCTTTGGATTTATGTACATGTTGTTCCTGCTGGAACGGTGGATCCTGCAGCAGTTGTTTTGAGCATTTAAACCTATTGTGGGGCACACAACCGCATAAGATGAGCAATACCTCATTTTTGAACTATGTGGTATCTAAGAGATAAGACCCTATTGTGCTCTTGTCTACCCTTTTATAGGTTTTTAAGGAAAGACCTAGTTATTAGTCCAACAAGACAAAAAGTGGGAAGAACCTTTAACCCTGCAGTCGGCAGGATCCCCCCTCAGGGTGCAGGTGGATCGGGTCCCATCCGGCCACTGGCATCCTCCTGTGCCCCGGACTTACAATGTCCTCTCCGGCCACAGCAGATCCTCGGCATCTCTCACCCGCCTTCTCACTTCCTGGTTGCGGGGGGGATGCACATAGCGCCTGTGCCGCTCTCAGTAAATTTAAAGGGCTAGTACACCCTTTTCTGAAACCATCATTCAGCCAATCGCTGAGAAGCTTGTGGGTTCTTAAGGCCCTCACTTACCTTGGGAGATGCCTGGGCAACCTCGTTCTTAGTGTAGTTGACAGCTCAGGTCCCTAAGAAGCGCTTGCGTTTTGCCTGTTAAGTCTGACATTCTAAGGTGCCTTATCTTCTTGCTTTCAGTGCTGGATCCCTCCGCCTGCCTAACTCACTCGCAGATCCGTACAGTACCCGCTGATCCCTGGCAGCTTCCTGGACCCCTCCAGCAACACCGAGCCCCTTCCTTGCTTTCCTCCTCGGTTTCTTGGTTGCCTAAATCATCGGCAGATCCGTGCAGCACCTGCTGATCCCTGGCAACTTCCCGTACCCCTGCAGCAACACCGAGATCCTTCCTTGCTTTCTTCCCCGGGTCCTTGATTTCCATATTCCACCCCCTTTGGTACCTCCATCTCCTTGGGTCAGACCCTCAGGTTGCTGGTTCTTTGGATCCTGCTTGGCTGTATCATGACAATCCCTGTGTTGGGGTTCCACTCCTCGGTGCCTCCTTGGGGGAACCCCGATGCTCTGGCCCTGAGGACTTCCCTTGGGGGTTTATTCTTGTTATTTAATAAACTTTGTTCCTTCTTCTTCTGACGTCCTTGTCCAGCTTGTTTCTGGTATCAGCATCCACGGTATCTCCGTGGTCAAGTGGGTTCACTATTCAGCTCCGCCTGTGGTGGCATGACAGAACCTATGCTAAAATCCCAAACTAACCTCTAAAACCCTTAATAAAGATACATTCTCATGGTATCTTTTCTGTTTGGTAGCCAAAAACCTAGATCAGTAAATCTCCATCCTGCACCACATATTAGAGCAGGCCCTTTCTACTTTCTTATTTGCTGTAATGTATAATATACGTGCATGATAACAACATCCTACATCAAGGCTCTATGGCCTCTCTTATTTGCGATCATTTCTGACTTGTATTTTCTTTATGATCTTTAATACCCAGTTTCTTTCAAGTCAAAACTAAATGAACATAGCTCAACGCCTTTGATATGCAGGACTTGTCATCACTGAAGCCATTGCATCATATCAATTTGCGTTTTCAGCTAAATGTTAAAGGGCGATAAATATCTATTGGTGGAAATAAGTTTTAGAAATTCCTTTTATGTTATGTTAGCAGATCAGATATCCAATTGCTCATTAAGGGATTCATTTAAGCATACAATCAATGCATCACCAACAGCAATTTGTTGAAGATTCAATAATTAGGACTGTGTGTGTTGCACCAGGTTAGTTAGTTTTGACCTTTTTGCGCAATATTCATGGTCAAAATGCTTCAATCGCTACAAGGTAAGTAGAAAGTGATTCGGAAATTCAATAATGCAGTGACCTCATATTGAGCTCATGATATGCCTTCAACGGCGTTTTACAATATGGCCAGCTGAGCCATAATAGACAAATGCAATAAAAAATAATATAGTAATTATTTTAATTAGATTTACTAAGGTGTTTAGTTTTCTATAAAACATTATTAAAAATTACAATAACATAGTAACATAGTAACATGGACTTGCATTCAGCCCCGTTATCTTATAACTCTAAAGAAAATCTTGAATGACCAATTCCCTCCCAAAGTCACCTTATTAGTAAACTAAGTCCACCTGTAATTTGTTCTTACTATAACTACAGCTGTTCCTTGAAGACATCAAAGGTTTCTTTGAAAACATTAGGGATCAAACAACATGAAACAAAGGAACACACCAGGCAGGTCAGGGAAAAAACAAAAACAACAAGGAAAAAATGAGCAAATCATATGGTAAGATTTTAATGCTGCTAGGTAGGGACCATCCTGCCCAGGTCACCTTGCCGTGGTGGGATGGCTTGCACATTTTTTGATCAAAATACTGTCACCAAGTACCCTATTTATTTTTATGCGCTATAGAAGCGATGGGGAACCTCAGGCCCCCAAGGCTGAATGCGGCCCTTGATGACTTTTTTGTGGCCCCTGGGAAGATTCCTGGCGACTACAGTGCTCAAGCTGGCAGACACATTTTTCCGACTATCTGCCCTTTATATCCATCTCTCCAGTGATCTCTATGCCTCAGCCTCCACCTCCCCAGTAAGGTATATGCTCCCAGCCTATCATGTGATGTCTAGGGCTTTAGCAAACCTGGAAAAGCAGTTGAGAAGCAACATGACCAATATCTCCGACGCCAAGGAGAAGCAGCTCCAGCCACCACAGTAGGGGCGAGTTGATTGTTTAACCAAATATAGCGGGTAATTTTCAAGTTGATAATTTTGTGTGACCCCAAAGGATTGTAGCCATTTCCAAATGGCCATAGGCAGAAAAATGGTTCCCCTCCCCTGCACTATAGCATTTTACTCTCACTTGTTTTAGGGTATTTGCTCATTTTTTTTGTTGTTTTGTTTATTTTGCTATTATGAGGCCTGTGTGAATATGCACCTATTGCATGGCTACATTTGATTTCCAGTGTTGGTTTTGTTTGAGGTCAGGGATAAAGTTGTGGAAAAGTGTAAATCAGGGTTAGGTTATAAAATATAGCCCAAAATTCTGAACATCTCACAGAGCACTGTTCAATGCACCATCCAAAAATGGAAGGAGTATGGCAAAAGTGCAAACACACCAAGACAGGACCGCCCAAATAAACTGACATCCAAAGAAGGAGAGCACTAATTAGAGAAGCAAACAAGAGGCCTATAGTTACTCTGGAGGAGCTGCAGAGATAACAGATCAGGTAAGAGAGTCTGTCCACAGAACAATTAATAGTTGTATGTTACAATCACAGAACTGCAAAGCAACTCCAAAAATATTATTTTATTTCAACCACTTAAAAAATGACGTGTAGTATGCACAATCACACGTGTAATGCACAATCTACATCATATGTGTAATGCACAATGCACATAATGCAAAATCACATGTATAAAATACAAATATTTTCTTCAGTGAATTATTAGTTGTATACTCCAGAAATCAGTCCCTTATAGAGGAGGACCAAGAAGAAAGACATTTTTGAAAACTATCCATAAAAAGTCTCCTTTGCAGTTTTCAAAAATCCAAGTAGGGGATGGATACAGCGTAGGGATGGGCGAATCCTGAAATACTCGGAATCGCTGGACTCTAACGAGTCCGGGTCCGAGACTCGGTACTCGTTGCGAGTCCAGCGAGTCCGAGTAGTAACCTGTACTTTTGCAGTGTATCTATACAGATACACTACAAAAGTACCCTAAAAGTTAATCTAAGGGGTTAAAAACAATAAACATTAATACTCACCTCCTGTACTCCTGTACCTTATGTACCGGGACCGGTACCGAAGACCTTCGGCTGTTACAGGACCTCCGAGACCACTGGGAGAAGATGGGGAAAAGGACCTTGCCGTTCAGCCAATCAGCATTCGGCTAGCGGTCACATGGGTTGTGACGCGGCTGCACTGCGGTCACAAGACAAACCCATGTGACCGCTAGCCGAATGCTGATTGGCTGAACTGCAAGGTCTTTTTCCCCATCTTCTCCCGGTGGTCTCGGAGATCCTGTAACAGCTGGAGGTCTTCGGTACCGGTCCCGGTACATAAGGTACAGGAGTACAGGAGGTGAGTATTAATGATTATTGTTTTTAACCCCTTAGATTAACTTTTAGGGTACTTTTGTAGTGTATCTGTATAGATACACTGCAAAAGTACAGGGACCTGCTACCCCCGAGTAATTCCTAAGGAAACTCGGCGAGTAGCAAGTCCCCCGAGTCCGCTACTATTCGGGCGAGTCCCGTATAGTAGCGAGTAATTCGCCCATCCCTAATACAGCGAGCATGTGGGAGAAGTTGCACTGGTCTGAGTAGAAGAAGAAACTAAACAAAGTAGCGCTAAAGTAAAAAAGGCAAATGGTAACACTGGTTAGGGATTAAAAATAGTGCCGGTCCTTTTCTCCCTAAAACACTGAGTCACAATCACATCTTCTTAATTCTGGGCCAACAAGAGGAAGTAATATGGTATTGGCCAATCAGGTGCTGCTTCCATCTCAATAACTCCTCCCAAAAGGAGCCAGTAACTGAGCAATCTGTCAGATCATTCCAGGTACAAGTTAATGGTATTAGTGTCCCAGAAAAAAAGCAGTTGGTTCTGATACTAGGAATACCACAAATACGGCTAAAGGGATAGTACAACAGTACACTGAACAGTGTTCACAATTTTCCATATGTGACTTTAAGCCTTGATGTCCACTATTTAGTTGTTGGACTTTATAAATACAGTGTATAGAAGGTTATGAGAAACAGAGGGTAAATTCAGCAGAAGCTTTAATTGAGGATTTTAGCATAAAAGAGTTGTAGATTTTTGTGCAAATTGTGACTTTTATGCAATGTTTTGCTGAGGCCCACTGGGTAAGCCTTAGTTAGAGAGGGCAACTTCAGCCCAACAGGTTTTCTTTATGGAGCATGGACATCCCAAATAGATTCCAATTTTTAATAAATTCTCATTCAAAGAGTTTTCTTTATTTTCATGACTATGAAAATAGTAGATTCACACTGAAATTCAAAACTATGAATTAACACATGTGGAATTATATACTTAACAAAAAAGTGTGAAACATCTGAAAATATGTCTTATATTCTAGGTTCTTCAAAGTAGCCACCTGTTGCTTTGATTACTGCTTTCCACACTCTTAGCATTCTCTTGATGATCTTCAAAAGGTAGTCACTGGAACTTCCAACAGTCTTGAAGGAGTTCCCAGAGATTCTTAGCACTTGTTGGCCTTTTTGCCTTCACTCTGCGGTCCAGCTCACCCCAAACCATTGTAGCACCCCATCACTCTCCTTCTTGGACAAATAGCCCTTACACAGCCTGGAGGTGTGTTTGGGATCATTGTTCTGTTGAAAAATAAAAGATGGTTCAACTAAATGCAAACCGGATGGAATAGCATGCCGCTGCAAGATGCTGTGGTAGCCATGCTGGTTCAGTATGACTTCAATTTTGAATAAATCCCCAACAGTGTCACCAGCAAAGCACCATCACACCATCACACCTCCTCCTCCATGCTTCACGGTGAGAACCAGGCATGTAGAGTCCATCCGGTCACCCTTTCTGTGTCCCACAAGGACACGGTGGTTGAAACCAAAGATCTCAAATCTGGACTCATCAGACCAAACCACAGATTTCCACTGGTCTAATGTCCATTCCTTGTGTTCTTTAGCCCAAACAAGTCTCTTCTGCTTGTTGCCAGCAAAACAGCCCCTGACCATCAAATTACCACCACCATATTTTACTGTTGGTCTGATGTTCCTTTTCTGAAATGCTGTGTTATGTCTTTGCAATATGTAATGGGACATTTACCTTCCAAAAAGTTAAACTTTTGTCTCGGCAGTCTACAGAGTAATTCTTCCAAAAGTCTTGGGGATCATCAAGATATTTTCTGGCAAAACTGAGATAAGCCTTTATGTTCTTTTTGCTTAGCAGTGGTTTCCGGCTTGGAGCTCTGCCATGTGGCCATTTTTGACCAGTCTCTTTCTTTTGGTGGAGTCATGAACTCTGACCTTAACTGAGGCAAGTGAGGCCTGCAGTTGTTGTGGGATCTTTTGTGACCTCTTGGATGAGTCATCACTGTGCCGTTGGGGTAAATTTAGTTGGCCGGCCACTCCTGGGAAGCTTCACTACTGCATGTTTTCACCATTTGTAGATAATGATTCTCACTGTGGTTCACTGGAGTCTCAAAGCTTTAGATATGGCTTTATAATCTTTTCCAGCCTTATAGATCTCAAACACTGTTTCCCTTTTGTTCCTGAATCTCTTTGTGCTGCCACATGATGTCTAGTAGGGATGAGGGATGACAACAAGGATCTGTGACTTTCAGCCAATCAGATGGCCTGTATCAATCTGGCCAATCAGATGGCGAGACGTCACAACCATAGGTATAGATACACTGCCAAAGTAATCGGACTCGCTATACTCGCAATGAGGACCGGGACCTACTCGTTGCAAGTATAGCGAGTCTGAATATTGTGGTACTCGCTCATCCCTAATGTCTAGTTTTTGAAGATCTTTTGGTCTACTTCACTTTGTCAGGCAGGTCCTATTTAAGTGATTTTTTGATTGAGAACAGGTGTTGCAGTAATCAGGCCTGTGTGTGGCTAGGGGAATTGAAATCAAATTCCTTAAAGTGTGATAGCCAAAGTTAAATTAGGCTTTTGGGGGGTAATCACTTTTTCACACAGGTCCCTATAGGTTTGTATTTGTTTTTCCCTTAAAAATAAAGACCTTCATTTATGTACTACATTTCGTGGTTCCTTGTGTTATCTTTGTCTAATATATATTATTGTTATTATTACTGTTATTTTTATGGGTTATTCAATTACCTTTGCTCTTTGTGTTGGATACATTTTATTCTCCGTTGCTCAGGTTCTTTTGGCTAATATAGCTAACTATATTCATTCCCGCAGATGTGCAAATATAACAAGAATGGGGGGATAGTCCTACAAAGAGCATGTTTATTAGAAAGTACATATACTGCGAAGTTTAATTTTCATGCTTGTATGTTCTTTCAATGCAAAGACACAATATAAAAAAGCCATTAATTATAGCTGTAGAGATCACTAGTCATCCATGTAACTAATACTATCCATTCAACCTCATTTCCAAATTGGAATGCAGAAATATCCCTTTAAAATCAATGCTTCACCCGCTGAAGCAGCAAGTTTATGTTTTGGCTGATTTACCCATCTAAGAAACTATAGTTATCTGTCAAATTTCCATTGACATATATTGCTGTGTATACTTTCCTATAATTACTCACACAGAAAATCCCACAATGATCAATATATTTGGCTGTATACTTTATTAACACATGAAATGATGCAAACACAAATTAATCTCACCGCTTGGAAAAAGCAAGCCCCGACTTCCTATGCTGATGTGCGGATCAATGTCACTTGACATGCACAGTATGCAGTACAAGTAGGCGCAGGACATGCTGTAAAGGGCCGGGCAGGGTCCACACATTTCTGCTGAATTGTAATTTAACCCTTGCACTATTTTGACCAAGAGGCTGAATACCCAGTGTTGGTAAATGGGAGTTCATGAAAACTGGAGCTGTCTTACTTGTTGTTTTCAAGGGGTAACAAAAATATAAAAAAGATATATATTTTGCATATAGTACCATACACCTGCCTTGTCTAGAAACATCTTATAGAACAGTTGTCTTTAATTGCAATGTGGTTCCCATTTGTGGATCTGCATAAATGAGTCTTGTATGCACATGATCAAGACTAGTAGATTTTTGGACGCAGCGTATTGCCGATGCGCCCAAAATGCTGCGCTGTACAGTACCAGCATAGTGGGTGGAATTTCGAGAAATCCATGCTCACTGTGCTTCTCCCCTCCGCAGTGTTATCTCAGTGCAGGTTACCACTCTTCCGCATCTCCATAGCATGATATTGCTGGGGATTTCAATGTGAGCTCCAGCAGGCGAATGCAGGGAGAAGCCGCCCTGCACCAAACACAGATTGTGGGCACAGAGTGGCTGCTCTCACCCTGCGTTTACCTCCGGCTTCCCGCAGGTCTGGAGGCACTGTCCAACACGCAGCGCCTTCAGATTGTGTCCACTTACCCTGACTGCTAATGTTTTTTATCCTTTAATGCAAGGGTCCCCAACCTTTTTTGCTCCGGGGACCGGCATCAAGCAAGATAATTTCTCCGAGGCCCAGCGGGGGGTGTTATAGGGATCGGGGCTTTGATCATATGGGGCGGGGCCATGTAGAAGGGATGGGGTTTAGTATCCTGTTTCCCGGAAAGATGCATTACATCTTATTTGTGGGGAATGTCTTCTTTCTCTACCCCCTTGCAGCCCCTAGCCTCCTTTTGCAGCCCCCAGCATCCTCTTCCATCCCAGCCTCCTCTTTCAGCCTCCAGCCTCCTCTTTAACCCCCAGCCTCCTCTTTCCGCCTCCAGCCTCCTCTTTATCCCCCCCACCTTCTCTTCCAGCCACAACCTGCTTTTCCAGCTCCCAGCCTCCTCTTTAAGCCTCCAGCCTCCTCTTTCAGCCCCCAGCTTCCTCTTTCAGCCTCCAGCCTCCTCTTTAACTCCCCAGCCTCCTCTTCCAGCCATAATCTGCTTTTCCATCCCCCAGCCTCCTCTTTCAGCCTCCATCCTCCTCTTTCAGCCCCCAGCCTCCTCTTTAAGCCTCCAGCCTCCTCTTTAACCCCCCAGTCTCCTCTTCCAGCCATAACCTGTTTTTCCATCCCCAGCCTCCTCTTTCAGCCTCCAGCCTCCTCTTTAACCCCCAGCCTCCTCTTTCAGCCTCCAGCCTCCTCTTTAACACCCCAGTCTCCTCTTTCAGCCCCCATCCTCCTCTTTAACCCTCAGTCTCCTCTTTCAGCCCCCAGCCTCCTCTTTTAGCCTCCAGCCTCCTCTTTAACCCCCCAGCCTCCTCTTCCAGCCATAACCTGCTTTTCCATCCCCAAGCCTCCTCTTTCAGCCTCCAGCCTCCTCTTTAACCCGCAGCCTCGTCTTTCCGCCTCCAGCCTCCTCTTTAACACCCCAGCCTTCTCTTCCAGCCACAACCTGCTTTTCCAGCCCCCAGCCTCCTCTTTCAGCCTCCAGCCTCCTCTTTCAGCCCCCAGCCTCCTTTTTCAGCCTCCAGCCTCCTCTTTAACTCCCCAGCCGCCTCTTCCAGCCATAACCTGCTTTTCCATCCCCCAGCCTCCTCTTTCAGCATCCAGCCTCCCCTTTAACCCCAGCCTCCTCTTTCAGCCTCCAGCCTCCTCTTTAACCCCCCAGCCTTCTCTTTTAGCCCCAGCCTCCTCTTTAACCCCAGCCTCATCTTGAACCCCCAGTCTCCTCTTTCAGCCTCCAGCCTCCTCTTTAACCCCCCCAGCCTCCTCTTCCAGCCATAACCTGCTTTTCCATCCCCCAGCCTCCTCTTTCAACCCCCAGCCTCCCCTTTAACCCCCCCAGCCTCCTCTTTCAGCCTCCAGCCTCCTCTTTAACCCCCAGCCTCCTCTTTCAGCCCCAGCCTCCTCTTTAACCCCCCAGCCTCCTCTTTAACCCCAGCCTCCTCTTTCAGCCCCCAGCCTCCTCTTTACCCCCCAGCCTCATCTTTCAGCCACAACCTCCTTATTCAGCCCCCATCATCTCTGATACACACACTTCGGTCACCGCCCCCTCCTCCCAGCACCTGCTGCATTACGTTCTCTCTCTTCTTTTCCTCAGCTATGTGAATAGAACTACATGAGAAGCCATCAGCCAATCACAGTGCAAAAGCCACTCGCCAATCAGGGCCTGGCTGCTGCACCGTGATTGGCCGATGGCTTCTCATGTACCTCTATTCACATAGCTGATGAAAAGAAGAGAGAGGGAACGTAAAGCTGCAGGGGGCAGTGACATCACTCCAGGAGCCGCTGCAGAGCACACAATGTGTAGTGCTGGTCTGCGGCAGTGTGGACAGGCAACCAGACCCCCGCGGCCCGGTCCCGGACCACGGCCTGGTGGTTGGGGACCCCTGCTCTAAGCCTAGAGGCTGTTCCCCCCTCCACTGGGCTGATGCCACAATTTGCCCTACAACTAGTGATGGGCGAATCCTAAATTACTCGGAATCGCTGGACTCTAGCGAGTCCGAGCACAGGACTCGCTACTCGTTGCGAGTCTAGCGAGTCCAATGTTAATGAATGGGGAAGCGAGTAATAGCGAGTAGTGTGAGATTTACAAATCACAGATGTGTCTCGGAAGCTTCAGCCTGAAGCAATCCTAGTTTTGTCATTTATTTGCATTGCTCGTTTACTTTGTAAGTAATCGCTGACTCGCACAGATAAGATCCTGTCTCCTCTGTACAGGCTGCCAGCTCCAGGGTCCTAGAGCCCGCCTGCTGCCTGATGTAGCAGTGCTGAGATTGTTCTCAGTCTGCTCATTCCCTGTGTACAGACATGAATGTCTGTGCACAGAGATGATGTAGCAGAGCTGAGATTGTTCTCAGTCTGCTTATTCCCTGTGCATAGACATCTATATTTATACACAGGGGATGTAGCAGAGAGGACATCGCGTTTTGGACTGCGTCGGACGGAAGAGGATTTTTTTAATTAAAGATGGAGTCCCTAATGGCTTTTTTTTTTATTTCTAATAAAAAATTTTCCTTGTGTTGTGTTTTTTTTAAAACAATTTAATAGAAATTCATGGCGGTCATGTCTAATATTGGCGTGACCGCCATAAATTTCGGGCTTAGGGTCAGCTGATAATACAAAGCTGGCCCTAACCTCTATTACCCAGCGTGCCACCGCTACCAGGGCCGCTGGAAGAGCGGGGTTCAGCGCCAGAGGATGGCGCTTCAATGAACGCGCCATCTTCTGGGGCAGCTGCGGGCTGCAATTTGCAGCGGGGGGTGCCCAGAAAGCTTGGGCATCCCTGCGCTGCGGATTCCAGCCCCCAGCTGCTTAGCTGTACCTGGCTAGACATAGAAATTGCGCGGAGCCCCACGCATTTTTTTTTAATTATTTCATGAAATTCTGAGATTCTGACTCTGAGACTCTGACTCTGAAATTCATGAAAATAATAAAAAAAAAATGCGTGGGGCTCCGCGCAATTTCTATGTCTAGCCAGGTACAGCTAAGCAGCTGGGGGCTGGAATCCGCAGCGCAGGGATGCCCAAGCTTTCTGGGCACCCCCCGCTGCAAATTGCAGCCCGCAGCCGCCCCAGAAGATGGCGCGTTCATTGAAGCGCCATCCTCTGGCGCTGAACCCCGCTCTTCCAGCGGCCCTGGTAGCGGTGGCACGCTGGGTAATAAAGAGGTTAGGGCCAGCTTTGTATTATCAGCTGGCCATAAGCCCGAAATTTATGGCGGTCACGCCAATATTAGACATGACCGCCATGAATTTCTATTAAATTGTTTTAAAAAAAACACAACACAAGGAAAATTTTTTATTAGAAATAAAAAAAAAAGCCATTAGGGACTCCATCTTTAATTTAAAAAAATCCTCTTCCGTCCGACGCAGTCCAAAACGCGATGTCCTCTCTGCTACATCCCCTGTGCATAAATATAGATGTCTATGCACAGGGAATAAGCAGACTGAGAACAATCTCAGCACTGCTACATCATCTCTGTGCACAGACATTCATGTCTGTACACAGGGAATGAGCAGACTGAGAACAATCTCAGCACTGCTACATCATCTCTGTGCACAGGCATTCATGTCTGTACACAGGGAATGAGCAGACTGAGAACAATCTCAGCTCTGCTACATCATCTCTGTGCACAGACATTCATGTCTGTACACAGGGAATGAGCAGACTGAGAACAATCTCAGCACTGCTACATAATGTCTGTGAGCAG
Organism: Allobates femoralis; assembly: GCA_033576535.1. Lineage (NCBI taxonomy): Eukaryota > Metazoa > Chordata > Amphibia > Anura > Aromobatidae > Allobates > Allobates femoralis. The sequence goes on from JARQOC010000011.1 coordinate 34,187,525, forward strand.
GCGGGCTCTAGGACCCTGGAGCTGCACAGAGAAGACAGCTGGACTCGGCTCGCAAAGAAACAGCAGTTATCTGCGAGTTTCCCTGCTATCACTGGCACAGTAGCCAGTGATTACTCGCACGAGTCTAATGCAAACAATGGCAATCCTAGTTTTGTCAGCGTTTCTGACAAAACTAGGATTGATATTGATTTGCATTGGACTCGTGCGAGTAATCACTGGGAAACTCGCAGAGTACCGAGTCCTGCGAGTCCCTTACTACTCGCCGAGTAACGAGTCCTTAGCGAGTAGATTCGCCCATCCCTACCTACAACAAGAAGCTGAACAAGCTTACTATCTTACTATACACTATGTGTCTTAGTCCTGTCTTATTCTAAGAGGTACGTATGTTTTTTTACTCTATAACTTATACATAATATTACATCCTATACATGAAGACATTACACCCTACTTACATAAAAGCCTCAGTCTGTCTGTTTGTAAGTTTGATCCCTAAATAGCATCACCTAGAGGACAGTTGCCACAGCCCAGGCAGACTAAGGAATCTCCCGATTGACCAGATTGTAATGCTTCCATGCTCATGCACAGTAACTGAGGTGGCGCCGTCTTGTACACCCGGTCATGTGCAGTAGTGAGCTGGGTGTAGCGGTGGCCATATTGCTACCTCCGGCCACTACTTAAGTAAGTAAGGAAGAGACATAGTCATGGTCTTTATTAAAATATTACTGGAGTCTGGGAGTAAGACTCACAGGTGTAGGGTGCTGGGGAGGCAGAAACCCCTTTCATAGGCTACACCGCTATGCCCACCAACTACAATGGTAACACCTACCTCAAAGCACACTATACATTCAGTAGGCATGACTGCCACTATTGGTGGGTGTGAACGGCTTCTTTGTTTGGTGCGGTGACATTTCGTCCCATCCACTAAAATCATGCAAGGGTGGCCTTCGAAGGAGCACATACAGTCTAGCATCTACCATCAGATCATAGCTAATGCGCCCCACCATACATGCACCTATTTTTTTCATTTATTACCTAAAACATTAATAAGGTAGTTGAACTAATATATAATCTCACACAAATATAAAGTCTCCCGATGGAATAGAATCGGACCCTCGTCTAGTATATACATAAACGCAGGACACAGTTCACATCATCATATGGTGTCTTCAGGGCAGGAACAGTCGGGTACCATCAACCCACTTATACATTAATCATTAAAATGTTAATACTTTAGTCCGATGGTCTTCTCCCATAGATAGCCATTTAGAAAGTGATAACCACTTTGAATTCAATTTATTTGAAGCCCAGAGAAGTTCATATCCGTTCCTTAACAAAAATATCTAAGAAAAATTTCCCACTAGAACCAGAAAATGCTTCATTACTCTTTGACAAAAAAAAAAAAATAAAATCCATGGAAAAAAGTAAAACATTGACAGAACTTTTTTAAATCACCATTATATATTGTGGAGAGATATTGTCTAACTTATACTGTCTACATGTCTTTGTTTAGACTCTTCCCCAAGTCCTTGTGATAGAGGCCGCCCGGCTATTCCCGAACAGCTCTCATACATCATACAGCATCATACATCAAAGTAACTTGGCAAATTTCCTTCTATAACAAAAACAGACACCAGGGATTCATAGATCATCTAGTCGGACAGAAGAAAAGTCAACAATTAAGGGAAACAGACAAATTGGGTTGTTTTATATCATTTTCCTTGTTTCTTCCATATGAAATATCTTGTAAATAGCACCTGACATTAAACAATCTCAATACTTCCTCCCCCTACAGATTTTGGAGCTCAGTAAAGAACTTAGTGTCACAACGTATCGTATCACGGGAGGACGCATCAATTCTGATTGCCATCGAGATTGAAGGAATACTACCTTATACAGTCTTAACCTTTTTCTCTTTCATTTGTCATTGCGTTATGGATGGCAATCCCTGTCTAATGTCGCCTGTCATGAAACCTATGTATCATATTTTATTAGATTTGTATTGCAAAGTGATTTATAAAATTACCAATGAGAACATTACATATGTAATAGATGAGAGATGAATGCTTGGGTAAATGCCCTGTTCATTTGTCAGCCATCAAATGAAAACAGATAGTTTCCACTCCATTTAGGTATATATCATGTGGCGTGCTTGAAGCTTTACATAGTGCGGCGGAGAAAGAGAGATGGTTCCAAGACTCATGACAATCTGTAAAGCCTTCTAAGGATAACAGCTTGTGTCCTACTATTATTAGTTTTTACATTTTTTTTATTATTATTATTATTATTATTTTATTATTATTATTAGAATACAAATAAATTAGGAATTTAATTCATTCATTTTTTATAATCTAAAAACAGCTCATTTTGCTTTTAACAATGAGATCATTTCTTTTTTTGAACATTTCAGCAGTCATGCCTTGTTGTGGATATTGTTTTTTATTCTGCTCAGGTAGGAAAGATTTGTTAGAAAAAAAAATCTAAATGTGTAAATCATTGTTATTTTTCCTTTCTCCATATTTGCGCACCCATCACTTTCTACCCCCCCCCCTCCACCCGTGCTCTCTCTCTTCCCCCTGTACATTCCCTGCCCCCTGTGCTCGCTTTCTGCCCCCTGTGCACTCTCTTTACCCTCTCTGCACTCTTTCTTCCCCCTATGTGCTCTCTTTGCCCCCCTGTGCGATCTTTGTGCACTCTTTGTGCCCCTGTATGCTCTCTGTGCCCCTCTATTTGCTCTCTCTGCCCCGTGCCCTCTCTGTACCCTCCCATGCTCTCTATCTTCTCCCTGTACATTCCCTGCCTCCTATGCTCACTTTCTACCCCCCGTGCAATCTCTTTACCCCCTCTGCACTCTTTTTTCCCCCCTATGTGCTCTCTTTGCCCCCTGTGCGACCTCCGAGCACTCTTTGTGCCCCTGTATGCTCTCTGTGCTCCCCTGTTTGCTCTGTCTACCCCTGTTCCCTCTCTGTACCCTCCCATGCTTTCTATCTTCCCCCTGTACATTCCCTGCCTCCTGTGCTTTCTTTCTATCCCCCGTGCAATCTCTTTACCCCCTCAGCACTCTTTGTCCCCCTCTTTGCCCCCCTGTGCAATCTCTGTGCACTCTTTGTGCCCCTGTATGCTCTCTGTGCCCCCCTGTTTTCTCTCTCTACCCCTGTGCCCTCTCTGTACCCTCCCATGCTCCTTATCTCTCCCTGTACATTCCCTGCCTCCTGTGCTCACTTTGTACCCCCCATGCAATCTCTTTACCCCTTCTGCACTCTTTTTTCCCCCCTCTTTGCCCCCTGTGCGATTTCTGTGCACTCTTTGTGCCCGTGTATGCTCTCTGTGGCCCCCTGTTTTCTCTCTCTGCCCCCTGTGCGCGCTCTGTACCCCACTGTGTGCTCTCTCTGCCCCATGCACTCCCTGTACCCCTTGTGCACTCTCTCTGCCCCCCGTGTGCTCTCTCTGCCCCCATTGGGCGCTTTCACCGACTTCGTGTTGTCTCTCTCCTCCTGTAGTGTACAAAGATGGCGGCAGCATGAGTACGTGCGCATGTGCATGCCGGGTCCCACCGCCGCCATCTTTGCATACCCAGGTGTCAAAAGATGGTGCTTGCATATTCGCACTTACACATGTGGCCGCCATCTTTGGACACTTGGGTATACAAAGATTCTGGATAACTGAGTAAGGGCCGTTTCACAAAGCGGCGTGATCCGGTCCGGGTCTGTCCAGGAGGACCCGGACAGCCGCGGACTGGATCAGCACACAGGACTGGGGGGCTAATATGCCCTCCGGGCTGGTGTGCAGCGCACGCAGCTGCAGCCGCTGACAGGTCAGGACTGTGGCGCCCGCCAGTCCTGTGTGCTGATCCAGTCCACGGCTGTCTGGGTCCTCCCGGACAGACCCGGACCGGATCACGCCGCAGTGTGAAGTGGCCCTGAGTGTGCATGTACACGCAAGCACAGTTGCTCAAGCTGCTAAGTGTGGTGGGGATGGGGTGGCGGCGAGGAGCGGTGATGTTGTGTGTCGTCGGTTTTGGGTTTCAACGTGTGTGAGCAGCTGCGGCACTGTTGGCGGTACTGCACAATGGGCTACTACTGCCAGTGGACCCCATATTTGCACAGCCATCACTTGGGTATGCTAAAATGGTGGAGGCCATGGCACGTGATGGGAGGATGTCTTGACAGAAGTGGACAATAGACACTATTATGTAAGTAGATTCAAAACATTTTTTCTTTACCTTTTGCAGGTTTTTTTTTATTCTTCAAGGTGAGATGGTACCTGGACTTTCTGGATGTCACTTTTTTTTAAAAGCTACTTTCATATCTCTGTTTTTAAATCTGGCACAGATCCAGTTTTTGCCCATTCACATTAATTAGTGTCCAGTAGCATGCTGTTTCATCAGGTTGCTACCGAAGTGTTGTTTTTAACTAGTGCAAAAAAGCGTTTCATGTAACATTTTTTGGACCAACAAAAAAACCTGTATCCAACCAGATTCGGTATGATCTGGCATCAATTATAATGGAGGTCAATGGGTGTCAGATTCAGTTTTACCTGATCATGCTAGATTGGTGAAACCAGATCCGGCATGCCTACTGAGCATGCCCGAAATCCTGCAGAAACCCTCCCCCAGCAGCCTGGAACTGTAAGTATTCTAAAAGAAATGGACAATAACAGACTGAATCGGATGGTACCATTCTGTTTTTTTAACCAGATTCGGCAAACGGATCAGATAAAAAACTGGAATGGTACCATCCTTTCAGTCCGAAATTGTCTGGTAGATATTCGTTTTTTTAATGGATCTGTGCCGGATTTAGAAAACGGAGGTGTGAAAGTAACCTAAGTAAAGGTTTACATTTGCACATTGGATAAACAAAGGGGGATATTTACCATAACTTTTTTTATGTAATTTACTGGTATCAAAATGTTTTTGACATTTTATTACACGTCATTTTAGATCAGAATAATTGTGACTTTTTGAGATTTTATAATGCTCACACCACTTTTGAAATGTGGAGTAGATGAATGAAGTAATGCAAGTATACTGAAAAACAGACGAAAAATAGAAGTGGGGAGTGAGACCAAAATGTTGAACAAGCTTAAAAAAATCTTAAAGGGCCTATGTCACCATTTCCAATCGAGCCTAATATTGCAGTTTTTTCTCTCTTAGGCTGCCTTCAGATTTGCAGATGCCTCCGCAGCGTTTTGTGGAGGCATCTGCAAGCATCTGCATGCAGACGGCAGCCCCTATGTTTATAATGGAGCGCATTGCGGTCTGCAGATGCTTGCAGACCGCCGTGCGCACCCATTCACTCCTATATGTGATCTGTGCGCAGGCGGATGCCTGCGTACAGATCACACACTCTCGTCCGCACCAGGGACGCGACATGTTGCATCCCTGGTGCGGGCGAGAGTGTGTGATTTGTGCGCAGGCATCCGCCTGCGCACAGATCACATGTAGGAGTGAATGGGTGCGCACGGCAGTCTGCAAGCATCTGCAGACCGCCGTGCGCTCCATTATAAACATAGGGGCTGCCGTCTGCATGCAGATGCTTGCAGATGCCTCCGCTAAACGCTGCGGAGGCATCTGCAAATCTGAAGGCAGCCTTACTCACATGGCTCTAGCATTTTCCCTGAAATCTTTCTGTCTGTACTAGCCATCTCCAATGCAGAGAGTGCGAGAGAATTTCCTGCACAGATTTCTGCTTTCAGGACCATGAAAAGCATTCTGAGCAGGCGCAATGCAAAAAAACGGATCCAACAAATGATTCTGTTTTTCCCCAGATCGGCGCCCATAGACTCCCATGTTAAGTGCGACGGACAGCGCTGGATTAGTTTCTGTCCAGTTTTATCCAGATTTTTCACCGGAACTCAAAAACGTTGCAGTCTCCGATTTTGGGGACGGTAAAAACCGGACAAAAACTAATCCGGCACAAAATCCACTAAACCGGATGGCCAAATAGGACCGATCCAGCACCATAGGGATACATGGGAGGCAAAACTGGATCCTGTTCTGTCCTGTTAAAACCAGACAGAAGAGGATTCCAAAAACCATAGTGTGAAGCTAGCCTTAGGGTGCTTTCACATCTGCGTTTTTCGTAATTCGCGGCAGATGCGGTGAAAAAACCGCATCTGCCGCGTTTACCGCATAAACCGTTCCACTTGCGGCGCGGTTGCGGTTTTTTCTATGCAAAGTATAGGCATACTTGCGGGCAGGTGCGGCAAGTGCGGTTTTGCACTTGCGGCAGGTGCCGGCCGCGAAAAAAACCGCAGTAAGCCGCGGTTTTTTTCGTGGCCGCACCTGCCGCAAGTGCAATACCGCACTTGCCGCACCTGCCGCAAGTACGCCTATACTTTGCATAGAAAAAACCGCAACCGCGCCACAAGTGGAACGGTTATGCGGTAAACGCGGCAGATGCGTTTTTTTCACCGCATCTGCCGCGAATTACGAAAAACGCAGATGTGAAAGCACCCTTAGTTGTAAATGGTTAATTGAAGGCATTATTGATGTACATGACCCACCCCAGGGCCGTGGGCTACCCGGTCCCGGGCTGTAGTTCACGGGGATGTCACAGGCGGCCTGTGCCCGGGCTCGTGGCCCTGGTGGTCGCTGAAAAAGGGGAAAAATAAAAATAAAAAGTTAAATGTCTCATCACGCCACCTACGGTTCCCGGTAATAATAATGGCGCTGCTTGCAGACCTCCGGGGTGATGATGATACAGCTAGTTGGTAACACTCCCCGTAGGTGGAGCGGGGTCCCCGGGGCAGTCGTGAAGAATAGGGATTTACACAGGGAGGTGGCTCTGCAGGTGGAGATGCTGGCAAACAGTATTATTTAAGGAGCAAGTGTGCGGCTCCTCAGGCGTAGGCAAAGAAAGATACGTCACACAGTCATTAGCTATGTACGGGCTTTAATAGCAGACTTCAGGCAGCAATTTGGTGTTGCGGTCTTAACAGGTTCTGCTGGCCTGGGTAGTCACCAGGAGACCGGGACATCTCACTTGGGACCCTTGGTGGTGTACCTGCTGTTCCTTTCTCTTGTCCCTCACTGCACTCTCTCTCCTGCTTTCTAGTAGTGCTCCCGTGTGCAGAGCCCTCAGCCAGCTCCCACGGATCCTCTCTGGAGGATTCCTCTCCTGGTCCTCCAGAATGCATATGGGCCTTTTGGCTATTACGCCGGGTGCTGGCCACGACTTCCTACAGAAGCTTGTGCCTCCGGTTTGGCAGCTCAGGAATAAACACCCGTACCGCTCTAGGAGCCGGTCCTCCATACCAGGACTGAAGCCCTCCAGCCGGTGGTCGTACCGGCCTGGATTCGGGCACACCGCAACACCTGGTGCCCCTAGGGTCCCTTTCTTTCCCAACAGCTTTTCTGCCATCCATACTCCTCACTCCCCACAGGAGCTCACCTCAGACTCTTTCTGACTAACTATCTTTCCGCTCTTCCACTAATCCACCTAGCTCCTCCCACTGGGACTGGGTCTCCCTGGCAACGGGACCACCCACGGTCCTGACTGCACTAAGGTGTGTGGATGGGGGTAATGAGGGTCCCTTATGTTACCTCCCCCCTAGTCACAGGAGTACCACACTCTCTTTTATGGGCGCAGTACCCCTATGTGGCGTCCCGACCAGTGGGGCGCCACAAACAGGCTTTCTGAATGCTTGCTTGTAGAAAAGATTCACACTGTTGCAGCAACTTTCTAGAATGAAAAGTATCATGGTAGAATGCATTATGCTCACAGCTGACAAATAATAAGCTGCTGGAATGAAGTAGGAGCTAAGAGTTGAGAAACAAACAGGAGCTTAGTGAACAGATTTTTGTCAGCAAAGAAAAACTGATTGTGAGGAAAACTGCAAAAGTATAATGTAATGTTTATATGTGGCTTCCCTGCGGACTGGTCGCCACAGTGATGCTGCACCTACTCCACTGGTGTGGTGTCATTGCTCTCTGGTGAGAGGGGTTGCAAACGCAAGACACAAACACCTGCATCCAACAGCATTCCAACTCCAGGCCAGGAGATCTTGGGTGGACCCAAAGCAGGGAGGGCCCCATCTTCAGGCTGGAGGAGGGGTTAGGTAAAGGGGGTATGGAGAGTGTGGAGAGAGAAAAGAAGAACATCGTAGGAGAGCAGAGGCGGAACAAGGCATCCGGAAAGGACGTGGGAAGAAGGAGTTCCAGGGGACCTCAATGCCACTAGATATCTGAAATTGCTACATGATTCAGATATCAAGTGGCATTGAGGTATCCATTGATGAAGAATGGCCATATACCACACCATACCATAAATTTTTGGGTTCCAACAGTTGTGGAGGGATCTATCCACTGTGGGTTAGTGTCAGAACATAAGTGGTGTTTTTTTTGTTAACTTCACCATTCACTATAAAGTTTGCCTCATCCCTCATCTGAAGGCAATTGTCTATACTGTGAAGATACGAGATGTGCAGCATCTGAAACAATGGATACTGGAGGCCTGTGCTAGCATTTCTTCTGCAGTGTTGCTATCAGGGTGTCAAGAGTGGGATAAGAGGGTTGTATTCACAATCCAACACAATGGGCAGCACTTTGAACACATTTTATAAGTGGTCATAAACTTGTAAATAGCTCATGAAGTTATAAAGTTACGTTTAAACCAAGCACACCATTGTTCTTCTTATGCAATTCTCAATAGGTTTGATGTGTCACATGACCCTCTTCCCATTGAAAATAGTAAAGTTGGATCCAAAATGGCCAACTTCAAAATGGCCGCCATGGTCACCACCCGTTCCCATTTTATTTAGATGCATCCAAATAAATGGCCCACTGTATATATATATATGTTAAATTATATAGCGCTATTAAGTAATTCCATAGTGCTTTAAATACATTTGCAACACTATCTCCATTAGTGCTCACAATCTAAATATCCTGTCAGTGTGTCTTTGGAGTGTGGGAGGAAACCGGAATGCCCAGAGGAAACCCATGCAAACACAGGAGAACATTCAAAATCCTTGCAGATGTCATCCTTGGTGGGATTTAAACCCAGGACACCAGCGCTGCAAGGCAGCAGTGCTAACCACTGAGCCACTGTGCCATCCCGTGTTAATGAATGAACCAAAAGAGACCACCAATCCAGATAACTGCTGCGAGGTGGGACAAATAATGACTCTGTAAATATAATTTTTTATTTTCTCACCCCCCTTACCATCACTTTATAATTCTGCAAAATGATTAATGGTCACCAGTTTTTTGGATTTGCAAGAAGTAGAGAGGAAGTGCACCTGCTCTGTCTATGGTCCATTCATTGTCAATGTGATTTCTGAAGAAAACCAAATGCCTTTGTGGTTATTTCTAGCACTCCCATAGACAATGAATTTAGAAGAGTTTGAACATTTTTACTCTATCCAAGAGCGGGCTCAACAAAGACCCAATCTCAGGATCGATGGGGGTCACAATATTCAGCAAGTGATTTCCTTTTTGACATATACAAGATATCTTTCAATTTTGTAAAAGCTGTTTTGAGGAGGTATTTGTTCCTGGGAAAGATATATTACAGTACATGGTATGGTGCCTAAATATAAGATTCTAAGCATGAAGACCACATCAATCTCCGTAATCATTAACATGAAAACTGATTGGTTCATTTGCAGACATTTAAACATGGACTCTCATGTCCGGTCTGAATATGATCAGGAAGCCTTAATACAGAAAGGTACATGTCGTCTTATTAAAAGGTTTAGTACATTGTTGACTTTCTCCTTGGATTTCACCTCTTTGAATAATGGCCTTTTCTTCACCTTTGATGAAAATAAGTGATACATTTTCTTCAAGTATAAAGAAGAACTGAGCTGTATTGAAATGATTAAAATTGAAGAGGAAGAATATTATAAAATCCTGAGTGCTCTGTATAGGCTGAGCCTCCACATCATTTTTTACCCATTATCACATATAAGAAAAGGAATCTCGATAATGGGATGCGTACACAAACCTCCTATTATAGGAAATAGGATAAGTGATTTGTAGTCATTATTTAGTCCACTTGGGGACAAAACTTTGGATTTTTTCCATTGTCTTACTTCAACACTGATTCTCTTTAGTAAAAAGAAAGTTAGAAAAGGACTTTAACTCTAGAAAACCCAAATATGACCAAACCCAACTCTACAAGTATGGTGGAAATACAACACCCATGCCAAGAACTTTAGTTGTGTAAAAGCCGAAGAGCCAAAGATTGGAACCAGTGCATTACAGAGCTGTGGAATGTTTGTGCTATGTAAATAAAGATTATCATTACAGAGACAGTTTATTATTTTATAGGTAACTGCAAGTCTTAGGCTACTTTCACATTACGATTTATGAGGGAGCTGATACTGTCCGATAAATTCGGACAGCATCGTCTCCCTTCTGATGTCTGGAATCGGATGCCAAATAGGCATCCGATTCCGGCATTAGATCGTAGCCTCCGGGAAAAAAAGAGGTCTTCTACTGCAGTATAGGACACCATGGTAACCTGCGGTCATGTGACTGTGACATCACCGCAGGTCCTATACTGCAGTAGAAGACCTCTGCAGACACCGGGAGCCTGCGGGAGCCACCGGGAGCCTGCAGGAAGACGGCGGGGGCTCGGGGAGATGTGAGTATAAACGGTTTCTTTTTTTTAACCCTTCTCTCCCAGTTTGGAGAAGTTTTTCTGTACTGAGCATGCTCAGTACAGTAAAATCAGGTCCGAGGAGACATCAGATGTTTCCTCGGACCCTTCTCCATAGGGCCCCATGTTAAATTGATCGGGTCGGATCGGATGTGCACTAAATGCCATCCGATTCGGTCCGATCCGATTCTGTCTGATTTTATTTTCGGTGCAAAAGTCGGAGCAGGCTCTGATTTTTGCACCGATAAAAAATCGGACAGAATCGGATCGGACCAAATCGGATGGCATTTAGTGCACATCCGATTCGGTCCGATGCCCATAGGGCTGCATGGGGCCAAATTCGGATCCGATGCTGTCTGATTTTTATCGGACAGCATCGGAAATCCGAATATCGTAATGTGAAAGCAGCCTTAATGTCTCCAGTGGTGGTACTTTAAAGGGAACCAACTGCTAGGATTTAACCTCCTGAAAATCAGTGCAGCAGGTGATTGACATATGCAGAATGACATCACTACTTGAGTTTTTTCTTATTCCTCTCCTGTGGACTTGTCTTTCTGCTGTAAGCCGAGTCTGGATGAGAGAGAGGGGGAGGGGGTTGGGCTTACAGCAGGAAGACAAGCCCACAGGGGAGGAATAAAATAAAACCCATGTAGTGATGTCATTCTGCACATGCCAATCACCTGCTGCACTGAGTTTGGTTTGTTCCCTTTAAATATTTTAACTCAGTGCTTAATCCTCTGCAGCTCTGCTAGTCCTTTCATTGATAAAGTTTGTATAACCCCACTCACAAGTTTGATTGACAGTTTTCTGCTAATACTGTGCATTGGTAGAGAGCTGCTATTCAATGGTGGGAGATTGGGAATAGCCAAGACTCAGGACAAGATAGTATAAACTCATCGTTGAGAAGACTAGAAGAGCTGTAGCTGATAAAACAGTGATTTTATCAAACCTATAACAATTAGACAAGTAAATGACCCAACATTAAAATTAGGGCCTCTACATCTACTTTATACCACTCACTGATGAGACAGGAAAAATCTGGTGACGCATTCTCTTTAAAGAGTTGTCTGAGACTACAAGAAAGGAATACATTCTTTTTCGATTAACACACTCTTTTTAATAATTTAATCACCTGCACTGGTGATGAATCCAACCCCTGTATAATACTAAGGAAATCATGAAAACATGACGTGTTGTTGGCCCTTCAGGACTGAAGTTGGGGAACACTGCTTTAAGACAGCCAATGGCTTTCCGAATGTGTCCTGCCATTCGATTGTCTCCAGCAATATCACTAAAGGCCCCATTACACGGTTCGATATTGTGAACAATATCACTGAAACGTCATGGGTTATGAGTCGTTGAAACGACATCGTTAGTACTTCGTTGCGTGTTACACCAAGATACGACTACGGTAAATCGTTGGATCAATGATCGCAGATTTGTGAACATGTTCTCCAATCAGACGATCGTCGTTCAGCCAACCTGCTGCATCGTTGTGTATGACACCGTGATAACGATCTCGTTAACAACTTCACCTATTCACAACAGTGAACAAGTATCTTTCGCTGGGTTGTGCGACTGATAGCTGCTCGCTACATCGTTGGTGCGTCGTTCACGATATCTATATGTGTGACATCTGACCAATGATCTTTAAACGATGTCCTAACGACCGCGCTCCCGCGAAATCGTTGGTGAGATCGTTACAACAGTGAAGCCTGTAACGGTACCTTAAGAGATTTTTCTCAATTTGTGAATAATAGTCACAAATCTAGAGACTTAGGAGGCTACAACCTTCATGAGAAAGAGGCAAAGATCAGCAGAGGCAGAAAGTCTATACAGATTATTAGCTGGTAAGAGGACGCAGTAAGGGGGATAGTAGGTGTTGTGTATGATATGTCTATCGAAGGGCCCAAAGTCAGGTAGTCAGCTTTGTGTCCAGGCCCAGGGCACAGCGTGACCAAGGGCCCATGGCACTTGAACCCCAGCCAGCTCAAGTGAAAAGTTCAGTTTTTTGTTGAACTTTGAGAAGGCCAAATTAGATAAAGAGTCAATCGCTTCCCAAAAAAAGTTCTTTACTAAACAGTCTTGTGTAACAAGGGCATATTTTTTGAATGTTATAGTCTTGGGATTATTTATAGTTTTTCGCTTTGGTGCAGACTGCTCCTCCTGTTTCGGTGCCTTCAGGCTTACACCCGCTATGTCCAGAATTCCGGTCACTGGCTGCACAGTCATTAAGTTCTCAGTAGCTTCAACCAACAATTAATTCATTGACATACAGTGGACCTGTATATGGAAATTTAATTCCAACCATTATTGTCAATATGGCAGCAGATCTAGTTTGCCATTAGTAAAATAAAGGTGCAATTTGTGGCTAAAATTAATTAAGACATTACAGAGCATCTACCAAACACCAGTAATAAGAGTGTCTTCTTACTTCTTAGATAGGCCACGGCACACCTGTGACACAAGCCTCATGTGTGGTGGCTACCTTATAAAACCCTACTGCTATGCTCCTGAGTTCCTTATATACATCATTTTGAGTTGCATATTGCACACAAAATTAAGGTGGATCTGTCACCAGACCACATACAAACTGCCTACATTATAAGGGCTTGCACACACAAATGTATAAATCGGATAGGTGCTATGTGATTTTTAGCGGATAGCACATTGACCCATGTTAATCCATGTATAAGTGCAGATGACCAAGATTTACAATCTGTAAATAATAATTGCAGCCAATTTACCAATTTAATTCTTTATCCTTCATGGACAGATTATCAATAATATCACAAACACACAGCGGTTCAAGGTAAACTTAGGAAAGGTTTCTATTTCTATTTGTGCTGCTTCATTTTGGCTTCATAAACTAGATGAAAATAATAGAGTCAAAACAGCCTTTGTTCAGTATAAAGAAACAAAATAAACCTCAGTATAATCCATAAAACTGTGGGGTCTCCCTGCTCAGTAAAAACAGGGCTTAGCTTACAATATGATCCTAACTCTGGAGGTCTGCTCACCTCCCCATACACAGAACACTGAGTTAGTCCAGAGACCTTACTTTTACCTGCTCGTCCACACCCCAAGGTGGAGATGAGATATTGTGAACAGTCGTCCCACCCATCTCTTTAGCTGGTCTCATAAATCCCAGTCCTATTTAAGCTGTTTAACTCTCTCAGTACCTAACATACTGGATCATACATCTGGGTCAGGGCAACATCAGGAGCGTGATCAGGTCAGCTACTGAGATCACTTCTCTGTGCCGCAGAGGCAGCAGGACCATGCTCACTAACCAGGAAGGAACTCATACAGTCCAGGCTCAACTGTAGTGATAAGTGCTCCACAGGAGCTGAAGACACCAAAGATGTAATATCATTAGGGAAAGGGGGAAAAGGTGGGGAAGTGTATGAGGAGCAAACGGGGGAGAGTATGGGGGTGTATGAGGAGCAAATGAGGGAATAGGGTGGGTAAAGTGTATGAGTAGCAGACGTGGGAGAGGTTGGGTTGTGTATGAGGAGAATATAGGGGAGAGGGTGGGGGAGTATATGAGGAGCAAATGGAGGGAGAAGGTGGGGGGATTGTTTGAGGAGCAAACGGGGGAGATGGTGAGGGGAGTGTATGAGAAGCAAATGGGAGAGAGGGTGGGGAGCATATGAGAAGCAAATCAGGGGAAAGTATGAGATAAAATTGGGGAGAGGGTGGGAGTGTATGAGGCACAAATGAGGGAGAGGGTGGGGTGTGTATGAAGGGCAAATGGGGGAGAGGGTGGGGGTTGTATGAGGAGCAAACATGTGAGGGGGTGGGGGAGTGTATGTGAAGACAGTATGGGGAGCAAATAGGGGGTATTTGAGGGCACAGAATACACAGTGAGAGGGTGATGGGTATGGACACAGTTTGCAGTGCATGTGCTGTGAGAATTCAGAGGCCTGCAGTCACCTAGAGGAACTAGAGGAACATCTCAAACCTGGACAATTACAACATTAAGCCCTGTAGCCCAATCCTAACAGTGTGTAATATACTCACTGTCAAGATTCAGCTCTTGCTGGTTCCCGCAGTAATCACATGGTCACTCCACTGGTGTGATTTTCATACTATATCACATATTATGGTCATGTGATGGCTTTTCTTCATGCTTCTCTGTATTTCAATGAATATCGAAAGAATTAGTTAGAGAAGGTCATCAGTATGTGACTGGTCACATGATGACTACTAAAACCTCTTGAAGGGGGGATGTGCCAAACTGAATTCTTGCCCTGAGTGCCGGAACACCTAGATACACACCTGACTTACTTTGAAAAATCCTTATCAGAATGGCAGTATAATGATTTATTTCCGTCATTTGATCTGATATTAAAATGAATATGAGCTAGAGATGGACTGAAGAAATTCTAATTTGATATCAGGATTATACAACCATTCTGATATGGATTATCAAGGTAAGTATACCAGCTTCATCAGAGCTTTAATATATATTTAATATTATGTATTGTAAAAATTATACAAAAATAATAAAAACATGGCTGACAACTCGTTTCGACTTTCAATACGTTTTCATCAGGACAGCATAAATGTTGATCAGATAAGCAAATCCAGCGCTATCACGAAGCAGGGATATGATAAAACAACAAGTTGTGTTGAAGGTTACAGAGTAGTGTAGCATAGGGGGCTGTCATGGTGTAGTGGAAATGTTGGTGTGGGAATGGCAGTTATGGGCAAGGTGACAAGGAAAAACTAGCCTACCTCTAGATTGGGAACACTGAATAGCCCTGACCCCGAAGGTATCTCTGATGATGAGAAGGTTCTGGTATCCACCCTAAGCCCTAACTCCTCCACAAGTCCTGCACTATTCACCCTCACCTCTGAAATAGGGTACAGCAACTCCAAAGGGAAAGTTCTCAGCAGCACAAACTAACAGCTCTGTACAGCACGGCTTCCAGGTAGAGAGTGAAACTCCATCAGCAGCACCACCTGGTGGAAGGAGAGGCTATTTAAAGGCTAGGGGTTGGAGACTCACACATTAACTTCACATCCACCAGGACACGGCAATAGAACTGGCATTAGCTCATGTAGTACTAGAGGGAATTTCACACAATATTAGTTACAGCAGCATCAAGAATAGACCGCAGATAATCAGCGCTAGACAGCGCATGTCAGGGGCCCTACACAGACCACCAAGGTACAATCCTACACGTTTCTGCTACACGCTTACTGTATGTTCTGCTACACGCCTACTGTCCATGCCTACATGGATTACATACCATAGAAGGTTATTAACTTTCTACGATATGTAATCCATGACTAAGCGTGTAGCTGAAACCCGTAGGATTGTACCCTGGTGGTCTGTGTAGGGCCCCCTATATTACACTGCTTTTTAACCTTCAATAAATCTTGCTGTTTTATCACATCCCTGCTTCCT
The DNA here is from genome assembly GCA_033576535.1 of Allobates femoralis. Classification (NCBI taxonomy): domain Eukaryota; kingdom Metazoa; phylum Chordata; class Amphibia; order Anura; family Aromobatidae; genus Allobates; species Allobates femoralis. The sequence continues at coordinate 34,203,542 of JARQOC010000011.1, forward strand.
GCTAGCACTTGATTTACTCATCTGATCTAGCTTCACTGCCACCAGAGACCATGGGAGTACTCCTGAGCACCAGGAATTGGATCCATTAAGAATGGAGGAAGACTGAAGTGGGGTGAGCGGAACAATTTTCTCATTTCTATTGTATAAATACACTGAAACACATCCCTCCTCTATTTAATAATGAGTGCAGCTGACATTTGGTAAGGTAACCGATCACTTAATACACTGCAGAATTCAAGTAACTTTTCAATTAAACTCAATCAGTATCTTGTACTGATCTTGAGACACAGACTGTGTTATAACCCAGAGCTGTGTTAAAGATTGGTAAGACTTCAGAGTTGAAAGCTTCCAGCTATCCTTACTGGCTGGGCAGCATTTATTTGACTTTTAGCAAGTGTAATATATTCCTTTTTTTTCAACGTTCTTTTTGTTGATAAGAAAATGTTGCAAATGCAAGTATATGAGCAATCCAATACAAAAATACGAATAATCCAATACAAAAAAAGTATAGAATATTGAACAAGGAAATTGTAATTTAGAAGTAGAATGTCAAGCTACAGGAGAATTGGACTGTAGCTTTGTCAAGAGTTGAGCCCCAGAGTAACCGCATCCGGTAGCCGTGTCAAAGAAAGAAAGTTGTTACATTTGAGATGACGAAGTTTCGTTATATGGGGCTACTTCAGCGAGGGGCTCTGGTAGGGTCCCGAGGTGAAGAGGAGGCTATACATTAGGCTACTTAAGAAAGGGTACTCCTTGTTCAAGAAAGATTGTTAGAAAAGTTAAGAGTTAAGAGAAGGAAAAACCAAGGATGGGGGGGGAAGAAGAGAAGGAGGGGGGGAAGAGGTGGGAGGTGCACCTCAGGCGGACTCAAATAGGCCGGTTAGGGAACAATAAGAGCATGGAAGGATGTGAGAGATCTATAGCCGGTCCAAGGTAACCATAGGTCTTGGAAGGATGGTAAGGAATGGTTGACCACTGCAGCTAGTTTGGACGTATAATAAAGGAGGTCAATTTTGTGAAGTAACTGCGATTTATTGGTAGTTTTGGGTGTACGCCAAAAAGTGGGGATCAAAGACTTTCCGGCTGCCAGCATAAAACTCGCAAGCCAAGAGGCCCTTTTTTTATTCTGGCCTAAGTGGGAAATTTAAATACCACCTCCAGAGTTAGGGAAGCTTTTTTGTTCAAACCTGCCAGAATCATCTCCTCCATATTTTCCAAAAAGGTTGGATGACAAGGCAGATCGACCAGACATGGATGTAAGTGCCTTTTCCCACAAAGCACAGCCAACATTGATCTGTGGTGTATTGGTGCTACCTATGGATCTGCTCCGGAGTGGTATACCAACTTGTGATTAGTTTGTATGAGTTTTCTTGGATGTGAACACATTGGGATGGGCCATGTGAGAACTTATAGATTTGCTTTAGTTGCACATCAGTGAACCTGATGTTTAACTCTTTCTCCCAGTGAGTGAGGTAAGCATGTTTCAGTGAAGTGTCTGCTTTATTCAAGAGTTGATAGATCACTGAGAGTAATTTCTTTGGTGGAAAGGCAGTGCAGTGGCACATAGGATTTCAAAGGGTGTAAGGGGTCTGTTTAGGTCTAGGTGTGGAAGATTCGTCCGTAATAGTTTGGCTAGAGATTCATGATGTAGGAACGTTAGTCTAGATAGACCTGGAAGTTTACGCATTTCTTGCAGGGAACGGAGTAACCATCTGAGAAAAGACAGTCTAACATTATGTTTGCTGATTCCGGGAGCGTGAATTCTATGAAGTCGAATAGGGTGGCCAATGGAGATAATGGGGGAGCGAGAATGTCTAAAGTTTTTTTCCAGATGTCTATCGTGATTCGAGTATGGAAATTGGGGGTGATGGGAAAGGGTAAGGGAAAGCACCTCTTCTCCAGAGCAAGGTGCGCAAGGGAACAGAAAACATAAATTGGTCTATTTTGACCCATGGTTTCCCATCTAGCTGTCTAAGCCAATGTACAGTTTGAGCCAGCTGTGCGGCTTGGCAACATTTGATTATGTCAGGTGCACCCATACCTCCCATCTGTTTAAGAAGAGTCTTGATAGTAATAGCAAGTGTAATCCTTACCCCAAGGAGTTACGGTCATTAAGTCGTGAAAAAAGCCTTTAGGGATCTGTCTGATGATGAACTTGTGGACTGTTTCCAACGACAAACACTAGAGATGTGAATTCACACAAGATTATAATACAAAGATGTAATTTATACACAGTGATCATCTTTCTATGTAGCTTGTATTATCTAAAACATTTAAAAAAGTGGTGTATGGAAGGGAACTCTGTCCTGATTAGGCAATATGATGCGGTAGCCTGTTGCCAGGTTTGGACGTCCCACCGGGGAATTGGGCAATCACCCAGTGGGTCCAACCCTGTGCTAGAATGAGCCATTTGCCCCCCAATATGAGCAGTATTTGGCTCCATTACATTAGATTTACTACATCCAGAGAAAAGCAGCATCACATCATTCACTTAACAAACCCAGCGCATTATTACATAGAAGTACAGTACAGGTAAATGTGTGACTGAGGACTAATGTAATATCTGCATGCAGCTGAACAGTGGCCCCCAGTCAGTGATACTGGTGGCCCTTGACTGCTCAGTCCGCACACTGCCGGTAGCACATTGCAGCCTACACTGCCATACCCTCTACAGAAAATTCTGTTACTTCTCTTTCCAGCCTACAAATGGCCCTATTGGAAGCATGCAGTGTAATAAGAGGTTTAATTTGCCTTTTAAGCATTATAAACTGCATCTTCTTTGTATTTTTATGTTTTGTACTAAACAATTATCGACCATTGAGACCAATCGAGTATAAAAACCAGCTGCTTCCATATCAGCAAAAAAGACATTCTGCGGCCATTCCCGATACACTAGAGGGCGCTGTTGCCACTAGAACCCGTTACAGAAGATCTCGCGCATTAACGGCCTCCAGAAACAAAATCAACAAAAGACATTAATAATTACTGCTTGTCAGCTATCAATACCATTGATATAGATATATTGCATCTTTAGCGAGACGTACACAGTAATAATCAGAGACAATACAAATGTAAAATGATTGCAATTATATATTTATTGAAGCATCCTGGAGCAACGTACCTGTGAGGTCCAGGACCGCGCACGTCTCCTAATGTGATAGCAAAGTGGAGGAACAATAGTTTCTTAATGGTTTTCATATCAATGCAGTATTTAAGGCTTTTCAGATTATTGAAATTCATTAAAATAAATTAACCATTCTGCAACATAAAAGAGGTATTATTATTCATTAAAATGAATAATAATAACAATTACCGTATTTTTCGCACTATAAGGCGCACCGGATTATAAGGCGCACCCTCAAAAAATGACTTTTAAGCCGTCTTGGTCCATATATAAGGCGCACCGGATTATAAGGCGCACCATATTACCATAAAAAAAAAAAAAGCTCAGACTCCAGTATCCCTGTGTAGCCTCCCATCACCCTCCAGCATCCCTCTGTAGCCTTCCATCACCCTCCAGCATCCCTCTGTAGCCTCCCATCACCCTCCAGCATCCCTCTGTAGCCTTCCATCACCCTCCAGCATCCCTCTGTAGCCTCCCATCACCCTCCAGCATCCCTCTGTAGCACCCCACCACCCTCCAGTATCCCTGTGTAGCCTCCCATCACCCTCCAGCATCCCTCTGTAGCACCCCACCACCCTCCAGTATCCCTGTGTAGACTCCCATCACCCTCCAGCATCCCTCTGTAGCACCCCACCACCCTCCAGTATCCCTGTGTAGCCTCCCATCACCCTCCAGCATCCCTCTGTAGCACCCCACCACCCTCCAGTATCCCTGTGTAGCCTCCCATCACCCTCCAGCATCCCTCTGTAGCTCCCCACCACCCTCCAGTATCCCTGTGTAGCCTCCCATTACCCTCCAGCACCCCACACAGTCAGACACACACACACACACTCAGACACACACACCACACACACATACACACACATACACACTCAGACACACACACACACAAACTGATTTTTACTTTTTATACTGGTACTTTGGCTTACTGTACTGTGTGGCAAGGCACTCTCAGCGCTGGAGCCCTCAGCAAATCACAGCGTTGGAGCCCACAGCCAATCACAGCACTGGAGCCCACAGCCAATCACAGCACTGGAGCCCACAGCCAATCACAGCACTGGAGCCCACAGCCAATCACAGTGCTGGAGCCCTCAGCCAATCAGAGGCTATGGGCTGACGTCAGCTGGCCTCGGATTGGCTCAAGGCTCCTGGGCGGAGCTGTGATTGGCTGATGGGCTCCTGGGCTGTGAGCGCGCGCAAAACAGCGGCGGCACCGGACACCGGACAGCGGGGACGGCGGCTGGTGATCGCGTCCCCGCACGTGATGAGAGGCAGGCACCGGCACCAGCACACCAGCATGGATGGCGGGGACGGCGGCTGGTGATCGCGTCCCCGCACGTGATGCGAGGCAGGCACCGGCACCAGCATGGATGGCGGGGACAGCGGCTGGTGATCGCGCCCCTGCACAGAGATGCCAGGCAGGCACCGGACAAAGGGGGATGGCGGCACAAAGGTATGCCTTATTTTCTGGGGGGTGCCAAATATTTGCAGGCAAATGGCACCCCCTTAGCACTCTGGGAAAAATCCGTATATAAGGCGCACTGCACTATAAGGCGCACCTATGATTTCTGGGAAAATCTTAGTCTTTTAGGTGCGCCTTATAGTGCGGAAAATACGGTATATATTCTCATGAAAATAATTTTTACATTACAAAATATCCTTGGGGATAAAACACAATAATAATAATAATAATAATAATAATAATAATAATAATAATAATAACAATAATAATAATAAACACAATAATAGAATAAAATAATAATATAAAATACAATAACAATTGTAATAATAATGTAAAAGTTAACAATAGTACAAAATAATAATAATATAAAACAATAATAATATTAATAATAACTAATAATAATATAACAGTTAATAAAAGTATATAATAATAATATAAAACAATAATTATATCAATAATAATAATTATTAGTGTCATTATCATTATTATTTATACTATTTTATTTCAATTATTTTTCTATTATTATTTTTATTATCATTAATATTGTATTTATTTTGTATTTATTGTGTTATAATGTTATTATTATTACTATTATAGTAATTATTTTAACAAAACAAAATCATAATAAATTATTTTTATTCAGATGTATATAGTGTATCATTTTATCCTCACGGAGTCAATAATTTAAAAATCATATTGATGATGATCACATATGATTAATTGATTTGTATTATAAAATGAAAATATTATATTATTATTTAAGTTATATAATTTTAATGTTAGCAGACTAAAACATCAAATACTAACTCTATGCATCTTGCTAGAAATAGAATTTCTGCTGTGATTTTCATATAATGTGGGTCAAGTTGGGACTGATAGGAATGGATGTTCTCAATAACACCTACATGGGTCAACTCTATGCAATCCTGAACCCTTACCAATACTTTACCGCTTTCTTCTAGGAGTCTTTTTCAGTGGAGTAACTTGAAGCTTGTGGGCCACAATGTCAAATATATTCAATGTGGTCACCAAGTGTCATAGGTTTTAAAAGGGAACCTGATGTCTGATTCAAGCTGTCCAATACGCAGGCAGCGTGTATCAGGCACTGGCTGTATGATTTCAGCATTGGACTCTGAAACGTTGCAGAGTTTCAGAGAAATATATACTGTAAAAGCAGCCGGGGACAAAGCCGCTTGGAAGACTAGTCAGACAGGCGGGTCCTTGGCAGCTTCTCCCTGCCTACTGCTAGCGGTTGACAGGTCTCTTCCTGTGTGTGTATTGGGTGACATCGTCACTCTAGGGGACTGGGTAGCGAGAAGCCGCTGGGGGCTTGACTGGTAGACTAGTCTCCTGTGTGGCTAAGTTCTTGGTGGCTTTTAATATGTGTTTTTCTCTAAAACGCTGCAGTATGTCAGAGTCGATGGCAGTTTGTGAAAAATTTGGGCCCAGAGTCTCTTTGCCTTTGGAGACTCTGGACATTAAACATAGTTAATTTCCTTTGGCACACTGTGGGTTAATGTCAGTTCTGCTGCTAGCAAGCTCCTGAGTGATCTGTTCCTCCCATCTCCGTTAAATAGTCACATGACTCATCAGTCAGTGCTGATGATTGAATTCCATTCATTTCAAGCCACCTGATTAGAAGAGGCTCTCAGTGAACTGACCGGTGCCACAGCTGTGAAATCATTTTATCCTTTGGTGTTTTCCCCTGTCTGTCTTTCATTTCCTTCATGTGGTATTAGTTCAGTGGTGTTAGTAGAGCTCTCACCAGCTTTCTCACCAAAGAGGGTTTAGAGCAAGGCCAGAGAGGGACTAGGTATGCTGTTCGGTCATGGGGTGAAAGAACCCGTATATGGGTGATAGGGAAACCAGAGCACAGCCTCAGGTTAGTGCAGGAAGTGTACCATTCCCCCGTTCCGCATCAAGAGGGCCCACCATTGTTATTGTGTCCCCTGTCTTCTGTTTGCTGTTATGTAGTGTGCCAAAAACACATTGGTCAGTGCACCATTGTCGCTCAGTCTATGTGGACACACGCCAGTCCTTGAGTGACACAAACACACCTAGCTCAAATCATGCTGAAAATTGGCAAGTTTCCATTAATAGTGAAGCAAAATAGGGCGTTCCGTGGCACATGATCTTTTAAGATCACAACATTTTTTCATACTTTAAAAGTGCATACAAGCATGGCAGAGTAGGAGAGGAAGCCTTCAGTGACTGAGGCCCATAGATGCACAGTTCTGCAAAATGGAACGCCATGTTTTACAGCTATAGACATGCCGCTGAAGGCTGCCCCTCCTGCACTGCCATGCTTGCATGCACTTTTTAGTATGAAATAAATATTTTAATTTTAAAGGATCGTATGCTACAGAATGCCTTATTGTGCTTCACTGGATTGCCTTGCCCGGGCTTTCGCTGGCGAGCACCGACCTATTCTCCATCCGGATTGGTGGATCTGAAAGTCATTGTATACCAGGAACACTTGGCGGTGTCCGAGCTGAAGTTGGTGCCCAAAGTAAGTTCTCTTTTTTCTCTTATTTTTGCTGTTTCCATTAATAGCATTGGTCTTCCTTTATGGTCCAACAGGACCTTTTATGCTCCTTTCTTCTTGTTGAGACAATACTTGTCCGTGTGACCGATAGGATGTTATAAAGGGGGCACTGAACTCTTTAAACCAGAAAGGAGAGCCTCTCTTGGTGTTAGGTCGGTTTCACATCACGATTTATTGCCTGTCCATGGGATCCGAGTTTGAAGGAGGATCCCACGGACAAGCACGGATCCACACGGATCCCTGCAATCGGATGGCAAATAGCCATCCGATCCGATTCTATGCAGGATCCGTGTGGATCCTGTTCTCCCTGCCTGTCCCTGTCTGTCCCTGCTTCTTCTCTATCTGTCCCTGTCTGTCCCTCTTCTATCTCTGCTCTCCCTCTCCTCTATCCTCCCCCCTTGACCTCCCCTGTCCTCTCCCCCTACAGTATGTAAAAAATGAAAAAATCCTCCCTGAGGATACATTACCTTCTGACGGCTTCATGCAACAGTCACCATCTGGTGGCTGAAGGACCTGTGAAGATGTCACAGAGCCGGTCAGCTGACATGTCAGCTGACCGGCTCTCTGACATCACCACAGGCCCTTCTGCACAGATGGTGACAGTCCCTGGAGGCGCCAGAAGGTAATGTATCCTCAGGGAGGGATTTTTTATTTTTTTATTTAACAAACAGAGGGAATAGAAAAGGGAGAAGGATAAGGAATAAGACAGGGAAGAGTTTAGAATAGCGGGGGGACAGCATAGAATAGCGGGGGACAGAATAGAGAAGTGGAGGGGAGGAAGATGCAGGAAGGCAGGAGCAGGGAGGACAGGGACCACAGAGCCGACATTGGATCCGAGGTCAACTCGGATCTGATGTCCATAGGCTCCCATGTCATCGGGGCTCGGATCGGCTTGGATCCGGTGCTGTCTGATTTCATTCTCGGACACAAAATCGCAGCAGGCAACGATTTTGTGTCCGTACTTAAATCGGACAGGATCGGATGGTGTCAAAATCGGATGGCAAAAGGCACACATCCGATCCGAGCCCCATAGGGATACATGGGATCCAATTTTGGATCCGAGTGTATCCGTTTTGAAACAGATACACTCGGGTGACCGAAAATCGTGATGTGAAATCGGCCTTATGTGGTACGAAAGAGGTAAATACATGACAGGATGCAACTTATTACAATAAGCAGATCGCTGGGGATTAGGTAGGCCAAAAATGGATTGTTCAAGTTGAAAAATAGTCGTCTTGTTAAACAGCTGCTAGACTACAAAAAGTCACAACGTTTGTCTCAAGTGGTCTTTGAGAAAATTTTGCAACTTTTTGCACTTTTTTCAAAAGGTGATCAGTCTTTGATAAAATGGGGAGAGGACTGCAAGCACAGAGCAGATTTACTATAATAAATATATATAATGCCCATTTTAGCTGCTAGTTACCCTGATTTGTAGGTGGTGTAGGTTTTTTATTTTCTGGTGCACAAACAGCTCAAAGATGCACCAAATTTATTACGGGGCTAGTGCATCCTAATACAGTTTGCCCACCTGACTGCAGCTGGCTTTAGATTCAATAATGGTGCACAAATCGCCAATCTCAATAAATTACACCCATTGAATTCCAAAATTAAAAAATATCATTCTAGATCTGATTGTAAAATTTAGTCTGATGGCACTAAAATAACTACGATCAGCCACTTGTTTGCTAATTGGCGGTTATTTAATGTCCTGTTTACATAGGCAGACTGCTCTATACAATGATCACCGAATGATCTATAATACCTTGCTCAGGTCACATAGACTGTCATTGTTCTCAGTTGCTAGAGTCCTATTTACACAGGACAATACGCTGCCGAGAGCAATGAGCATGTGCGCAACACAAAAGATCGCTTCACCTGACGAGCGACCATTGTGCTCATTTATAGTGTGATTGGCACCCTGTTTAGACTGCGAGATTATTAGGAAAGATAATCTTTAATTATAAATGGATCTTAAAGGGAACCTGTTAAATAAAAAAACACTATTACCATATTACCAACAGATATGGGGTTAATCTACAGGTTAATAGTGTTTGGCGCCTGCCCCACACCTACACATTTCGGGTTTCAGTCACAGGGGTGGCGCCAGCATGTGTTCAGTCACAGCTCTGCGTAAGGACATCGGCTATAAACCCCCCTCTCTGACAGACACTCATCATTAGTGGCAGCTGTCAGTCAGTGTGGGGGATGCAGTAACCGCCACCATTCTCTATACACAGAGCGGTGACTGTACTTGTGCCGCCACCACCGTGACTGAAGCCTGACCGCTACTGGAGGGGAATAAAGTTCTTTTCATCCTGGCAGCGGGTTTCCAAATTCAGGCTTCAAATGTTATTAATTTGCAGATTAACACCATATCATTTTTTCATGTGAAAATTCCTTTTAATGCTCAATTTATAAGAGTGTTAACATGACTGTATAAAGTCTATAGTTCAAGGCTGAATTCTCACAGAGCGTTTGTGCTCCGTTTTTGTTGATCGGTTTCTGCACCAAAAACATGTCTTCTTTTTACGAAAAAGCATCACAAATGCATCATCCGTTTGTGCTGATTTTTTTTATCTGTTTCCGGGTGACATAGGCTAGGGTCTGCACTGAGGAGCGCATAGTGTTACACACAGGTAATGCTATGCGCCGCCTGTCTATTGATCCCTATAGCAACTGGACTCTTACCGCATCCGCCTGCTGCACAGGATTGGCACTTTTGCAGAGTACACAGGAAACGCTGTTTGGAGCATTTCCCTATGCGCTCTGCAATTTCACATATCTTGGAGATCCCTGTGGAATTTCCAAGATGTTCCTGGATCCACCAGGCTTGGGGCAGATGCAAGTCTGACCCTAGCCATAGACAGACAAACACAGAGACAGACAAACACACAGACGGACAGACACACACTTTCTTACCCTTCCCTGCAATCCCACAGTGAGCTCCCGTGATGTGTTCCTACTTCACATTGTCAGGACCTGTGGGCAGTCATGTACAGTACTTACGGGACCTTGCACCATGTTACTGGGTCACATGATGGTAGATCCTGGAAGTACCATACCCCATTACCCACAGGTCCAGAATACAGTTGTGGCCAAAAGTATTGGCACCCCTGCAATTCTGTCAGATAATACTCAGTTTCTTCCTAAAAATGATTGCAATCACAAATTCTTTGGTATTATTATCTTCATTTCATTTGTCTTCAATGAAAAAACACAAAAGAGAATGAAGCAAAAAGCAAAACATTGATCATTTCACACAAAACTCCAAAAATGGGCCAGACAAAAGTATTGGCACCCTCAGCCTAATACTTGGTTGCACAACCTTTAGCCAAAATAACTGCGATCAACCGCTTCCGGTAACCATCAATGAGTTTCTTACAATGCTCTGCTGGAATTTTAGACCATTCTTCTTTGGCAAACTGGTCCAGGTCCCTGATATTTGAAGGGTGCCTTCTCCAAACTGACATTTTTAGATCTCTCCACAGGTGTTCTATGGGATTCAGGTCTGGACTCATTGCTGGCCACCTTAGAAGTCTCCAGTGCTTTCTCTCAAACCATTTTCTAGTGCTTTTTGAAGTGTGTTTTGGGTCATTGTCCTGCTGGAAGACCCATGACCTCTGAGAGAGACCCAGCTTTCTCACACTGGGCCCTACATTACGCTGCAAAATTTGTTGGTAGTCTTCAGACTTCATAATGCCATGCACACGGTCAAGCAGTCCAGTGCCAGAGGCAGCAAAGCAACCCCAAAACATCAGGGAACCTCCGCCATGTTTGACTGTAGGGACCGTGTTCTTTTCTTTGAATGCCTCTTTTTTTCTCCTGTAAACTCTATGTTGATGCCTTTGCCCAAAAAGCTCTACTTTTGTTTCATCTGACTAGAGAACATTCTTCCAAAATGTTTTAGGCTTTCTCAGGTAAGTTTTGGCAAACTCCAGCCTTGCTTTTTTATGTCTCGGTGTAAGAAGTGGGGTCTTCCTGGGTGTCCTACCATACAGTCCCTTTTCATTCAGACGCCGACGGATAGTACGGGTTGATATTGTTGTACCCTCGGACTGCAGGGCAGCTTGAACTTGTTTGGATGTTAGTCGAGGTTCTTTATCCACCATCCGCACAATCTTGCGTTGAAATCTCTCGTCAATTTTTATTTTCCGTCCACATCTAGGGAGGTTAGCCACAGTGCCATGGGCTTTAAACTTCTTGATGACACTGCGCACGGTAGACACAGGAACATTCAGGTCTTTGGAGATGGACTTGTAGCCTTGAGATTGCTCATGCTTCCTCACAATTTGGTTTCTCAAGTCCTCAGACAGTTTTTGGTCTTCTTTCTTTTCTCCATGCTCAATGTGGTACACACAAGGACACAGGACAGAGGTTGAGTCAACTTTAATCCATGTCAACTGGCTGCAAGTGTGATTTAGTTATTGCCAACACCTGTTAGGTGCCACAGGTAAGTTACAGGTGCTGTTAATTACACAAATTAGAGAAGCATCACATGATTTTTCTAACAGTCCCAATACTTTTGTCCACCCCCTTTTTTATGTTTGGTGTGGAATTATATCCAATTTGGCTTTAGGACAATTCTTTTTGTGTTTTTTCATTGAAGACAAATTAAATGAAGATAATAATACCAAAGAATTTGTGATTGCAATCATTTTCAGGAAGAAACTGAGTATTATCTGACAGAATTGCAGGGGTGTCAATACTTTTGGCCACAACTGTATGCCTGGGATGATGATATTACCGGGGCCCACCATGGGATCACCTGGAAGGGTAAGTTATTGGATGTTAATGGAGCAGAAAAGCGCAGCAGAAAAACAGAGCAATAATTGACGCTCAATATTTTCTGGATCCACTTTCTGCACCACTAACGCAGCAGTCAAAAACTCAGCGTCTGCACAGCAAATTGGACATCCTATTCACTTTGCTGCAGACTCAGTGACTGATCCGGTTTTGGTGCAGTGTTTTTTAAAAATGCAGCACAAAAACGGATCAAAAACGTCCAGAGTAAACACAGCCTAAGAATGGTTTTTGCAGTGAATATTCTTATGTAAGAACACTAATTCATCATGGCTGATGCCACTTTATAGTTGTTGTATTAATCTGAAAGTAAATAATGTATTTTACGAAAGTCTATGATTGTCTTGAGGAAGATGATATCGGATGGCTGAAGTGGTGAAACGGTGGTGGCTCTCATCAAGTCATTTGTGAGCAATGGTTGAGCTGGAATGTGAAGACCAAGATTGTATTGTGCCATGAGATGCTGTGCCGAATCTTCCACATCATCGCACCTGCCGCCTTCCAATAATCTATGTCACTTTGCTCCCTGTGGTTATCCATAGAGTCAAACAGTGGAAACAAATTCGAGCTGTGTGGTTTTCAGTTGTGCATTTGACTATTTGGGTCAAAACATGATTAAGGATAAGACATGGCAGTAAAACGCAATGCATAGAGCTGCAGCTTGTTATTACCAAATAGCCCACAATGCATTGTATGGAAACTGAACGATATCAGTAAATTCCACCATACACAGCAGTATTATAGTACAGTGAAAAGGGAATAAATACATTTCTACTTGTCTTGGTGCTGATTGTATCCTACCAGCAAATCTCCATCAATAGACCTGCAAGTGTAACTGTAATCATTTACTCGCACTGAAACCGTGATGGTCATGAATGTTTTCTGTAGTTGGAAAACCTTGTTTCCACACTGAATTAACATGACTTGTTCTAATAATGGACGTTACTGAATTCTGATCATAGGCCTGTTTCACACCCCTGCGCCTGGCCACATCACCTGCACCAACCTGGTCGCGCTGGCGCAGGTGCAGGCGTAGAGGTAATGTGGGGCCGCGTTTACAGCTTTGTAAACGCATACCTAGTGCCTCCTATGCGCATGCGCCTGGTCTTGATGCACCCGCATGCGCATGCGCCGTGCACTCTGCCAGTTTCACTTGCGCTTCTCACTGGCAGAGCGCGCTCTCAGCTGTGCTCGGCCATAGGCTATAATGGGGGCACCGAGCTCAGCTGAGCGCATAGGGGGCACTAGGTATGCGTTTACCAAAGCTGTAAATGCGGCCCCACATTACCTCTGCGCCTGCACCTGTGCCAGCGCAACCAGGCTGGTGCAGGTGATGTGGCCAGGCGCAGAGGTGTGAAACAGGCCATATACAGCCTAATGATGGCGATTACTGGATTACCACCTCTTATATACCCGAGGAGCTGTAAGGACTGAAAGATCAACATGCTCCAATGTCCAAAAAGCACAAAACGGCTAGGGTCAGATTTGCATCATGCATTTGCTAAATGCATGCGCTATTTTCATGTGGAAATGTTGAAAAATGCATTCATTAACGCACCCATAGACTCCAATGCAAAAAACGCATTGTGTTTCACGCTCTGCATTTTTACAAGTGCACCTAAAAAATGCAGTATGCAGCATCTTTGGTGCTTTTGCAAAAACGCATGCTTTTTTTTAACATGGGAGTATATGGGAAATGCATTCATCAGCGCATGATACATATATGTACCAAGCGTTAATGCATGCGCTAAAAATGAAAAAACATGCCATGCTGTTGTGTACCTCTGGGGCAGATGGAATGGCAGCCGGGATTGTATTGTTCCCCACAGATGGAGCAGGGCCCCAGGGATAGGGTGAGATAGTCTATTCGGACAGTGATGGTGACTGTGCAGTGGTGCAGGAAGGTGCTCAGAATAACAGGAGGACACCGGGGTTGTAGTTCTCAAGCATGTACTCACAGTTCAGTTCAGCAGTCCAACCCAGCAGGGGCGACGTGTTCTCCGAGTCTGCGATCCAGCTAACTCCCAGGCAGCTTGGGTCCATTCCTCCAAGACACCCTGCCGTAAGCCTCTCCTGGTTTACTTTCCTGCGCTGGCTACTCGCCTCACCTGCCCTGCGTCCTCGTGCACAGTGTCCCAAGCACGTGGTTGTGGGCCTTGGCTTAGGTCTAGCCACCATTTCAGGGAAATTGCATGGTTAGTAGCCACTGCCCATACAGGTGCAGCAGCCTCCAGTTTCCTGGTGGAAGCTTGGAGCATTCCCACTAGATCAGGACCAGTCCCCTCTTGCAACCTAGCTCCACCAGCAATACCCTCTGCAGTGATTGCTGGAACCCTCCGGCCAGGGTTTCATGGCAACCTTCTCTCTGGTTCCACTCCTCCCCTGGTGTGAGCCTCCCCTAGTGCTCCATCTCTGTTGGTGTTCCTCACAGACTAATATCTCTCCTCCTCTTTCTCTCTGCTTCCTCTACCTTCTGTTCCCACCCCCTCTGCCTATTCCCTTCCCCAGCCAGCAGATGGGGCCCTCCCTGAATAGGGTCTGCCCAAGATCCCCTAGAAGTAAATCACAGGAGAAACCCAGCTTAAACAGATCGCGCCGTTCAGATCTGAATAGCGTGATCTGTTTAAGCCGGGTTTCTCCTGTGATTTACTTCCATTGCTACTTACCGGTGGATTGCTGCAGTTCTTTGGATACTACTCCTATGCTATATGGTTGTTGTGTTCCACACAACCGAACCAGGTGAGTGGTTCCATAGTGAATATACACATCCTGATATTTGGATAAGACCCTATATGCACTTTCTCTCTCCCTATTTCAAGATCCCCTGGACTAAGGTTGGGATGGGTGTTGGGTGCAGGTATTTGTGTGTCTTGGATTTGGGTCCCCTCATTACCTGTGAGTGGGATACCACACCTATGACTTAGGTGCAGTAGCTCTGTGGCGACCAGACCACAGGGGCACCACACAGTGACACACAGTACATGCACACAAGCAGTGACATACAGCACATACACACAAACACTGAGTACAGAACATACGCACAAACACTGACAGGCAGCAGATACACTCAAACACTGACATATAGATCCTGACATACGCATTACATGAAAATATAAAAATACATGCATATACAAACATTCACATTCACTCTTATACGCGGTGCATAAAATGCACAAATACATATATTCTAGACTTTCATGTATAATAAATATTTTGGTCCCTATTCATAAAGACTTGTGCACATTGGTTTTAATGATGGGCGTGATGCTAAAATATGCGCATGACATGCCCACCAGGACCGTGGGGTACTCGGAACCGAGTTGGGAGTTCTCTGTGGAGGTCACGGGGTCATGACCCGGTTCTGTGGCCCAGGTTGTGTCAATAATAAAAGGGGTATATTTTATAGGAGATGAATTCATGACACCACCCGTGGGTTTCGGCAATTGGGATGGATGGCCGACTCTGCGGTCAGATCCTCTGGGGCCGCAGCTGGGATGTTTATGCTCTCCACGGGTGGAGTGGAGGACAACAGGGCACAATCTATGCTGGGAATAGGAATCGGTGGGGTGCAGGACTGAGGGCGCAATAAATGACTGGAGGCCACAATGATGAAAGTCTATCCTGGACCAAGTGTCTTTCAGTCCGCGCCGCTGCTCCAATAAGTATCAGAAACACTGGAGTGTTTTAAATAAAAGATCTTCAGTTTTATTTCCGACGCGTTTCGGAGCTAAACACCCAGCTCCTTCCTCAGGGAATGACCTGAGGAAGGAGCTGGGTGTTTAGCTCCGAAAAGCGTCGGAAATAAAACTGAAGATCTTTTATTTAAAACACTCCAGTGTTTCTGATACTTATTGGAGCAGCGGCGCGGACTGAAAGACATTTGGTCCCGGATAGAGATTCACCCCCACGATTGTGGAAGTGCGGTCCTGGCTGTGGCTGCTGTGTTTGAGCGATCAAGCTGGTTGTGGGCTTCACAACCGTATCAGGTGAGCAGTTTTCATACTGTATGGGATTTGATTTCTATTAAGGATAAGACCCTATGCGCATTCTCATTTTTTTAGACAATGATGAAAGTTTCCTTTACCTTTACTTGATGGTTGTTGTTGCAGACCATGGCACTTGTAACAGATGGTAATGGAGGTCCGGGCAGCCGGGAAGCAATTGGGGATCCACCTAGCCAGGTGGTTGTAGATGCTTGCGATGGCAACATATCTCTATAATTGTATATATGTATAGGCTTGGCGCTAAATCTGGCTTGTGAAATGAATATGGACAGCGTATTATGATAGAACCCTTTTTTGGGATGTTTATTGATTTTCTTTCTGGCACAGAAAACTTTTAATCACACTGTAAAACGCTGTAATAATTAAAATAATATCTGCATACAATCTTGGTTGTTAGTGTAAAGTTTCACAGGTTGGTACCATCACAGGTTGGTCACAGATAGAGGGGGAGCTACAGAGTCTGTAGCTAAAACCACAAGATCCCAATCACAGCCACCCTAGCACAAGGGACTGAATTTTCAGTAGGTCCCAGGGGGGTGGAGCTTAGCAGAGCGGGAGATGTGACATAGGTGACAGTTTGACACAAGTCAGTCAGACGGTGTGAGCAGATCAGCAGAGACGGACGCAGGGGACCCTGCGGACGTGACAGGTAGGCACCTATAAACTGAGAGGTGACCCAGACAATGAAGGGGACACTCCAGGACTGGTTGGAGTTGGCTGGAGAGTCCAGGTCAAAACCGGAAAACTGGAACCGAGGCGGTTTGTTAAGGTTCATCCCAAACTGCTGACCGGCAGGCTGTGGGCTTTATCAAGAAGGTGCCACAGCACTCATCAAAGTAGTCCCACCTCTGTCTCATAGCCGGGTTCAAGACGCTGACAAGTAAGAGAGACTTTAAGCAACTGACCTGGGGACCAGAAACCAGACTCAAGAGTGGGAGTGTAAGGAGCCAAAAGAGCCAATAAAGGAACAGGACTAAGAAAGCATTTGAGAGGCACCTCTGACAGACTCTGTGGCGAACCCCAAAGCCTGTGGCAACACATTCCCTGGCAAACTAGACTGTACCATGTACCTATTGATCCTATCTGGTACCAGTAAAGAACTGTTTGGGCTAACTTGGTGTCTGTGCATCATTTATTCGTCACCTGGCAGGCTCCTACAGCACTACAGAGCCAAGGACTACTACTCTCCTCATCCACCCCGCTGCACTGAGGTAAAGCTCCGCCTGTGGGGAGCTGTACTACCAAAGCTGCATCACCATCACCTCAGCGGCCGGCTGCAGCGCTGGTAACTACATTACCAGGTACCACAGGTGGTCACATATAATAATCCCCCATCCCAAATAGTTTTCCCCCAGCCATTGAGTGTCCAGGGCACAGGACCGGGACCTGACCAGCCGTGATCCCACATTGAATTAGCAACCTGTCCCAGTATCCGAGTACCCCCTACCCTGTCGGCCGACTCACTATATTCTCCCATTATTTTACCAACTTGTCTAATTGTTGATGAGCAAACTTTAAATAATCGTGAACATGCTTTTTGTTCAGCAATGTAGTCCTGCGTGTTGAGCGTGCATACGGGAGTAGTATACAGCCCATGGAGGTTGAGGGCATTACTTATTGTTTTGTTTGAAATAATTGTACCTGCTGATTCTGGGTCATTCTGTAGCTCTCTACAGGTGATTCTTGGCTTTGGAACTCTGTTCTGATAATTATTTTCACTCCTCTGTCTGAAATCTTGCAGGGAGCATCCGGTCATGGCCGATTTATGGTGAAATAATGTTCTTTACACTTCCGGATTATGGCCCTTAGCAGTGCTCATTGGATCTTTCAGAAGTTTAGAAATTCATCTGTAATCAATGCCATCAGTATGTTTTTCAACAATAGGGTTGCAAAGGCCTTGAGACAGCTTACTAGTTTTATGCATCATGAGATGTTTTTTGTTTGGCTCCTTGGTAATAGGACATCTTTTTATAGTCCATTAGTTGAACTATCTTATATTATTTTTAAATAAGTGGCCAGATTGACTTCTAATTATTGATAGATTTCATCTGATGACCTCTGTTTAACCATGTGCTCAACACTTTTTCCCTGTGTCTTTTTTCAATGTTATTATTATTATTATTAATACACTAAATTTATCTACAAATTGATTTCTTAGACTGTTTGGATTGGATGGGTTTTATTGACATCTGGTGAGAAATTAATTTCAATGGCAACTTTAGAAATGCAGTTTTCTTAGAAAATTGGTGACAAATTCAATACTTATTTCACCCTCTTTAGGCCTCATGCTCTCGAACGATTTTGGGCCTTTTCACATCTGAGTTTTGCATGCGTTTGCGTTTCTTGGCATTTGCAAACGCGTGTCATTTTGCAAAAATGCAAAACGCATGTGTTTTTGCAAATGCAGCCCAAAATGTGGGCTGCAACATTTTGGGCTGCGTTTGCAAAAACGCATGCGTTTTTGCAAAATGACATGCAATTGCAATACGTTTTGCATTGAACCCTATGGGTGCATTTGGATACGTTTTAAGTGGTAAAAAAAACGGAAACGCAGCCAAACGCAGCCTAAGCCTTACATGTGAACTGGGCCTTTCTTCATCCGAGGGCTATCTGTAGTTTTTACGCGAGGTAAAAAAAATATTGGATCAAAAGCAACAATGGAAGACTATGGGCCCATGGAAAACAGTGAACTGTATAAGGATGACATCTGAGTGTGGTCTAATTTTCACAGACTCTCATAATGGAGAAGTGGGAGAAAATGTTCTTTTTCTCTCCATCTCTGAGAAAAACTGATCCCACTCTATCAAACTCTTATCAGAGTCTGATTAGCATAATCTTATCTTTTTCTCAGATGGGGAGAAGATGGTTGTGTGCATCTTCCCATACACACATTAAAATATATAATAGTATGAAATTGAGTAATTCTTTATAAATTCGAACCTGAACAGATATAGCTATGGCTGTATTGTCACTCAATATCTCTACAGCTTGTTCGGTTTATTTACTGTTTCTCTCCCAATCTCTATTACTAAACCGTAAAGTGTGACATCCTCTCACTAGCCAGAGTCACCACAATACGGCCGCTGTATTCCTGCTTTGGCTTTTATATAGGTGATAGTCCCTTTTATTCGTCAGTGTTTTACCATGTGATTTCTTTTTCTTCATTGTCGATCTTCAAATTCACCTTCTGGCTGGTGGTAGTCATTATTTTGCTCTTCTTCACATTCAGATGCAAACCAAACTTCTTCCTGTCTTCGCTGAGCTTTAAGGTCAACTTCCCTTCAGATTCTTCCCATTTTCGGCCAAAAGGGTGGTATCATCTGCGTATCTCAGGTTGTTAACGAACCTTCCACCTATTCTCACGCCAACTGATGATTCATTCAAGTCGAGCTTCCTCATGATCACTTCCGACAATGAAGAAATATAAGTGGTAGACAGTGTCATCGTCCTGGGGTCCCTCATTGATTGTAACGGTGGCTCTATAACTCAAATCAAGTGACGGCTTGCAATGGGTCATGCAGCAATGATGAACATGGCGTAAATGTGAACGTTCAAGGACATTTCGATCACCACCAAAGGATGATTGGTCACAGCCATTGCATTCCCAATTGCGCTGTACGGGTGCGAGATGTGGACCTTGACAAAGGATTGTTAAAGAAAGATTGATTCCTTAGAAATGTGGTGCTGGAAGAGACTCCTACAAATCCCGTGGAAAGTCAAGATCACAAATAAGGTTGTTCTGGGACATGTCAATCCACAGACGTCCCTGGTAGGAAAAGTATAAAACAGAATCTGTCTTACTTCGGCCATGTGATGAGAGCAAATTCCCTCAGGAAGGACATGATGCTTGGTATGGTCGGTGGCAGTAGAGGCCGGGGGAGACCTAAAACCTGTTGGCTGGACACCATCATGGCAGATACAGGAATGAACATCAGAGAACTGAAAGATGCTGTGACAAACAGAGAAGCTTGGAGGAAAATGGTTCACATGGTATCCAATAGTCAGACACGACTGAATGGATGAAATTGGGAATTGGAATACCATATGATGTAAGAGCTGAAAGGCTGGGGAGGCCTGCCCAGTCATGTGAGCCTCCTAATGCAATCTTCTTGAATATAATGGTATTGAGTAGTGACCACCATTGGAGATTCACGAGAAACAAATTGTGAATTATCCTAAGCCACCAGATTCCGAAAACTTCCTATAAATTTGAATTGTATCATTGGATTTGCTGAATCACTTATCCCTAACATACGTACACATATACACACACCACACACATACTTGTATATAAAAACATAATAATTACAATTTAAAACATAGAAATAAGCCCTTCATAATAATGAGTCTAAAAAAATCCAGAACAGTGCTGAGCATCACCGCCGCACACTACACTACAATTTACTGTTCTGTGTAGTGAATTAAGCAATGTAAGGTTGTCTATAAATCTTTCACGCTTCAATTCTCTGTCACCACATGAGCCGCTAAAATGGAGATTGAGGCAATAATGACAATTAACTAGAAATTACTTATTTATGGCTAATCACGATTCTGACGTAACTCTTGGATTGCCAACTTGAATCATTTCAAATATGACACCATACACATTTAGATATTGGAAGATTTGTACATTTCAATTTGTTTGTAAATGAAGAAGAAAGTGTAAAACAAGTGTTCAAGATAGGAAGAAAAAAGGCTAAAAGAAGGACAGGAAACGAAAAAAAGTAATAAGCACTGATGAGTAGGGACCGGCGAACTCAAACTATAAAGTTGGGGGCCGTACTGAACACCAAGTGTTCGGGCACAGACCCGGAACTCGGACTTCCCTGGGAAGTTCATGATACAGTT
Organism: Allobates femoralis; assembly: GCA_033576535.1. Lineage (NCBI taxonomy): Eukaryota > Metazoa > Chordata > Amphibia > Anura > Aromobatidae > Allobates > Allobates femoralis. The sequence continues at coordinate 34,224,325 of JARQOC010000011.1, forward strand.
CGGGCTCGATTTGGGGGCGGGGAAGCTGTAAAACAAAAGAAGATAGTGATTAAACAGCTCTTACTTACCGGCGTCCGGACGTCCTCCCGCTTGTACTTTTGGGCTGCTCCTTAAATTCCTGTGTAGTCACTGCTCAAGGGCGGATCAGCCAATCACAGACACTGTCACAGAGAGTGGGCATCTGTCATTGACTGATGGAGTGATCTAGAATCAGCCCATACATTCTAGCATCTATCTATCTATCTATCTATCTATCTATCTATCTATCTATCTATCTATCTATCTATCTATCTAACAGGAGTGCTGCCTGGTTTTATTTTTCTATGGATTTTTGCATTGGACACCACAGTTTCAGGATCTTTTGCACCCACGGTTTGCTATAAGTTTACGTGGTTCTATTTTTCTTTTTCTATATCTATCTAACTTTTTATATCATATCTATCTCTATCTATCATCTGTTTGTCTGTCTATCATATTTATCTGTTTATATATCTATATATATCCAGCTATCATCTAGTTAGATCATGTATTTCTCTATTTCTATCTATCTATATCAAGAGTCAAGATTCAATTCAAGATTATATCTATCGATTCTATTATCTATCTATCTATCTATCTATCTATCTATCTATCTATCTATCTATCTATCTATCTATCTATCTATCTATCTATCTATCTATCTATCATCTGTCTGTCTATCTACCCTGTTTTCCCTAAAGTAAGACACTCTCTTATTTAACTTTTTGCTCCAAAAAATTGAACAATCTCTTATTTTTAAGGGATGTCTTATTTTTCCATCATCACATCCCCCTCCAGGCCACAATATTTCCATGCAGCCCATAATTTCCCCACCATCATCTTGCAGCCCCCAATATTCCCACGCAATATCTTCCCCATCTTATTTTAGGGGAAACAGGGTATCTATGTATCTATCATCCATTTAAGGTATCTCACTATCTATCTATCTATCTATCATATCTATCTATCTATCTATCTATCTATCTTTTTTCCATCTATACCCTTGGCGTAGGACAACTCATAAAGTCCCATGGATTCCAGTACTACCTGTACGCTGATGACACTCAGATCTATCTCTATGGCCCAGATGTCACCCCTCTGCTGTCCAGAATCCCAGAGTGTCTATCAGCCATATCTTCCCCTTTCTCCTCTCGCTTCCTTAAACTAAATGTAGACAAAACTGAACTCATCATCTTTCCCCTCCCTTACCTGATCTATCTATCACAATAAATGACATCACACTTTGCCCTGTACCTGAAGTCCGCTGCTTCGGAGTGATCCTTGACTCTGTCTTATCCTTCAGACCACACATTTAAGTTTTCGCCACTTCCTGCCGCCTCCATCTCAAAAATATTTTCATATTCCGTTCCTTCCTCAACCCTCAATCTACTAAATTACTAGTGCATGCCCTCATGATCTCCCATCTCGACTACTGCAACTTCCTCCTCTGTGGCCTCCCTGCTAACACTCTTGCACCTCTTAACTCTGTTGCCCGACTAATCCACCTCTCCCCTCTTTGCTCTTCCACTTTTCCCCTCTGCAAATCCCTCCACTGGCTCCCAATTCCCCAGCGTATCCAATTCAAACTCCTAACATTGACTTACAAAGCCGTCCACAATCTGTACCCCCATATATCTCTGAACTAATCCCCTGATATTATCCAACTCGTAATCTTCGATCCTCCCAAGGCCTCCTTCTCTCCTCCACACTTGTATGTACCTCATCTAACCGCCTGCAAGACTTTGCCCAAGCATCCCCCATCCTCTGAAACTCTGCACCTCAAAACGTCCGATTGTTCCCTACACTCGGAAACTTCAAGCGGAACCTGAAAACCCATTAGAACAGCCTACAGCCTGCAATGACCACAGTGCCACCTCACCACCAATGGACCCGGTGCTTCACCACCACTGGACCCGGCGCTCCACCATCTCCAGGGCAGACCCAACCTACTGTCTCTCTCCCCATTGCCACTGGACCCGGCGCTCTACCACCACGATGACCCGAGCAGACCCATCCTACTGTCTCTCTCCCCATTGCCCTGTAGAATGAAAGCCCACAAGGGCAGGGTCCTCTCTCCGCTCTGTACCAGTCTTTCACTGTTAGTTTGTTCATTGTACTTTTAACTTGCTTGTATATATATGTTTCTCATGTACAGCACCATGGAATCAATGGTGCTCTATAAATAAATAATAATAATAATAATAATCTATCTATATAAAAAAAAGTAAGAGCACCACTACTAAACAGTCATGGGTGCAATGTCTACCTTAGCAGGTGTGTATCCTGGCGTCCCGGAAATGCCAATTGAGTATGAAATCACATGATCACATACGTTATGGACATGCGCAACTGGCATTTCTGGGACGCCGGGATACATACCTGTTTTTTTCTAAATAGAAGAGTTTTGTATATACGGTCATAGCCACAGAGGGGTGAGTCTTTAATACAAATGAATTCACATGTGCACAAATTAATTATAATTAATTGGAAACTATTCTTTGATATATTCATCTAAAGTATGAAAAGAAGTTTCATATGCACCTATTGCACAAGTAACAATGGAAACACATAAATGCACTTTAGATGCAATTGATTTATGTATAAGCACTATGTAAACACTTTATTACAAATTATATGTTAATGAGTATATTCTATTGTAACACTATTTAATTCTTGTATGAACACCCAGTCACAGCTTGACAAAGATCTAGTAAAGATTGAAATGTTGCCTTCTGTTTGACCAATTTAGGTCTGTAAGTAAACTGCTATTTTGGAGTGCTGCCTACATTTTTTCTGGTATCTATCTATCTACAGTTTCTATCTATCTATCTGATAGTCATTGGCCCGCCCGACCATGACTTCATCGCGCATGCGCATGCGTACTGCCGGTCACTGAGTATAATCCCGCCGTTGCAGAAACTGGCAAGCTTCTAATTTCTGCCCACATCTATTTCTATGTGGCAGCAAAGTTTAAATATCTATCTATCTATCTATCTATCTATCTATCTATCTATGTCTCCATCCATCTATCTAAAGTTAACCGATAACGGAATGCAATAAATAGCAAAATAACAACTTGTATAAGCTCTTATGGATTTTATATGGGTGCAGACAGCAGGTGACTTTGTCTTTCCATCACTATATGGTAACGATACCAGACCCCCTCACATCGCACCGTCTGGGCAGTGCAGGAGACAGGAGATATTTGGTTGGCATTTTTCTTCAGGCTAAATATAGCTCAGTCATAAACCGCTGGAGATGATATCTTATTTCTGAGGATCGGCGCGGCCGTCGCACGTTCTGAAGATTGTATATATACATTATAGATTTTTTCTTTTCTTTTAAGTCCACATTACTTGTTTCACTGACATGATAGATTAAATCACTTTAAAGCAGTAAACTGGCAAGAATGGTGGATTTTTACAAGCCGTTTTATAACCCGCAGCTCATCACTTCATCTTTCGAGTTACAACTACATTCTTGCAATATTAAAGTATGAAATCAGGGTGTTTTATGTATTATGGGATTTTTTTGTGGTTGTTTTCACAGAATGCATTTGCGGAGGTTAAGAGATTATACACCAAAAGCTAAATAATCAAACAGGCGGTATTATTTTGTCTGGATACATCATTAGAATGGTTAGGATTATGATGTCAAGTGATATATATTTTTCTATTACTCACCGTATGAGATTTTTTTTATCTTTACCTACTATATGCAGCTGAACGTTAATTAATGACTGGTTGTCTTCAATTTCTAGGAGTTAAACACCAAACGGCCGGCTTGGCTCCCCTAGAGCCAACTTTAGGAATGTGCAGCTTGTGCGATTGCCCAACGTACAAATAACGGCCTGGCACCCACAAATATTTAGACCAGGCACCACATAGGGTATTACTTCAATACTATATAACATTGTCTTAAGATGACTTTTTTTACAGACACATTTTTCCCAGGGCAGGTTTTAGAGAAAGTGGGACCCTGGGCAAAAGATTAAAGTGGGGTCCTAAATACTCACATATTGCACCATCACACTTAACTATTTTGGCATCATTTACATGTGCTGTGTTTAGGCCATTAAATGAGCGCAATCTACAATTTTGAAGTCATTCAATGCTTGTTTTCAGTCTCATTACAGAAAATAATGAAGAATGATGGGCACAGAATAATCATTAATAGATCAGTCTGTTCCCTACAGTGTCATGATATTTGTTTCAATGAGGAACATAAAAGCGGTTAGATTGGGTGCTCAGAATCACAGGCAGGGGACACAGGTTAAAGGATATAGGTCTTTAATGATCAATTCTCCATCAAGTATTTCGATGGTAAACTCCATGTTCACCTGATGAAGGCGGAGTGTACCACCGAAACGGCAGTGATAGAGAAGTGATGATTAAAGAAGCCCCATATCCATTAACCTGTGTACCCTGCATGTGATTCTGAGCACCCAATCTAACTTTTTTATCTTCCTTATTGCACTATGCCCTTATGGGTTAGCGATCGGCGCAGCACAGAATCAACAGGCTCGCCACAACTAGGACCTTGTAGGGAAGACCTGCGGTGACGTTAGGCACATGTGACCACTCACGTGACCCACCAGCATCCGGACCCGGAAGTAGGGACCACGTGTGGTGCGTGTTAGACACTAGAGTCCTATCACTATGGTTATGCAGGCTGCATTACCACGCCAGGTTAGTTTAACCATCCCCAACATGCTCCACTTGACCACCAGGTGTTATTCTAGGCGCACCCCCTCCTCCTTTTACCTTTTGTCTTCATGATATTTGTTTCAGCATAAACAATCCAGTCACCTGATGAACCAGCAACATTTTGCTTGTTCGTTGGGCCATTGCCAACATGTTTACACCTATGAACTCTTATATGCGCTGCCGAATCTGTACATGCTACATATACACACAGTTTGTTACACATATATCACATGATGCATACACAAAATATGATACACACACACTCAATGTATGACACACAGAATGCATGACACAAACACAATGCATAACACACAATGCATGACATATTAGTGGGATGAAGTGTAATATGTCGCACTTCATTAATCTTAGTCATGGCATGCTAATGTTACCTCTGACAGCGACAATGTCAGGTTGAAATACAAAAAAGTGGGGAACAAGAGGCGCAATAGTGCCCTATCACTAGTGACACTCAGTTGTGAGTGGTGTAATGCAGTTGCACTCACCTATTCCAGTTGTGAGACCCACAACTGGTTTAACAGCATATCACAGTATCAGCTGCTACAGGACCTCCACGACCACTCCAACGTGGAAAAACTGCCAGAAAATATGGGAAGCAAGGTGTACCACGGTCCGCGCTGCTGAGTCCACAAAATCACATGGGATGCAAGATGTTGTAGCAGTATACTTCTTTATTCCTTCCTACGCGTTTCGGCGCCTTCCTGGCACCTTCCACAGTTGAGTCAGTGTTCTGCTCATAATGGACTGCTAATAACAAATGACTGAGGGCTGTGAACCATTTTTGGTAAAAAAAACAAAAAAAAAACATGAAAACTCTGGGTGCTGCTTTTTACTATCAGGATACCATCTGTTTTTATGGTGAATTAACTTTACCATTTTTAAGGCTGTATTGTGTTAAAGAGCTTAGAAGGGGCTGGATACAGTCATAGGAGAACTCTGAGTTACACAAGTGTTTTCAGGGTAGTTAGAACATCCCATCCCCACTGGCATCTGCCCCATCTGCTTCTGTCACCAGGTACCGTGTATTCACGCCGTAGGTGGTGATGGTGATGGAGAAGTCAGAACCTGATCAACGTAGCTCTGTAAGTACACTAAGTTAAGAGTGGCTGGGTCCTGCTGTACTTCAGTCTGACAATTAGATGTATGAGCTGTCCAGCTGAAGTCATTAACTCTTAGGCTATGTGCACATCTGACGTTTGTGCATCTCTGCAGACCGTCCAAAAACCTGGGTTTTTTTAGCAGAAACTGAGTTTTCTGTGCTCAGCAGTGTCCCTCGTTTTTTGCTCGTTTTCCGCCCGGTTTTACAGCGTTTTTCTCGGCGGTTTTCTCGGCGGTTTTGAAAACTGAGTTTTTTGTGCACTTGATCAGCTGAAACGCTGGAAAAACGGTGGAAAGAAGTCACTTGCTCTATTTTTGGAAAACCGGTGGAAAAACTCAGTTTTGACTGAGAAACTCAGTTTTGACTGAAAACGACCAGCAGAAAACCGTTCTAGTGAAGACAGAGTTTTCTAAAATCCATTGACTAGCATGTTAATCCAAACGCTGGTTAGGATTAACATAAATTAACATAAAACGGCGCGGAAACGCCGACGGAAACCGGGACAAAGCAGCCCAGAAAACGTCTAATGTGCACATACCTTAAGCTTCTACGTGGAAAAACAACCACTTACTGCTAATACCTACAGCTTCTTGCTGAAAGTGCTAGAGATAGTTTTTGGTTTCCCTGACTTGTCCTGTCTTGAATTCTACCCTGTTCTACCTGGCCTGTATTTGGCCACTTCTTTTGCCTCATGATTTTGTAACTTGCTGTGTTCTTGGTTTTGAGCCGGCTCCATTACTACTATAAGGGATCCTAATATTGACATGTATTTGGAGTGTAATATAAGATCCATAGTATATGTAAGGGGTGTCCTCCCCCTTACATGTCATTGATGACGAATGAAATTTTTTTTTCTATCCTGTGAACAACATCCGCTCTGTAAAGCATATAAAAGAGATTCTGTATGTAACATGTAAAATACCCTGAGGAAGGTGCGAGGGTTTGCACCGAAACGCGTTGGTTTATAGAGGAATAAAGAAGGCGATGGAGAAAGCAATGCCTTTTGAGTACATTTATTGAAGCAGCAGCGCAGACCATTGACACCATTTCCCTTTTAAACTTCTATTGTCCTATTTCTGACCTCCCAAATTCGACCTTGCTTGGCGACTTTCCTGTCTTTGGACTTCAGCCTTTCAATAGACAGCTATCACAGGTTGCTATAACGGATGAAGGGGTATGATAGCAAGATCGCAGTGATGAGCAAAAGTTGATCCCTAATGATCCTGTTCTTAGAAGTACCTCTAAAGGAAAGGATGTATGGGATCGCCACCCTTGCCCTCCTCCTAACAGCCATATAGTAGCACCCACTCTCTTTAACCAGAATTGGGACAGGAACTGCAACTCAAAAGGAAAAGACAGTTTCTGAAAGCTCCAACAGAAACTGAACACAGCATCATACAGCTTATAGGACAAAGAGTGAATGAACTCTTTTAGCGACTTCAGGTGATGGGTCATGGGACTAATTAAAGGTTGGTGGTGAGGATGTTTAAGTCGCCACCCTTTCTCCTAAGCTCCTGAAAAGCTCTAGGCACAAAGCCCCTAACCTCCACTCATGGATCAGGGAAACCCAGCATCTTCAAATGAAGGGGATTTCAGCAGCTCCAGTAGAACGTCTGCACACAAAAGATCTCAGATCAGGAATGAACTGAATCAGCAACATCTGGTGGAAGGAAGCTGAACGATTTATGACCAAGGGGTGAAGAGCAGAAGGCTCAGACACACCCCTCAGCTCACCTAAGCTTTGAATCGCTTGCATCAGACATTCAGCAACCTCCACTTACAGAGCCGCAGTGACTGAGGAAAGAAAGGCTTAGTTTAAACTATAGCAGCAGCAGCTATTGACTGCAGGCGGTCAATATATGACATGTGACAGCAACTAATACTGCAGAGTCACTGCTAACTAATACTGTAGAGCCACCGAAGTTAACCCTAAAAGTGCAAGGGGAAATTAGCTCCATTTAACTACTGCAGAGCAGTTCACAGAGATGGCAGAGCAGCCTGCACGTGACAGCAGCAATCTCTTGGACCCTGTTGTAAATCCTGATCCCTGTATGGGGGTTGAAGGGTGTCAAAGTATCTTGGGGTTCTGCCTAATGGAGCGGCTTGTGCCTAGTCTGTCCGAGATACCCGCTTTGTGCCTGTTGCCTCTGACGGATGTCACATGGAGGCTTTACAATATTGCAATTTGTCGTGAATTGATTTTTTTGCAAAATCAAATTTTTTAAAGCAATTGTTGAACCCGGTGAATTTATAATTCTAAATACTTGATGATTTCTACTTAAGAGTCACTGTTTTTGGCATACAAAATTGGCCTTAAAGTTATCCAACTAAAAGGTGAAGTAATCTTAGAAAAGTTGTAAAAATGTACGAGGATCATCATCCGGCATAAATCACTGGGATAAATTGGACACATCTTCAGTCTGTCTAAAGTGAAAAAACCATATCTATATTTTAGACAGGATTAGTAAATGTGTCTCAAAGAGCTCTGCATGTAACAAGATACGTTTTACAGTAAGACATTTTTCCAATTTAATAGCTATTTAATTTTGGCATTTCTGTGTAAAGGGAATAAACAAAGGATGTAATCAAACAATAAACTATATGACAGAATGGAAAATATTCTATATTATTTTCCATTCTATTTGCAATAACACATGAAGACTTCATCTCGATGAGCGACACTCTCCAGGGCTGGATATCCAGGCGTTTTCCCCTGGCCGTGTCAAGAGCTTCTTTTTTGCATGATTGCTCCGGCTGTGCAGCGCACATTGTAATAAATACCCTGGAGGTTTCATTCTGCTCGAATCTGCTGGAGTTTTAGCACTATGGTACAGTATCTGAAATATTGCCAATTGGGTAGTTGGTTTGTCAAGCCCACGGTAAGTAGAATTAAATAGGATGATAAGACTTAGCGGAAAGCACAGCTGACAGCTCTCTACACAGGCTGAATGATCACTTTCAATTGTAATCGATTCCGTGAGTACTGAACACAAACCTCCAGGCAATTGAAGAAAATAGGATGATGAAGGACTGGAAACTAATATGTTACACATCTCTATTGATTAGCCATTGATTAGCCATTATTTTCTGAATGACAAACAGGTAGCAGTAAAGTAAGTGAAGCCGGTGATTTATTTACAAGTTGCACAGCGGAGGGACTTCTTTATTCAGCTCATTCTAATGTAATGCTTAAACAAAAGCCAAAGGAGTCTACACAATGTAATGATGCAGGCAGATGCTTCTTTCTATTGGCCTCAACAACATCGGTAAATAAATAAGGAGACGATAATGGAGATTTCATAGAAGAAGTTTCACAACACCCAAGTAGCTCAATTGTTGAGCTAGTGTTGGTGTCCTACCAGTCCAAAGTTATACATGGAGATGTACTAACCAATAGTTGTCTTCACAAAAAGTAGGAAGGAGCCCAAAACAATTAGTACATGAAGCCAAATAGACTTTTTTTTTACTACATTGGGAAAATAAGTTATTTTTTTAATAGTCTTCAGCTCAATCTCGAGCCATGGTGACTTGATGGAGGAACGTTCTGTAGGAAGATTTATCTTGTGCAACCTAGATGGGTTCACCGGCGTCTTCTGCGCCGTTGTCTTGATTGTATAAAGCCATCTGTCACATTAATGATGGTTAGGTAGCAGGGACAGTGTGTACCTGAGCTGTCCCTTCAAGTAAGGGTTTTTAGGCTAATCCCTGTCCCCAAGATTACCACTGTGGGCAGGGATTCCTGCGTTACATACCTTGCTAAGTTCCTGGATACGACTAACCTAGGTGACAGTGAAGTAGCAGGGACAGTGCGCACCTGAGCTGTCATTCAAGCTACGGGTCCCTAGGCTTTTTTCTTTCCTCAAAATTTCCCCTGAAAGTGGGGATGCCTGGGTCATGTACCTTGATAAGCTCCTGGATATGACTTATCTAAGTGACGATAAGGTAGCATGGACATTGTGCACCTGAGATGTACCTTAAACTAGGTGTCCCCAAGATTACCCCTGAAGGTGAGGATGCTGGGTCTTATACCTAGCTATGCTCTTAGTTTCAACTCACTTATGCTCCCCCAAGGAAGTAAAGGGGCAGGAGAACAAGAAAACACATAGGCAACCCGAGTAATGTAACAGAGCTTCAAGATCTTGCCCCATTGAAATCTATACTGTTGCTAAAGTAACGAAAACATCTGCTTTAACAGACACAAACTAATCAAACGTTGTCAGAATAAAAAATCCTGTATCGGGTATGAAGTGAGGCCATGGGTGGGTAAATATAGTGGAAGGGAGAAATGATTACAAGCTGCAGCTGGAATGAAGGCTAAGAGAGGTCTAAGCCCGCAAGAAGGTAGTTCTTAACCTGTTCAGCATAGAAGGGAAAGTACATCAGCACAAAAACACCTAAGTGAGCTCTACAGAAGGCCTGCGATTGATTGAACACTGAGACCACCAGTCCCCAGATCTCCCAGAGGTGATATCAGGATGAGGAAACTCATGACACCATCGGGTTGCGGGTCTCCTCCACACCTTGTTCCTTCTATTCTTCTGACCATGACGTCCTTCAGCAGTGATTGCTCTCTTCGTATATTGTGTTCCTTGCTTTGAGTGACATGTCTGCCTTCATCTGTTCCAAAATTGATTGGTTTGTTCTTCTTGACAACAATAGTGTTGATAAAATCCTTCTCCAGCAAGACATTTTGAAGGTGTTAATTGGTGAAAATAAGGCACAAGTAAGACACTAAAAAAGAAAGGAGAGTATGATGAGGGCAGCTAATTCATGAAAAAAATATTATATGAAGCATATTAATAAGTAAATACACAAAATAATATTGTGGTATATTATTACTATGCCGATAAGAAATACTATAACAAAAAACATATGATGGTGTAATTTTGTGTATTTATTAATCAATAAACTTTATACAACCCCTGGCAAAACTTATGGAATCCCCGGGCTCGGAGGATGTTCCATTCAGTTGTTTAATGTTGCAGAAAAAAGCAGATCACAGACATGGCACAAAACTAAAGTCATTTCATTGGCAAATTTATGGCTTTAAGAAACACTAAAAGAAATCTTGAAAAAAAAATATATGCTAGCCAGTAACGGTTACTTTTGTAGACCAAGCAGAGGGAAAAATTATGGAATCACTCAATTCTGAGGAAAAAATTATGGAATCATGACAAACAAACAAACAAACAAAACAACACTCCAATACATCACTAGTATTTTGTGTCACCACCTCTGGCTTTTATAACAACTTGCAGTCTCTGAGGCATGGACTTAATGAGTGACAAACAGTACTCATCATCAATCTGGCTCCAACTTTCTCTGATTGCTGTTGCCAGATCAGCTTTGCAGGTTGGAGTCTTGTCATGGATCATTTTCTTCAACTTCCACCAAAGATTTTCAATTGGCTTGAGATCTGGACTATTTGCAGGCCATGACATTGACCTTATGTGTCTTCATTCAAGGAATGTTTTCACAGTTTTTGCTCTATGGCAGGATGCATTATCATCTTGATAAATGACTTCATAATCCCCAAACATCCTTTCAATTGATGGGACAAGAAAATTGTCCAAAATATCAATGTAAACTTGGGCATTTATTGAAGATGTAATGACAGCCATCTCCCCAGTGCTTTCACCTGACATGTAGCCCTATATCATCAATGACTGTGGAAATTTGCATGTTCTCTTCATGCAGTCATCTTTATAAATCTCATTGGAACGACACTAAACAAAATTTCCAGCATCATCACCTTGCCCAATGCAGAGTCGCGATTCATCACTGAATATGACTTTCATCCAGTCATCCACAGTCCACAATTGCTTTTCCTTAGCCCATTGTAACCTTGTTTTTTCTGTTTAGGTGTTATTGATGGCTTTTCTTTAGCTTTCAAGTATGTAAATCCCATTTCCTTCAGACTTTTTCTTACAGTTCATTCACAGACATTGACTCCAGTTTCCTCCCATTCGTTCCTCCTTTGTTTTGTTGTGCATTTCCTGTTTTGGAGACATATTGCTTTAAGTTTCTGGTCTTGACGCTTCGATGTCTTCCTTGGTCTACCGGTATGTTTCCCTTTAACAACATTCCCATGTTGTTTGTATTTGGACCAGATTTTAGACACAGCTGACTGTGAACAAACAACATCTTTTGCAACTTTGCGTGTTGATTTACCTCTTTTAAGAGTTTGATAATCCTCTCCTTTGTTTCAATTGACATCTCTCGTGTTGGAGCCATGATTCATGTCAGTCCACTTGGTGCAACAGCTCTCCAAGGTGTGATCACTCCTGTTTAGATGCAGACTAACGAGCAGATCTTATTTGATGCAGGTGTTACTTTTGGGATTGAAAATTTATAGGGTGATTCCATATTTTTTTCCTCAAAATTGAGTGATTCCATAATTTGTCCCCCTGCTTGGTCTACAAAAGTTACCATTACTGACCAGCACGTTTTTTTATCTTGAATTCTTTTAGTGTTCCTTCAAGCCATAGAGTTGCCTTTTGAAATGACTTCAGTTTTGTGCCATGTCTGTGATCTGCTTTTTTTGTACAAAATTAAACAACTGAATGAACATCCTCCAAGCCAGGGGATTCCAGAATTTTTGCCAGGGGTTGCATAATTTCTTATCATACTTTTTTCTCCTTTGGTATATTTATTGTGCCTCTTAGACAGAGATGTATCAGTAAGTCATATTCTCTAAGCAGCAGTAACGTAAAAGAGTTGCCCATTTCATTATTTTCTTTTATTACAGGCTTGCCTCCTTTGTGAAGGGTCACCCGTGTGTTTGTGAAGTCTTTTCCTAAACTGTTCGGATATCATGTTCTCAAAATTGCTGCTGGTGGAGCATTGGTAGACTCAAATAAGAGCGGGTCCCTGTGCAAGAACATTATAAGGGCCCTTTACAGCCAAAGAGCTCATCAAAATGTACAATTCCACCTGCTTCAAGGGTAGAAATGGGCACCCTAACCTCTTAGGCCCCTGTGCGCATGCACCAATAATATGTCCGCCCCTGTGGTGGAGAATGTGACTAGACCGGTCTATCAGCCTACTCCAGTTGTAAAATACTGATAATGAAGAAATTGCATTTCCATTAAATGAGACTAGTAACATAAGAACAGGATCACCCATCCTGGCAATTTGTCCCTTATCCTGGTATATGATCCCCAATCTTGGTTTATGATCCCATATCTTGGTAAATGATCCCCCATCCTGGTATATAATCCCACATCATGGTATATGAGCCCCCATCCTGGCATATGGCCCATTATCCTGGTATATGAACCCCATCCTGGTATATGATCCGCCATCAAAGTATATGGCCTCACATCCTGGTATATGATCCCTTACCATGAAACATGACCCCACATAGTGATATATAGCTCCCCATGCTGGCATGTGATCCCCCGTCCTGGCACACAATTAAAAAATAAATAAACAATTAGTGATGAGCGAGCATGCTCGGCGCTACTCGTTACTCGCACGAATATCTCGGTACTCAGGATGATTGGCGAGCAGCGGGTACTGCCAAGATGCTCGGACTCTTCACTAATAATTATCGCTCTGACACAAATACACAGCTCCCATCAGTGCACACAGTGAGCTGGCACCTCACAGAGAGCAGATTGATTGTTAGGGTCCCTCTGGGGGGCACAGCGAGGTGTTGTATGCTGAGACGATTTGAAAAAGCTCAGCCTCTCGCCCTTTCCCAGAAACATAGCCAGATGTCTGTGGGCAGAGCCTGTCACTAATTGACTTACATTGGGCTTGGTGAGCACCCTAGCATCTCGAGATGCTTGACCCGAGCATCGAGCACCCGAGCATTTTAGTGCTCGCTCATCACTATAAACGATTATGCTCACCTCCCATTGCTCCGCCGCAACGCCTCCTGTCTTCTTGTCCCAGCAGCTGATCATGTGAGAGGCGCACAGAAATGACATCACTGTCTTGCACCGCTCCACACACTATCAGATGCTGGCACAAGACAGGAGTATTTTTCAATGATTGGAGCAATGGGAGGTGAATATAATCATCCGTAGCTGGAATATTCACTGCTTCCCATGTGAATGATGATGCATGGGAAGCAGTGAATATGCACACATATGATCGCCCTTGGCTGCAGCTAGTGATCACGTGCATGGCTTATTTAAGGTAATGTAATATGCTCCGCTCCCCCGCCCACCTCTCAGCGTTGGCTTCATTGCTGAGGAGTGATGGACCAGGGGATGCAGTGAATATTACATTAGCCTAAACAGCAGGCCCATGTGACTACCAGCCACAGCTGCAGCCTATTCCAGCCTCTGGTGACCCGCTCCTGCCTCAGGCACCTGCTCCGTCACCTCTTCCCCTACAGCCACAACCAGATACCATACATCCAGTCTATAAGACGCACCCTCACTTTCTCAAAAACATTTTTGGGGAAAAAGTGAGTCTTCTAGTCCAAAAAAATGCAGTACTGTTTAGTGACATAATTTTTCCTGGCATGTTTCCTTTAAGAATGTGTCTGTGGGAATGGATCTAAGGGGTAAGTTTTCTCTTTGTGGAGAGTGACATGGCAGGTCTGGCATGTCAGTATCAGCAATGCAAATTGTCTATTCATTTAAAGGGTTGACCTTGACTTTTAGAATTGCTACTTCCAATAGGTGGCACTAGAGTTCAAGTCCTCTTCCTCTCTGAAGAGATAATTTGTATGTGGGACTGGAAGAATTGTGTGTCTGTCAAAAATGTGGAACAGGACTACTTTGAAAGCATAATGGCTATATAATAGAATATTTTAATTAAGATTTGGCTGGAGCTGAAGTCCATTGTGAGTTTTACTATAAAATCTTATTAATACTGTCAACTCCTCTGGCTGTAACTCAAGATGACGATAAGACAAGTAATGCAATATTTTTACAAAGTTCCCCAACTTTTCAAATAGATAATAACTAGTTGTAAACTGTAAATTACATACAAAGGTCGAACCTTGGATTTTAAGTGGATCTGTCACTAGATTTCACAGCACAAACTAAATACATTATTAAACTGATCTCTTAGCCCTTATTAGACTTATGTACTTACATTAAACATACATGAAAACAGTCTTATAATCTTGATATTAAAATGAGCATTTGATTTGTTCAGTTAAAGAGTGAGAAATCTCGTGAGTCTGAGTGTATTGATACGCCCGCCACCAGGACCGTGGGGTACTCGGAACAGTTCTTTCTGGGGATGTCACGGTGGCGTGATCCGGCTCCATGACCCTGGCCGTGTCTTAAAATTAGGAAAGTTTATATGGGAATTAAATTGTGACGCCACCCATGGTATTCGGTAATTGGATGGCCGACACTGTGGTTCAGATCCATTGGGGCAATTGGAGATACAGCAGAGATGTTACAGCTCTCCACGGGTAGAGTGAGGCCCCAGGGCACTTATAAAGTCTATTTGATGATGGTAACTGTTGTAGTACAGGGCAGGTGACACAGTAAATAATTTGAGGACACAGCAGGGTGCAGTCTTCATACTTTACTCACAGTCTCCAGGTTACAACAGCCAACCGGGTGCTGTGTCCTCCAGGTCAGGGATCCAGCCAACTCTCAGGTAACTTAGGTGCACTTTACCGCCACGGGTGGATCCCTTACTTCCCTTGCCCCTAGATCCCCTTCTCTATCTCTGGAGCCCCTCTCCGGCTCCAAATGCTCTCCTCTCACTTCTCTTTTCCTGGGACAAGCTCCTCTCCGCTCCAGTCCCCAGGGCATCTCTCTCCAACTGTCTACTCACTGACTGACTGACGGACTAACTGATGTTTTCCTTATAGACTCTCTACTTCCTCTACTTCTGGGTGTCCTACCCTTATCTACTTCCTCCACCCTACCCCTCTACCTAGTTCCCCCTCCAGCCTGAGATGGGACCTTCCCTCAATAGGGTCCACCCAGATACCCTGGTGTAGAGTAATTAGGTGTTTGGGTGCTGGTGTGTGGGTACCGGGTAGTGCCCCCTTCGTACCCGAGAGTCGGGTACGACACCTCTGGCTGAGGTGAAGTACCTCTGTGGTGACTGGACCATCAAAGGTGGGTGCCACATAATCTCCACCAACACATCCTGACTGACAGCTGCAGCTTGTACCAAGCAGTGTGAAAACTCAGCAGCTCAGCAGGGAGGAGGGACATGGAAGAGTTGTCAACCAGGCATGGTGGGCAAAGACGGAGTTTAAACTTTAAAAGGATTTCACAGCTGTTAAGATTTCAGACATCTCTTTATGTAGTTTGTGTTGTGACTGATCTACTTTAAGTTTCTCATGTACGGTAATAAAAATTTACACCATCTAGGAAATGTTCAATAATATCTCCTAAGCTGATTTCTTCATCTAGTTACATGATTCTCTGTGGACATAATACTCTTGTCAGCTGCAGCTTGTACCATGGAGTGTGAGAACTCAGCAGGGAGGAGGGACACTGAAGAGTTGTCAATCAGCCAAGGTGGGCAAAAGATTTCTCAGATATTATAACAACACCAACCTCATCAGGTTTAAGAGCTTCTTATATAGTTTGTGCTGTGACTGATCTACTTAAAGGCCCAGTTACACACACAGATAATTGTGCAGAGATTGTTCGCAGATCTCTGGTTGCAGTGAAATCATGGACACATTGTTCCAAGTATGTTGCATGTGTCTCGCTCAGTGTGTCTCTGGCCTAAATGTGAATGAGGAGCGTCATATTATAGTGATATGAATACATTTCCTTTCTATTAGTGTCAGCAGTGTAATGCGTGACTTAATAGGGATTCCATTATAATTAACGTTACTTAATTTCCATTTAATATAAAGTGTCTCTAAGCAGTAAGGTTCTCTGGATAGTGAAGTTACTGAAAAATCTGAGCTATCAAAGTGTGCAAATTGAAAATTATAACTTTTGTAGGGTCATTAAGTAAAGAATTGAGATTTATCTTCCTTGTTTTTCAACAAGTTAATCATGTCTACACATAAATTCTACAAGTGCTAAATGCTGGTTTGCTACAAGTGGAAATCGCATTACACCCAAACCTCATATGTAATAGTAAGTGAATTATTACATAGATGTGTACAGTTTAATTATATTTTGCCTGTAATTGATTTTGAGGAGTCTCAGTTTATAAATCATTTAGCTGCTAGGACTTCTTGAAAGATATATGTACTCACGTTAGTAGTGATTCCAGACTTCGGTAGTGTGTAGTTTTCCATTTGAGTTTTGCAGAAAATTCCAATCACAGTTAAAAAAGAAAATAATCCATTTAAAAAATGTAAAGACTCTGAGCATACACTGAATGACTCGCCCACCCTGGGGCCATGGGGCACTCGGAACCAGGTTTTCGGTGCGTCTGTAGGAGTCACATGGGTCAAGGCTCGACTTTCGTGATCTTAGGGGAGTCAATGCTCTGGGTTAGACTGGTTCTAGGGATTATTGGACTGGAATAAAGTTTATGGGATAGAGGTTTGTGACGCCACCTACGGTTCTCGGTCAAGAGGGACTGACTCTGCGGGTCAAACCTCCTGGGTTGATGGTATTGAAGCCTGATGTTGTTGCTCCCCATAGATCGAGCAGTACCCCGGGGTGGATGTGGTTAAATATGATGGATGTACTAGGCCGGGTTAACACTGGACCTCTATGTCTCATCTGCTAGTGTTTAAATGTATTTGCTTTCTTTTGGCACTGTAGAGATTAAGGAATCTTTACTTGCTAGCTCTTTCTTGTTGCCTTAATCCTCAGGTGGACTTCTTTTGTGGCCACTCCCCTCCGCCATAAGTAGTCACATGTCTCATCATCTGATGCCAGTTATAGAGTCGTGGAAGTCGAATCGTGGAAATGGCAAGCCGTAGTCCGTCTTGCTCCCCCTCCCTGCACCACTGTAACCATTACCTGCAATAAAGAAGATCTGGTGAGTGCTGATTTCTACTTTTACTAATAGAATCATTTCTATGTTGTCCACTTCTGTAATGTATTGTAAGGATTTACTCAGGAATCTAATAGCTATCAGAGCGCAGACACACTGAGACCAAGTTTAAAGGTGAGCAAACTGTATTTAACACACATGGCAGTTAACAAACATGAGCTGCATCAAGTGAGCAAGTCTATCAAACAGGCAACACACAGGAAACATGGCAATAGGATATTGATTTGTCCTGAGGAAGGGGCTGGAGAGCCCTGAAACATGTTGACTAATAAATCAATATTATATTCACCCTTTAAAGTCTTGTGGCATACGGCAGCGCGGTTTTTAACCCTTCATCCTCCCTTCTCTATATCCGCCACGCTGTTGACTGCAGCAGCCGTGATCTGCTTTTATAGTGGTTGTGACTCTCACAACCACACAAGGTGAAGCCTCTGATATCTATTTAGGTCATATTTTATCTCTCAGACCCTTCATCCTCCCTCCTCTATATGCATCACGCTGGGGACTGCAGCAGCCGTGATCTGCTTTTATAGTGGTTGTGACTCTCACAACCACACAAGGTGAAGCCTCTGATATCTATTTAGGTCATATTTTATCTCTCAGACCCTTCATCCTCCCTCCTCTATATGCATCACGCTGGGGACTGCAGCAGCCGTGATCTGCTTTTATAGTGGTTGTGACTCTCACAACCACACAAGGTGAAGCCTCTGATACCTATTTAGGTCCTATTTTATTTCTCAGACCCTTCATCCTCTCTACTTTAATTTTCTGAGATAATGACCTTTGGGTTTTCATTGGCTGTAAGCCATAATCATCAACATTAACAGTAAATAAACACTGGAAATAGATCCCTCTGTGTGTAATGACTCTATATAATATATGTGTTTCATTTTATGTATTGAATTAGTGAAATAAATGAACTTTTTGATGATATTCTAATTCATTGAGATGTACCTGTATATGTATATAAATGAACAACAATTGATATTTAGGATCAGTAATTCGGGGCCAGGTATGATTTCAGAATTTGTAGGGTTAACAATAAATAATAAAATCGCAGTAAGTCGTTTCATCCTTCTTTCTATGTTTTACAACTTTTAATGAAAACGTAACTGTCAATTTTCAGTTAATTTGGATGGACAGCAATAAAATGCAAACCTCACTTCAAATTAGTATTTTCACTGTGGATTTCTAATGGAAAGTAATTGCTGACAATAGGAAATGACAAATTACTAATTACTTAGTTCAATTAGACTTTTGTGCCTTTGGTCCTTAGCGGCAAGAATACAGCAAATCTTGCACTTTCATAACAATTAATGACACTAAAACTATTTAAACTGCCAACAGATGTAAGTAAGGAGACATGTATTGAAACTTACTTAATTTACATACTATATCAAGTTTATATCAAACTAAATGGTGTTTAATTTTATGCTGCCATTAAAGGTGTCTGGTCCGCTGCCATTTCTGCAGAACTTTGTAGGACGAAATATCAATGCAATAAAATTATTGCCGTGGATATTTTCCCCCTGATAATAGCAGAGCCATAAATACACAGGGAAGGCATTCATTTACATACATTGTGATGACTTTTATCCTAATGAAATATTAATATGACAGACAGATCTCTTGACTATTGCAAAAAATTGTTTTTAACTTTTAATCTTATTTTGATTAACCACGTTTATAAAAATAATAAAAAATTTTTTGAAAGAAATTAAAAGATTCCATCCTCCACACAGACCAAAACTTTTTTTTGCACTGGTATACATTTGTTATCTGAGGAAGCATTAGTCCTACCCAGGTACTAGCTCCAAGGTGCAACATTAAACCTCATTTTCTGTTTAGATAAGTGTTCGGTGTTCGGTTGTCCCCGTGTTGCCCATATATGGTAAAAGTTCTCTGTCCCTAATGGCCATAATGTCCCCTGTGCCTATATATGGTAACTGTGCCCATATATGGTAATATACGATCCAACAGTAGAATGAAGGATTAATGACCACGCTGCCGGACTTCAGAAGACATCAGATTCCAGGATACATTAAACGTTGAAAAAGAGTTGTTGGGTTATTTGTCAACGCGATTCAAGGCTCTCAGGCCCCTTCCTCAGGATACCTGTGGAAGGGGCCTGAGAGCCTTGAAATGCATTGACAAATAAGCCACAGCGCCATTTCATAGTTTAATGTCTCCTGGAATCTGATGTCTTGTGAAGTTCAGCAGCTCGATCATTAACCCTTCATTATACCATTAGTTTGTATGTTTTCCGCTGAGGATTGCTGTGCCTGTGATATGTTTTTATAGTGACTGGGACTTATCACAACCACGTAAGACTAACCTCTGATACTCTAGTCCTCAAACCTTACTACCAGATAAGACCCTATTTCCGCTTTTTTTACTCTAATTCTTTTAGTTTGATTGATCTCTATATATGGTAATAGGACTGTGTCCATCATGGTGATAGTGCCCCCTGTGCCAATATATGTTAATAGTACTCTGTCCACCTTAAAGGGGAACTCTGGGGAGAGAAAACATTTTAGTACTGTCCCTGCCTCTTACATGATGAAGCAGAGCTGTACACTGCAGTTCTAGGATCTATAGATCTCTTAAAATTCAATAAAATCATACCTGCTCTTTTGCTCTGACCCCCCATCAGGGGTCTGAGAATGTCAGCGTCATGCTGTTGCTGAGAGCTTGAGTTGTGCCGTGGGCATGGATGCTGGGAGCTGCAGGATCATTCTACCTTCCAGCTGCCAGGCCCCTTGGTAACAGTATAATCCTGCCCCTGATATACATCCTATGTAATGTATGAGCAGGGGTGTTCTGACTTGAAATAACAATCATGTCACAAGCAGATAGAAATACACACTGTGATCTTGTGCTGTACAATGGTACATGTGATGGTGCATAATCAGGGGCGTATCTAGGGGGGGGCAGCCGGATCCTTTGCTCCGGGCGCAATTCAGTGAGGGGGCGCCGGTGAGGGGGCACAGGAGGAGCTATACCCTAGTGTACCGCTCAATCCCTAGGTTACCGGCCACCTTCATGGTCAAAGTGACCAGATACTTAGGTGATTGCACTGCTCACGGCTCTATACTTAAGTGCTTGAATCTCTCATGCTGTAGAGGTAAAGTAACCAGTGCTAGCAGCATGGGAGGGCGCACAGTACACTTAACTCCACCATCCTGCTGTGATCTTCAGAAGCGCACTGCCCCCGGCAAGAGGACTGAGGAAGTCGCACTGTAACGGGAGGAGGAGGAGGGACCGGCAGCTTCAGCTTCAGCAGGTCCGTGGCGAGGAGCCGCCTCCTGCACCGTGCCCTCCTGCCAGCCTCACTCACCACCGCCGGTCACTGCCCGGGAGACATGAGCGCCCCAGGGGACGACCCGGAGCTCGGAGCTCGACTAGTACAGGACGGAGCCCAGAGGTGGGTGCGGGGCGCTCCAGATGGGGCACACTACAACTCCCAGCATGCAGTCACATCAGGATTTCACCACTTGCTGGGAGTTGTAGTTTTACTGACAGATGTATGCAGTGTGATCTCAGTATCCTGCCGGGACCGGGCATCTTATAGGGCACAGTTCTATCGTATCTCCGGCCACAGTAACCCGAGGGTGCCATCAAACTGTGGATGGTGCACAGTTATTTCCGGATAGGGCACAGGGCATGTTATATCCTGGTCAGAGATAGAGATGAAGAGTATGGAGAGATAAACGTGGACAGTTTCTGAGCCCATGTGGAGGTACCAGTGTCGCACAAACCCCCCCCAAGGCTGCAGGGGCGGCGGGGCTGACAGCCAACAGCACATCCCCCCCCCCCCCTGCTCCTCACCTACTCTGGGGGGGTGGATGGGGGGGGGCGCCGAAATGGATCTTTGCCCCGGGCGCCATGAAACCTAGTTACACCGCTGTGCATAATGCATGCTGCCATGTATGAGGCTGGGAGTAAAGGCAGAGAACTGCATTGATCAATTCATCACTGGCATGGTCTCTCCTTCCCCATAGCAGTTGGTAGATTCCTGTCCCTTGAAACTGTAGCACTATGGATATTGATTTTATCCTTGCAGATATGAATCTACAAAGGATTTTTTTAGATCTGCAGTATGTCAACTCTTGCATTTTTATTTTTGCATTCTTCTCAGCATTCATGCTACGTTTATTTGCAGTGTTCTTGAGTGCAGATTACATGTGTGCTTTCTCTACAGCACTTCCCATACAGAAGTGTGAGAGGTCTGGAAGGTAGGATGATCCTGCAGCTCCCAGCATCCAAGCCCCCAATACACTTCCTCTTCTCACCAGCAGCATGAAGCTGAAATTCTCGGACTCCTGAGGAAGGGTCAGAGCAAAAGAGCAGATATTATTTTTTTATTGATTTATAAGCGATCTATAAATCTTAGAACTGTAGTGTCCAGCTCAGCTTCATTATGTAGGAGGGCAGGAACTGATCTAAAAAGTTTTATCTCCCCAGAGTTCATCTTTAAGGTGATAGTGTCCCCCTGTGCCTATATGTGGTAATAGATGTAAGAAAAAAGAGAAGGAGCGCAAATGTGAAGCACCTCAGGGTTAAACCGTATTACAAGGAAAGCGGGGTTTCCACTCACCTTACGGAGTTGTACTAGCTGGGTACAACTCCAGTGACAGCCTCTTGTGTAGAAATACCGGCAGGGCGTCCCCGAGACAATCCTCGTGCCAGGGAGAGAGCAGCGTCACTTCCAACCGGTCACGGGATCCAAAACGGTGACATCAGAAAGGTCCTAGTAGTCCTCCAGACTCGGATAATCAGATCCTTTAGTAAACGATGCCTCTCTTACAAAGCTGCTGAACCGCACGGTCCCTCGGAAGGGAGAGAAGTGCACAGGAAAAAAATAGTTGCGGTTCTAATAGCGCTAAGGAAGGAGGGCAAGGGAAATTGTTGTAGTGAACAGACCATTATTACAAACATGGTCCCTCAAACTCCACTACGCGTTTCGACGTTACCGTCTTCATCAGGTGGAACCTGATGAAGACGGTAACGTCGAAACGCGTAGTGGAGTTTGAGGGACCATGTTTGTAATAAAGGTCTGTTCACTACAACAATTTCCCTTGCCCTCCTTCCTTAGCGCTATTAGAACCGCAACTATTTTTTTCCTATATGTGGTAATAGGACTTTGTGTCCCTTATAGTAAGTAGGAAATCAAATTTATGAAACTATATTAGCCTATCAAAAAAATGTGCTCCAAGAAGGGAAAAAATAAAAAGTTTTTTAAAGTTACATGTCTCCTAAAAGGGGGACACAAACCAAAATTTTGTTTTTAGAAAGTGCTAAAAAAAATTAACCACTAACATATAATAAAAAATTATATAAATTTGGTGTCATTGTATTCATGCTGGAGAATTTAAAAAAAAAAAAAAAAAAAAAAAAAAAAAAGCCCCCCCCCACTCAAACCCTCCCACCCGAAATCCATATATCACTCCAGTGTGCCCAAATGGCGATTAAATATATACTTTAATCTTGGGATGCTCTTTTATCTGTACAAAACTACGGGAGAAACTCAAAAAATGTGATAGTTTATTGCAGGGGTGGGGAACCTCAGGCCCCAGGGCTGTATGTGGCCCTCGATGACTTTTCTGCGACCCCTGGGCAGGTTCTATGAGACCACAGGGCTCAAGCTGGCAGACGCATTTTGCTGAGTGCTTGCCTTTTAAATCCAGCTCCCCAGTGATCTCTATGCCCAAACCTCAGCCTTCCCAGTGATGTATATGCTCCCTGCCTCTCTTTTGATGTCTATGGCCCTAGCAAACCTGAAAAAGCAATTGAGAAGCAACATGATCAATATCACCTAACATCACAGCCACACAAAAGAGAAGCAGCTCCAGCCACCACAGTAAGGGGGAGGTGATTGTTTAACCAAATATAGAGGGGAATTTTCAAGTTGATAACTTTGTGCAGCCCCCGAAGGATGGTAGAAATTTCCTAATGACCCTCGGCAGAAAAATGGTTCCCCACCCTGGTTTATTGGTATGCTTTAAAAAAAGATATTAAATTGTCAAACAGGTATAAACTAAGTGAAGACTGGCTCTAGAAAAAACACCCACCCCAACACATAAATATAGAAAATACAAAAAAGACTCTTTGAAGAAGACGTAGAAAGCGGAAAAATCTCTAGACATATTGGTCCACTCACAAGGGTAGTCAAAGATGGTCCATGTAAGGTCCTAGTATAGATCTATAGTTGTCTATAGTAAAGTTTAACCTATTTACATACTTGAGCTTGGACATGGTGATACATTTCCAACTCACTATTCTATTCAGTGACTAAGCACCTTGTGAGTATAGTCACAAATGTCATATTAGACCTCCATAGACTTTTTTGTATTGTCTGTCATTTATGTGTGGGGGTGCATGTTTTTCTAGAGTTAGTGTTCACATAGTTTACACCTGTTTGACATTTTAATATCCTTCTTTAAGAGGACGTGTCCCTCCCGCAGCATGTCTGCAGCATTCAGGCAAGGGGTCCCCCTATTGTCTGTGTGCTGTGTACCCCAAGATACAGCCTTAGGAAAACTCACTGTTAGAAGCCATGAGGGCAGTCCCTGGTGCAGGAGCCAGCTCGATTGATGAGGGCCATTCCCTCCCCATGCCTCTCTGTGCTCTGCCCTCCTCCTCTCTGTCACTCATCCTGTCTCACACAACATGTAAATCATTTGTCCTGACGTCAGCTACAGATTCCTTCCCTGCTGTCTGAACAAAGCATAAACAGCAAGACACAAGGTGGCACAGAGAGGCAGAAGGGGGAGGGAATGGCCTCCGTCAATCGAGCTGTCTCCTGCACCAGGGACTGCCGTCATGGCTTCTAACAGTGCATTTTACTAAGGCTATTTCTCGGGGTACACAGCACATAGACACATGGGGGACCCCGTCCTTGAATGCAGCAGACATGCTGCATTCAGTGCTGCATTTAGATTGCCATGCAGTAGGGGGCGACAGGTCCTCTTAAAAAGCATACTAATAAATTATCAAATTTTATGAGTTTCTCAGGTAGTTTTGTTAGTTTATGATTGGACACTCATGTACTCATTTGATCAGTGAAAGCTCTTTTATCTCGATCATAAAATTCCCACGTCTGTGTGCTCGTTTAATATTGTACGCTGCCTGGGTTGGTTTCTGAGTCTGATATAACCCCACGGAGTGACTGGGCCTATATCTGAACAAGGAACTGGTGGCATCAATTGGTGCTTGGTTATTTAGGACCTCTATCAGTGACAGGGTGGCAGTTATTATATGCACATCTGGCTTGGGACTGGAAGGCATATACCACTCTCACTGAGGGCGCCTTAATAAACCAGGACTTACAGTGCAGCTGTGGTCCTTTACTTATCCTTAATGAGTTCCCTGACTGTCCTGACAATAATAGGAATGCTAGACAGCTGCCATATTCGGTGGAAAATTTATCACAGAGGTATTATGATATCATTGAGGGGTGTTATGACATCATAGCACACAGGGGGGAGAGAGCATGGGGGGAGAGTGAGAATGATCAGGGAGGAGAGCACACGGGAGGAGATGGCCACCTCCAGCACCACAGAACTTGCCCGCCTTGTAACATCAACCCCCTCTCGATGCGATAGCATCGGAAGTTCCATCTAGTATATAATATATAAAGAGACCAGTCACCCTCCCCCACACACATAGTATATACAGCGATCAGTCCCCATCCAAAATGCACTATATATACTGCATATACATAGACCAGTTTTCCCTCCCCCACATATAGTGACAGACTAATCCCCTCCTCCACATATTATTATATGTGAAGCTCTGCCCCTTCTGCCAGACATACAGTATATGTAGAACCATATCTCCCTCCCCCACAGTTATAGAATGTATACAGTCATGTTCTGATCACCCACATGTCTATTATATATATAGAGACAAGCCCCCTTTCCTTCCCCACACGTACAGTATATAAAAAGCCATGTATCACTTTCCCATACATATAGTAATATATATTATTATTATTATTATTTATTTATTTATATAGCGCCATTAGGTTCCATGGCGCTTTACATGAGGATGAGGGAGACAAGAACAAGTACACTAAATCTAGTCGATCAGGACGTACAGGTACAGGAGGGGCAGGGACCCTGTCCACGAGGGCTCACAGTCTATGAGGGGTGGGTTAGAATACAGTAGGATGGGGAATGTCAGGTATGGGGCGTTCGCCTGGGTCTCATGGCAGGTTGTAGGCTTGACGGAACAAGTGAGTCTATATATAGAGCCATGTTCCCTATCCCCAAATATATAGCATATATAGAGCCAAGTTCCCTTCCCCTACATATATAGTATATATAGAGCCAAGTTCCCCTCCTCCACATTTATAGTATATATAGAGCCATGTTCCCTATCCCCACATATATAGAATATATAGAGCCAAGTTCCCTTCCCCCACATATATAGTATATATAGAGCCAAGTTCCCCTCCTCCACATATATAGTATATATAGAGCTTCAATTACAGCCCAATTTCCTCAGTCTCCTCCTCTGAGGTGCAGAGAGGAGGAGCAGTGACATGTGGCTTCCAGAGCTGCTCTATCAGGCAGCCATATTAGGACTGATTATTGTACATGGTGCGAGGAATGGACAGGGCCCTTTATTACAGGCAAGGAAATAATTGGCTGATGTCTTGTCAGCCAGAAGAAGTATGGGCAAAGCAGTGCTGGGCCCTTTTGATGCATGTCTTCAGCGGGTCCCAGGACAATAGCACCAGTTGTACTGCCCTGATGGTGACCCTGCTAAGCCCAACCTTAAGTTTTTGTTAGATTTTTGTGATTTTGTGAAAATAAAAATAGTTGTGTTGTCTGTAATAGTGTCAATGAGTGAAGCCTCTCGTTCTATAAGGAGAAAATTGCCACAACAAAGCAGGTGTTTGCTAACTTTGCACTTTTGACACCTATAATACCTTTTCATATTGTGCTGAAATCTCGTTAATCAATATCTTTCACATTCCAATTTCTAAGAAGTTGAGGTAGTCTGAGAAACTACAGTATATCCTTCAAATTCATTGCCCTACTGAAGACGTCTTGTTTTTTGAGCAAATAATATTCTCTTGGAGAAAAACAAACCTAAAGAGCTTATGTTGTTTGCTTTAAAATTACTTTTTTAGACCCAAATACTGATACAATTTTCTTGCAAGATAGAAATTGTATTGTCTCCTTAAGTCGTTTACTTTCTTTTGAAGAATAAAACTATCTGTCTATCTATACCTCCATTTATACGGATGTAGCAAAAATGACCTTGACAAATTTAGGAGTTACAACTAGGGATGAGCGAGTATACTCGCTACTATTCAGAACTCGCCGAATAGTAGCGGTATTCGGCTACTCGCTACTCTCCCAGTATCTTATGAGTACTCGGGAGTAGCGAGTAGTCCGAGTACTTTCGCAGTGTATCTATAGGACTGTAGGTGTACTGCCAGGATCTTGCAATCTGGCCAATCAGGTGGCTGCTAGCGATCACGTGGTTGTGACGTGTCGCCATCTGATTGGCCAGATCGCTACCGGCCATCTGATTGTCTGTAAGTCACAAGTCCTTATCCGGTGATCGCAGGTCTTCTGGGACGGTCAGGCGTCAGACAGGTGAGTATGTAATTTTCTTATTCTTAACAACTTTTATTCACTTTTAGGCTACTTTTGCAGTGTATCTATAGATACACTGCAAAAGTATTCGGACTCGCTATACTCGCAACAAGTACCGAGTACTGGGACCTACTCGTTGCGAGTATAGGGAGTCCAAATAGTGAGGTACTCGCACATCCCTAGTTACAACTTACAGTAAGTTACACCTAATGTATTATCTTATGGTTTTTCTTTGTAAGATGGTGCAGGAAATTATATTGTTAAGCATTTAGGAAACTTAGAGGGAACCTATCAGCTCATTTATTCGCCCAAACCTATCATTACCTGTCTCTGCAGCTTCCTATTACAACCCTAATCATCCCTGTCCAAGCTAAATATGAAGTTCAATGGTTGTAAAAAAGCTTTTTATGACTTACATTTTCCCCCATTGTCTAGACCTGCGACAGACGTGTGGGCGGTGTCTCTGGGTCTATGTCTCTCCTCGTTTCATGGTATCACGCCTCAGTGGGCTTGATAATGTGATTCAGAAGCCTACGTTTCACATCCTTGGGCTGCTTCTTCCAGGTATGACGTCACGTTCGCGTCATTTCCGGCCCTGCACAGTGTGGTGGGGGAATTGGTTACACTGGCTGGCTACGGAGCATGAACAGCGCACATTCTGAAGTCGGCCAGTACAGCCAATAATCCCCCACAATGCACTGGACTGGAAACAACGAACCACAGCATCATACCTGGAAGCAGCAGCCCACGGATTTGAAACTCAGGACTGTGCTTCTGAATTACATTACCACGCTCACCAGGCTATTGGGATAGTGGTATTATAATAACGTACATGTGGGGACATGAGGATCAGTGGGTGCTGTCTTTAGAAAGACCACACAGACCAGGGTTCATCCCACTGAATGCCAGTAATCCTTTCCCATGGACAGAATACTGCACAGACAACACAGCGTGAAGATGCCACACTCCGGTAAGAATTTATTGGTTGTCAACAGCATATAGTGCATTCCCAGCAATAAGACAAAATTGTGCAAGCAACAGAGTCTCCTCCTTACATTGATTTGCAAGTGATGTGAATCTTCATGTCTTCAGGGCATCCAGTGCCAACAATCCCAGCTAATAGCACCCCGCTTTTGGCAGGCACCCACTGAGAGGAGGTAGCAGCAAAGCTCATGAAGTTGACAGAGCATTGCAAGGTATGCAGCCAGTTGACCAGGTTGTCCCAACCTGCATTATACAACTCCTGGCAAAAATTCTGTAATCCCCGGGCTCGGAGGATGTTCATTCAGTTGTTTCATTTTGTAGAAAAAAAGCAGATCACAGACATGGCACAAAACTAAAGTCATTTCAAATGGCAACTCTCTGCCTTGAAGAAACACTAAGAAATCTTGAAAAGAAAAATATGCTAACCAGTAATGGTTACTTTTGTAGACCAAGCAGGGGAAAATTATGGAATCACTCAATTCTGAGGAAAAAATGATGGAAACACCCTGTAAATTTTCATTCCCAAAACTAACACCTGCATCAAATAAGATCTGCTCGTTAGTCTGTATCTAAAAAGGAGAGATCACACCTTGGACAGCTGTTGCACCAAGTGAACTGACATGAATCATGGCTCCAACACGAGAGATGTCAATTGAAACAAAGGAGAGGATTGTCAAACTCTTAAAAGAGGGTAAATCGTAGGCAAATTTCAACAAAAAATTAATACATGGTGTAAACTTCCCTTGTCGGTGGTTGGTCGGGCCAATTTGGTGAAAATGATTTTGATGCCCTAATTATTATACATATTGCATAACTCTCCAGTGTGGATACCTATAAGGATTTTCTATAGAGTGCAGGCGCTCTTCAGAGAATTAATATGAAAAAAAGGGTGGCTAGAATTCGTCTTGAAACGTTGCAGAGACCTAAGAACTGGGGGATTGGCTGTTCCAAATCCGTGGGTGTACTTTTTGGTGTCCCAACTCCAGCAGCTAGCAATTACTCATGGGAGTCTAGACAAATGAATGCATGAGATTGTTGGTGACATTTCAATTACGGTACCTCTTTTTTGGTGATTGGGCTTTTTGATGGGGACTGCCGAACAAGGGTACCTACGCTTGCTCTTCTTAGAAAGGTTTGGCAGAAGGCTAAAAACATTTTAGAAATATCGGGTCATACGCCATTTACTCCACTTTGGGATAATCCCACCTTGTCAGATATATAAATTGAATGGTTATGGTTTATGGAAGGGAAAAGGTATTTCATTTGTAGCACAAATACTGACTGGGGAAACACTTAAGTCCTTTCAGCAACTATGTGAAGAGTTTTCCATTCCACGAAACACATTCTTTATTTACCTGCAATTCCGTCATGCATGGATGAGTCAGTCACATCACTTACAGGGAACTTGCATTAACCTTTAAAGCTAAAATGAGAACAATATGCAACTTTAGTTATCAAACAGCACCAATGCTCCGTTGTTAAGGGGAATCTGTCAGATCAAAAATCCAAATGTAACTGATATAATTTTCTAATTCCTTTCTCTAAGCTCTCTCTATTCATGTATTTCTATTATTAATACTTTCCTCCTACCCTCTGTAAACTTCCAAATATAAGATTAATTCCCTCTGTCAATCACAGTGAGTTTTCTGTTGCCCACTCCCCAAGGAATGAATATTAATGCATCACTACACAGCCCTGCCCTCCACTCTGATCTGTCTGCTGTGTGACTCATTGCAGAGCAGAAAAGAGGGGGGAGGTGTGTGCTCTTATGGTCCCTTTACACCGGCCACAGGAAGGTAGGAACAGGCAGGCATCAGACACAATTGTGTCTGTTGCCTTGAAAAGACCACGATGTGGCTGCGTGTAATTCAGGACTTTCCTTCCTGTGTCTTCCTGAAGGAAGGAAAGTCCTGAATTACACACAGCCACATCGTGGTCTTTTCAAGGCAACAGGCACAATTGTGTCCAATGCCTGCCTGTTCCTACCTTCCTGTGGCCGCGTGTAAATGTACCATTAGAGATCTTCATTGTGTGTATCTGAGGCATGTGTGTAGAGTGTGCCATCTGAGATATTTCTATGTGATTATAAGAACATTTGATCATTTTCTCAGCAGATACACACATTACATATATGCAGGAAAACCAACATTCATATAATAGAAATCTTACAGACACCATAAAGTTTAGGACAAAACACCTCCCCACTTCCAGCACAGAGGACAGAGGGGAGGGACAGGACACCAGTTTTGTTGGGTGTGGATATTTAAATAACACTTCTACAGCAGTTGGCTGTGAATATAATGGAGAGGACTAATGCAGGAGCTGCCTGCAGGGTGTCAAAATGCTTATAACATGGAAACTAGAAAGTGTATAATAATAATTTTATGTTTTAAAAAGTCTTACAAGGCACTATTCAAAGGTATATTACAAGTATCATACTGAAAAATGACCTGACAGAGTCCCATTAATGCCAGTCCTGGGTCTGGTAGCTACACCTCTATGTTTAATTCACAACAGAAGAAAGATTCCTTTTATAAGTGATGGTGATTTGTATGAAGAATACTGGCTCTGCATATCCCACTCCTGCTATATATATATATCCTGATATATATATTATATATATGTGATTACTGCAACTGATCTCCAGGGACAGCAGCGGATTGGTGGACTTGTATATGTTTATTTTTTGTTTAAAATTATTTAACTCAAAAAATGTAGATGACAAGTCCCTTTAAAAAATAATTATGACACGCCCCCCAGGGCCGTGGGATACTCAGTACCAGTCAACAGTACTGCTGGGGAGTCACAGGGTCGAGACCCGGCTCCGTGACCCTGGTGGTGTCAATAAAAGTTCGGGGGTTATGGTTTTGGGGATGGTTGTCGAGACGCCATCTGTGATGTTCGGCTATTGATGGACAATGCTGCAATGGGGGACCTCTGGGGATGATGGGACCGCAGCTGAGATGATATCGCGCCCCACGGGTGGAGCAGTTCCCCAGGGTATAGTCTATGGTTGTGGTAGGCTGTTAGATAACTTTGGCTGGGTAGGCTGATGGGGTGACACTGCGATGGGTCTTTTGCGGCCTGCCCGTCAGCTTGGCGTGGAAAGAACACAGTCTCACACACAGCTTCTGAGTTCTTTACCGGGTTTACTTAGTGGTTACTTCAACAATGATGCCAAGTACTGCTCTCAGCCAAGCCTCGATCCAGACAGTCCCCTAGGAATCGGGATAACTTGTCCAAAACATCCCCTTTCTGTTCTGTTCTTACTCGGGTTGCTCTCCCAGCGCTAACTGTCTGCCTCTCCTACTCACGCCTCTGCACACAGAGCCCCAATCCGGCAGCCACAGGTCCTGTCGTGCGATCGGTACCAAGCCCCAGACCCTAGTCTGACTACCTTCTCGGCGGATGTGTCAGGTGTCGGCCATAGCTCCTCTAGATCTCGTCGCCTCCGATTCTGTGGTTGGAGCGTGGAGTCTCCTCACCATCTCATGGCCGGTCCCTGGTTCACAACCAGCCCTTCCATCCAACTCCAATCAAACTTGGATTCAGGCGCACGAGTGGTTCTCGCTGCCTCTGCCCATGCCCTCTGCTTCACTTGTGGTTCGTTGTTCCGTGACCCAGAACGAGCACCACACCACTCAAGTCCTCCAGATCTGCACTCCTCACTTCACTTCTCCACTCTCGCACTGTCACTACTCACTAACTTCCCACACAACACTTTCCTTCTCTCCGTCCCCTGACTGGGACCTCCCTCTATTAGGTTCGCCCACCGTCCCTGGAACAGGGTGTGTTGGGTGCTTGATGGGAGTCTCAGACTTACCATCCCGTTTCAACGAGAACAGAGATACCACACCCGTGGAGTGGTTGCCGTACCTCTTGTGGCAACCAGACCGCAGAGGCGCTAGAATTACACAACCATCTTTGTGCTTTGCACAAAACATGATGCCTACCCAAAATAAAGAAATCTGAGTCCAGACCTAAGCTTTAAATATACATTCTTTCAGGATCAGATCTTCCATTACCAGTCAATTTTTTCCTTCTGCTCTATACCCCTTACAGTTGTAAATATTTCCCAGTTGCATTTGTTCTAATTTATGAGCAGATGAGAAATCCCAAATCAAATAATTAATAAATAGGGTTACTAAAAAACAAGTAAAGTGATAAATCTGCGCTGCAATAGACAAAAAGATCCAAGATGTAGATAGTTAAAAGGTGGGTTAATTCTACGCATTTCGAAGTGAAACCTCCCTTCTTCCCACTTTTTTTGGAGCTTTCCTAAAGAAGAATTTGGTTTTAACTTCAAAATGCGTAGAATTAAGCCAACTTTTTAATTATCTACAACTTGGATACTTTCATCAACAGCAGCGCAGATTTATTCACATTTTTTCACTGCTTCCAGTTTATTGCCTTTAGGGCAGACACGCACTCTCTGAGCTGCATACGAGATACTCGCATGAGTCTCACATGACTCACCCGGAACAGCCCCTGCCTCTCTGGATGGGAGTCTGGAGCTGCAAAGAAACACAAGCAGCTGATGTGCTCCCATTCAGAGAGGCAGGGACCGTTCTGGGTGAGTCATGTGAGATTCATGTGAGTATCTTGTATGTATTTTGCAAAATGTGTCTCTGTCCTTAGCCTTATGGCTCATGTGCCATGCAGCATCTGTTAATGCACATTCTACTGGTTGTGAATCACATCTGAGAAGGTGAGCGACCAGCTTTTTTATGTACCCGCTTATAATTTTGGTAAGACCCTTTTGTGCTTCTTTTTCCACAGAATTACAAAACCAAATAAAGATCTTTTTCATCACAGATCCCAAAAACCTTAATACTAAATGAATAGGCAGCTGTATATACTGTATGTTCAGAAGGATACTCAGCCACTAAAGTAGTTGGCTATGGCATAAGTGAGTAAGGGCGCTTTCACATTGCATTTGGTACCGCAGCGTAGGTCTGAGTAATCATTTTTTTTCATCTGCATGCGGATTGCGGACCTATATTTAACATTGCGTACGCATGTACATGCGTAGGCATCAGTTTGTATGCGCATGCGTTCGTTCGCTGTGTCAGGTGCCGGTCGAACGCAACATGTTGCATTTTTTGAGGCTTCAAAAATATGCAAACGTGCGCATGCGATGATGCGGACGAACTATGCATTGTTGACTATGGGAACGCAGGAGCATGCGGATGGCTGCGCTTGGTGCGCTTGCGTACATCTCAATGTGCTTGTCCAGGAGCTGATAAGAAGGCCCTCCAATCCACTCCCAATTCCCAGCTTTGTAAAAAGGGGGTGTTGGCATAGGTGAGCCTTTTGGGTGTTGCTACTGTCATGAAATACTCAGAATGCAAATCCAATTTAAAAACGCATGCGCAATACAGTCGCAAATGCAAGCAAAAACGCATTCAAATGCATACCTGTACTGCGTTTTTTAATATTTTGTGTAACATCATGGGTATGAAAAACGCAGCGTCAGTATGCATTTGCAATGCGTTTGGCATGCGTTTGCGTTTGCGGATTGAACGCTGCGCAAAGAAACTCCAATGTGAAACCGGCCTAATAGAGTGAATATGGTGGCCAGTAAGTAGCTGGCATCCCTTTGTAATCAACAAGATGTTGTCATGTACACACAGGTAATATGTACCCTGCACGGTGCAACACAAATGGACAGTGGAGTGGTAGAAAATGAAAAGATGGCCATAACAGTACGGAGCGGAGATGGGGACACCTCCTGACACTGGCCTGTCTGTGTCCCTTTCTGCCCTGACACTCTGAGCAGGTGTTTCCGCCTGCCGCCATCACGAGCCTAGTCCATGTCTGTCACCAAAGGTAACCCTGACTAGTGCACTGGCAACGCCACTGCAAGTAATACAACACAGGTATATGTAAGACAGACAAGGGACTCAGAATAAGGATACTTATAAGGCAGAGTAAGGGGCTCTCCTGGAAAGCTTCAGCAGCAGAGAACTACTACTACACCGCAAGAGGGTCTTGCAGAGAATGAACTATAACAGCGACATCAGGTCATGTGACTTTTTAAGAGGTTGAGGAGGATAATGAACTGCACCACCTGATGAAAGAGTTCAAACAACAACAACGGAAAAAAGCTGACATTAACCCCTAATGTCCCAAAGAAATCAACCACATTTAAAACACGGACCGCAGAGCAGTGAACTCGTGACATACGTGGAGAATGAATGGGTGAGATACAGTATACTGTGTTGTTTTCTGTATGTAAACTTTCCTTAGAGCTACAATATATTGACTTAATGCATCTATGAGAAGATTAATAGCTTATTGATTTTGGAATGTCATTCTTTGACAAAGAAATTACAATGATAGCAATGACAAAGTCCATGTAAATTTCAGCAAGATCTTCAAATCTTAGGGAAAAAAATTGCAATTCAAATAAATTTATTTTTAATTGAACGTCAGACAATAAAGCGTTTCCAGCAGACAGAAGATGATATTTCATTGTTGTCATGTACTAGCTTACCTGTAAGGAAAAGTCATGTTTCAGCATATAAGTGTATTCAAAATATGACTGGAGCAAAATAGATTCAGCTTTGAACCACATTATGCTTGTCCTTGATAAATAACTA
Organism: Allobates femoralis; assembly: GCA_033576535.1. Taxonomy (NCBI): domain Eukaryota; kingdom Metazoa; phylum Chordata; class Amphibia; order Anura; family Aromobatidae; genus Allobates; species Allobates femoralis. The sequence continues at coordinate 34,259,264 of JARQOC010000011.1, forward strand.
TCTCAGCACATAATTCTGACTCGGAGAAAGCAACGTTACCGTGCAAGCATTTACATCTGCAGTATAGCACCAGCTGCAATTTTGGAAAATTTAGATAATACTCTTCAGAATCACATAAAATGCCATTAGATTGAAATATGAAATGTTCTGTTATGTTTGTTTCTACTTCTCTATCTCTGTCTCTGTCATGTGAAAATGTTAAGATACTCCTACATTGATTATTATTTTAAAGGGGATCCTGGCTTCACATTAAGTTGTCCCAAAGACTTGATCTGCATGAAAATAAGAATATTGGCATTACTTACCGAGTGTGACTCAAAAACTGTCTCCCCATCCGAATTTTGTTGAATATCTACAGTAGTCAATCGTTAAACTCAATAGTCTCGTGCAGCCTACCTCAGCATGACCATGGGGTGTGGTTGGAGAGGTCACTGGTTGGATGGGAAATCATTGCAGAAGTCATGTCAACAAAGACCACAAAGGAACAACGTGGACCTGTAACTGTAGTAGCTAGTCCTAATATTCCAAACAACCATTTGAGTCAACCTACTATGACACTGGTTAACACTTTAAAACCCTGATGGCCTCTTTACACGCACCAACATCGTTTCGATATTGTATACAACGGCACGGGAGCGCACACTTTTTTGGCAGAAATCCAAGATCGCATAGGAGATGTTACACAGGGAGATATTGGCAGGCAACACAACTGCGATGTCTATGCCCCCTTGTACGAGCGACCCAGGAACGACCATTTAACATGGGCAAGAATAGGGCAAGTTGCTCTCCAAGTCGGTGTTGGGCTGTCACACAGAACGATCCTGCCAGATTGTCCATCCAATATCGGGCAGTTGGAGAGTCTGCACAATTCTTCCCCGATATCGTTTTCACATCGTTCTTGCGTCGCATTGCACATTTACACAACACAGCGCACAAACAATATTGTCGCCAACGCACGAACCACGTGACTTTTTATTGAAGTTGGACGACGATATCGGGACGTGTAAAGTGGCCATCACAGAAGAAGCTGCTGTACATGATTAGAACATGGCTACAGAGAGTCTATTCTAACCTCATAAATTTGGTTTGGCTCACTTGCAATGTCTCTATTGTCCTCCCTAAACTATAGAAAATGTTATTAATGCTTATGAAGCTGAAAAAGAATTTAGAAAGATTTCCAAATAATTGTACTGTGATTGCAAATGTGTCCAGGCCGGCCTAATTCAGCAAATTTAACCCATTATTTTATAAAAAAAATTTTTTACCACCTTATAATTTAATGACGAGACTTACAGGTAGATCTTGCCACTGCTGCTTGTATGTCTCTCACAAAAGACTAAACAAAATTTGATCAACCACGAAGAAAGGCGATTAGGGCATTCATTGAATTTGCTCATGAACCCCTTGACAATCACCAAGACTTGACCAATGTGCTTTGAATAGAGAAGGATGGATAGATATAGCTATTTGGCTAAAGAACTAGGAGACATGTTCAATAAAAATCAAAGACCCCATTATACCCAATCATCACAACATCCTTTATATATTCTATTGGCTCCTTGGCTAGGCTCTGTTCCCTTCTCCTAATACCGCCATACTGTGCTGTGCTCTAAATCGAGCTTTACAACTTTGGTTAGTCTGTCTCAGTGACATCAACTCCTATGATCTTTTAAGGCCCAGTGGGACACTCCTGTTCTTTATTGAGAAAGTGCTCTTACTATGATCTAGTACCAACTCACAAGGAAAACATGAGCCTATCTAAGAGCAAACTCACCTGATCCAAACAGTTCCTGTACAGACTAAGTTTCCTAGTTGTGAAGACTCTAGTGACCCCTGCACAGACTGGAATTAGGCTAGAGCCACACTTGGGAGCCTGCATCCGCTAACTCGATCCGTTAATGGATCCAGTTTTGTTCCTTGTCCATTTTGAGGCATTTTTTAGCACTTGCATTAACGCATGCGTTAATGCATGGTACCTATATGTACCATGCCTTAATGCATGGATTTCTCATAGACCCCCATGTTAAAAAAAGCATGCGTTTTTGAAAATGCACCAAAAAACGTTGCAGACCGTATTTAAAATGGATTTCTCAAAAATGGATTGCACTTCTGCACAGTTTTCCAATCCGTTTTTTGCATTGGAGTCTATGGGTGCGTTAACCCAATCGTTTTTCAACATCTCAAAATGAAAAAACTGGATCCAGTAACTGGATTGCAGACGCAAGTGTGGCCCTGGCCTAACCCTAACAACAGGACTAAGGGATGACAACATGGACATGGCTACCATGGCTATCGGCCATGGAGTGAGCGTTCTTAGTTCCAATTTAGGAACCATGGAAAAGGGGAAGAGCACTATAACCTGGAAGGAGTACAGAGATACAGTTGTGGCCAAAAGTATTGACACCCCTGCAATTCTGTCAGATAATACTCAGTTTCTTCCTGACAATGATTGCAATCACAAATTCTTTGGTATTATTATCTTCATTTAATTTGTCTTCAATGAATAAACACTAAAGAGAATGAAGCAAAAAGCAAAACATTGATCATTTCACACAAAACTCCAAAAATGGGCCGGACAAAAGTATTGGCACCCTCAGCCTAATACTTGGTTGCACAACCTTTAGCCAAAATAACTGCGATCAACCGCTTCCGGTAACCATCAATGAGTTTCTTACAATGCTCTGCTGGAGTTTTAGACCATTCTTCTTTGGCAAACTGCTCCAGGTCCCTGATATTTGAAGGGTGCCTTCTCCAAACTGCCATTTTTAGATCTCTTCACAGGTGTTCTATGGGGTTCAGGTCTGGATTCATTGCTGCCACCTTAGAAGTCTCCAGTGCTTTCTCTCAAACCATTTTCTAGTGCTTTTTGAAGTGTGTTTTGGGTCCTTGTCCTGCTGGAAGACCCATGAACTCTGGCACCCTCGCTCTGTACTCCTGAAGAACGAGTTGACAGACAGGTAAACTCTTTCCCATTAATGCATTGACTTGGACGCTGGGGGTCCTTTTCAACTTTATTAAACGGTTAAGTGTAAAACTATAAAAAACAGGTAGAAATTCTCAGTACAACATAAGTATACATGAAGTGCAAAACATTACATTGTTACATATAGGTGGGCAGCAGCATATTAAACTCACCGACTGTGCTATGTTGAGGGAAACATGCAGATAAGCTGAAATCTAGGGAGAGAAGGGTCAGCGCACCAGGATGTCAGCCTGTATGAAGCTATAATGGCTACTGGAGGAGAAGGGGCTGAGCCTAGAGCACGGCCTCATGGGATTACATAGGCATGGAGGGACCAAAATTAGACTATGCAGTAAATATAATGTAATGTGGGAACATTGTCAACAGATGGCGCTATAGGATAAGTCATCTCTGAACAAGCAAACAATATACAGTATTTCAAAGAAAGGCACGACACTCCCCGTCTGGTATCCGGGGGATGCCACATAAACTTGAACTAGAGCAAAGGAATAAGTTCAGAAACAGGTCTAGCATTTGAACTCTTTTCCACTGGGATTTGTACAAGTCTTTAGTAGTAGACTCTCCGGATGTCGGCAAGCTCACGTTAAACTTCTGGGTAAGGAGAGTTGGAGGAGTAAGCAGAGATGGGTCATCAGGATCGTTGATTGTGGACAGGTCGCTTCATCATGTGAAGGGTTTTTTCTCTAGGTTGTCTTGAAAAGTTAAACCATCAGACTCTGAGTCCCAATTAAACCCTAGACTGTGTTGTACAGGAAGAGAGTCTGTGGATGAGTCTAGGACTTTCGATTCAGTGGCGTTGTCTTCTCTGCCATTTAATTGTGCCGAGTTGGTGTGCTTCTCCTTCACAAGGAATTTGTTGGGGCAGGGTAGGAAAAAGGATGGATGGCCACTCTCCAACGTGTTTGTGTAGAGAGAGTGAATGTTGTTTGACTTGTGAGCGTCTTTGAGGCAAACGTCCCCTATAACTACCCATCCCAGGTCTAGCTTCTGAGCGTAGGGCGAGTTATGAGGACCGTTTATCTGTTTCCTCACCTTGTGGACTCTGATGATGTCTCTCCCTAGCAAAAGGACTAACTTGGCTTGGGGATTGAGTGCGGGAATAAGATGCGCTATGCTTCTCAAATGAGGGTGATATAGTGCTGCTTCTGGAGTGGGGATTTCTTCTCTATTGTTCGGGATAGAATTACACTCGATTAGTGTAGGAAGGGCTAGGGATGTCTTCCCATCCAGGGATTCGATTTGATAACCTGTAGCTCTCCTCCCAGATTCTTCACTCACTCCTGTGCATGTTTTTAGTGAGTAGGACGAGCTGAGTCCCTCGATTTTAAAGATGTCAAAGAAAACTGAGCTGGCGAGTGATCTATTACTCTGGTCATCGAGTATAGCGTAGAGTCTAACCGCCTTTTCTCTGTGGCCAATAGGGTAAACTGTAACCAAACAGATCTTTGAGCAGGATTTGTTAATAAGACCTTCTCCGCAGACTTGGGTGCACTGGGGTGACACTTCAGGAGGTGTACTGTCTTTCTCCTCCCCGCCGTGCTCTGTAAGTCGGTCTATGGATGAGGGTGTCTGCAGGGCTGGCCTTGGGTGTAGAGCTGTGCTGTGCTCTTGGCTGTTACACTCCGAACAAACAATACCGGCTTTGCAGTCTTTAGCTAAATGGGATGTAGATGCGCAACATCTGTAGCATATGTTGTTCTCTTTGAGGAAGAGTCTACGGTCTTTAAGGGATTTTCCCCTAAAACTCCTGCACTCTTGTAGTGGGTGAGGCCTTTTATGTAAGGGGCACTCCCTTTCCGGGTCTATTGTACTGTGGGTCTTGTGTGATGAGTCTGCAGAAGACACATTAGTTTTGTGTACGGTGACAGGTGAGTCTCTGGGGTTGCGAACTGGAACAGGTTTACTTGTTCTTGGGTTGACAGGATCTACGGCAGAAAGGTTGAAGCTGGGATCGTTCCTTATCTTGGCCTGCTGGCGGACAAAATCTACAAAGATGTGGAATGGAGGGAACACCACGTTGTGACGCTGCTTGTAATCCGAACCCCAGTTCAACCATTTCTCTTGCAAACTGTAAGGTAGTTTCTTCACTATGGGTTTGATGGCTCTGGATGTGTCTAGGAATGTGAGGCCTGGCAGGTCTCCTTCAGTCTTGGCGACTTGGAGTTCTACTAAGAGGTCGCTCAATTCTCTTAGCATGTGAAAGTTCTTATTAGAGATTACAGGAAAGTCTTCCAACCTTTTGAAGAGGGATTCTTCTATCTTTTCTGAGGAGCCATAGCACTCATCGAGTCTCTCCCATAACGTGCACAAACCTTTCCTTGGGTTGTTGATGCTGAGATCTCTGATGCGTTTCGCGTGTTCTACCGATTCATTACCTAGCCACTTAACCAAGAGGTCGATCTCTTCGCTGGCAGAGATGTCTAGGCCAGCGGTGGCGTTTCTGAAGGAAGCTCTCCATGCTCTGAAACTTTCGGGACGGTCGTTAAACTTTAAGAGTCCTTTGGTGAGTAACTCACGACGTGCAAAGAACTTGAGGAAAGCTGGTAGCTCTTGTTCTCTGAGAAGGCGGTCCGGGTGCCTGTTGCTGTGATGAGGTCTCCGTGAGCTATCGTTGCCGTAAAATGCATCTTCGTCACGATAGTCACCGTCGGGGTCCTCTATCTTGAAAGTGTTCTCTGTGTAGTAGGGATCTACAGGTTCGGGTGCTGGTCTCACTGATGATGGAAGGTGGACAGAATTACTTTCATGCTTAATGTGGGATGATTGGTGAATGAAGGTTGATGGCTGAATGACAGGATTCGGTCTCTTTCTTGGAGCTGAATGTAGATGGTCATCTAAAGAGGCATGCTGTAGCACGTAGTCTGAAGTGCGTTGTGAGATGTCACGATGATTAAGTTCAGGTCCAAGCCTTAAGCTGAAACTTTCACTATCGCAGCGTGCTGCTTCTTCTAAAACCTGTACCTCAGCTTCTGCTGCCGCTGCTTCTGTGTCTATGGCGAGTTTTGCGAGGTCGGCTTCCAGACGTGCCTTTTCTTTCTTTAATATCCACTCCTGTTCAGCGTAAGCAGCTCTCACTTTTGCGGCTTCCGCCTTCGCCCTGGCGATGGCAATTGCAGCGCTGCTCACAGACTTCCGTGAAGATGCGCTTACATGGGAGCGTGTCACATGAACTTCAGATCCTATATCTGACATTGTGTCTGAATGCAGCTTTACTGTTCTCTGCTAGAAGTCAGTGTCTGTGCTTCGACCCCGTTTATAGTAGTCGTTTTACTGTTCTGGCACCCTCGCTCTGTACTCCTGAAGAACGAGTTGACAGACAGGTAAACTCTTTCCCACTAATGCATTGACTTGGACGCTGGGGGTCCTTTTCAACTTTATTAAACGGTTAAGTGTAAAACTATAAAAAACAGGTAGAAATTCTCAGTACAACATAAGTATACATGAAGTGCAAAACATTACATTGTTACATATAGGTGGGCAGCAGCATATTAAACTCACCGACTGTGCTATGTTGAGGGAAACATGCAGATAAGCTGAAATCTAGGGAGAGAAGGGTCAGCGCACCAGGATGTCAGCCTGTATGAAGCTATAATGGCTACTGGAGGAGAAGGGGCTGAGCCTAGAGCACGGCCTCATGGGATTACATAGGCATGGAGGGACCAAAATTAGACTATGCAGTAAATATAATGTAATGTGGGAACATTGTCAACAGATGGCGCTATAGGATAAGTCATCTCTGAACAAGCAAACAATATACAGTATTTCAAAGAAAGGCACGACAGAGGGAGACCCAGCTTTCTCACACTGGGCCCTAAATTATGCTGCAAAATTTGTTAGTAGTCTTCAGACTTCATAATGCCATGCACACGGTCAAGCAGTCCAGTGCCAGAGGCAGCAAAGCAACCCCAAAACATCAGGGAACCTCCGCCATGTTTGACTGTAGGGACCGTGTTCTTTTCTTTGAATGCCTCTTTTTTTCTCCTGTAAACTCTATGTTGATGCCTTTGCCCAAAAAGCTCTACGTTTGTTTTTTTTTTTGAGGTTTCAGGATTATTATATTTTTGGTTAGAAAATTTTAAACATCATGGTTTAAATGAGAAGGGCAGCAGTCATAGCAGCTAGATCCCAGCATATAAAGGGGTCAATTACTAAAGGGACCAATTACCTCTGTAAACGTATCTCTCATATACAAATATGAAAAGGAGAGATGGAGAGCAGAACACTATAATGATGGATAAAGGCCAAAGAAGACACAATGGACAAGTAAATACTATAAGTTCTCCATTTTTTACACACTTGCTATATGACTGGAGGTCATGGTGGAATGGTGCTCTCTTCCAAACATTGTTATGGAGGTCTATTACTCCTCTGGACATGTCAAATGTTGATATGATTTAGATAGGTAGATGATTTAGATAGCCAAAAATGGCTAAGATAGCAACTATATGTGAGGAGGTAGAACTCAGCTTCTTAAGATCAGGGATCTCAAACTCTAGGCCTCAAGGGCCGCCAACAGGTCATGTTTTCAGGATCTCCTTAGTATTACACAGGTGATAATTGAATCATCTGCACTGGTGATGATTCTAATCCCTGTGCAATGCTGAGGAAACCCTGAAAACTTGCCATGTTGGCGGCCCTTGAGGTCTGAAGTCTGAGATACCAGCTATAGGTATTTCATATAGACATTTTAACTTGATTTAACCTGAAGAAGGCTTTAAACAAGCATAAACTCATAGTATTGGTCATATTTATCTTTTGTAGGGGCATTTTTACCCCAATTTTATTTATCCTAAAACAAATGCATTTCCATGGACTTGCCTTTTCTGGATCCATTGGGAGCGCCTATGGCGGTCATTGTTTTCTCATGATTAGATAGAGTTTTCTTTACTTAATATTTAATTTTTAATGTTTCCATGGTAATGAACCTTCATAATGCACCTGACGTGAGTAGTTTCATGAAGATTAGTAAAAGGACAAAACTTTGCAATAAGATGAATACTATCAACATCTTAAGTCAATTCGAGGTCGTTGATTTTCACAGTCAACCGTATGTAGTTTAATAATAATATACAGTATAACACTAAAAAGAAATATGTATTTAACAACCTTCTCAGTGCCAAATTTGTAAATCCCACAATCATTAAAAATGTGCAAAAACATTAATTTTCATAAGATCAAATAAAGTGATAAACATCTAAATGTGAATGCCAAGGTTGATGTCCTCAAAAACCTTAAGAAAGAAAGTTATTATCCTTACATCTGTTAATTTAAGGAAAAAAATAACAACTACGGTAAATAATACATTAGGTGTTAATTGAACACTGTGCAGTATATATATACGCCTATACGCTTACTATGGGATATAAATTTTATGACAGTAAATAATTGTGTCAAGGTCCATAAGAATCAAATTCTGAATAGCTGTTTTGTTGCTATACTTAAATTTTGTATGCATTTTTTTCCCTGAAATTATACGATCTTGGCGAGCTTCCCATTGGTGCTCATAGCAACACAAATATTTTATAAATTGGCCCCAATGTGTTTTATAGAGTGTAAACCTCTCTTGCCTGACTGACATTGCTTTAGACAGCTCTCCACAATTACAATTGCATCAACACATCGACTTGAATTATTAACATTGACATATGAGTCAACATGTACCATCACCAAGTATTATTGGCATGTATTTTTTCTTTTTGACAGCGGTAGCCTATCCCATCCATGGCTTATTCAAAGTTGATCTTCCCATGCCACAGAGCAGCTGGCCTCATAAGTATATGCATGAGGCTTGTATGTGTTGCAGTCAGTAGACTACATTAGTAAATAACAGATTATTTGACTTTATTATATGGTGCATTGTTTGTCACGTCCGTATTCTTCACACTCATGACTTTTTATTGAATCTAATGCATTATTTTTTTCCCATGGAAATTAGACTATACAGTCGTGTTGTTATATGTTAAAATGCAGAATAGGAAAATATATACCGATATAAATGTTAAATTTATGACACACGTTGATCAGTCATGATAACAGGCTAAGTAGGCCATCAACTGTAAACTTGAGCGGAGTTAAGCGGTGATTTGGCTGAGTTTTATGGCTGGAATTTACCATACATTTATGTATGTTAGCCATTGTATTTCTTAAAGTGGCAGTCAAATAGTTGCACTGTGATTGGACAGTCATTATAGACTCTCTTTATAAAGGGTTAATATATTATTATTATCTAAAAACATAATTCCTAACTTTTCTTACTCAACAGCTCATTTCCCCATCTGCTACTTCAAAACAAAGTAGATAGAGGCACTAGTGACGTAATAACTTTGCATACTCTGGTTGGCTCATATTCACTTCTATGAGACTGATGTGTATTAAAATGTTTTTAGTTGCGTCATGGTTGGTATCTTGGATGTAATGGTGAGTGATTAATGGCAGGAGTGAAGTACAGTCTGTATACTTTGTGAGGTAACTCCTACTGAGTGTGTTGGGGGACACTCGCTTACTTCGGAATATTCAAAAACACAGCAACAGTTCTCATAAAAGATAGTCTATCCGGTTTATTATCAATCATAAACGCTACTCTGGTTATGTAGCGGGTTCATTTGAGCATCTTTCATGAGTCCAGAACCTCTGAGTCTCGTTGTCTCCTTACTTCCAGGATGTTTAGGCAGGTCTACGCTCAGACATACTTGTCTGTCATGTGGTCCAATCATAAAGTGCAGGACGTTGCTTACATCACAGATCATGTGATCCATCAGGAGTCTCATTGTATGCATGGGAACAGGCTTACTGGAGGTATTTTGATGTTCAGCTCCTCCCATAATTTCTGAATATCCTATGAAACTGGCCCTTAACATAAAAATAAGATTCCTGGTACTTCAAGTCCCAGAAAACGATCTAGTTCCATATTACATCAGATCTTCATCTGTGAAAACATACCAGCCATGTACATAGCTGGTACACCTCAGAACATATAGTATATAAAAAAAAACACAACACTGATAGTGATAAAACTAAGCCTTGACCTTCATTGACTTGTCTTTCCCCTTTTTGCACTTTTATTCTTTCCTCCCCTACTTCCAAGAGCCATAACTAGAGATGGGCGTACCCACAGATGTTCGGGTTTGGTGGATCTCACTAGACTTTAAAAAAGTCCAGATTCAGTACCGGACTTGACCCAAACTTGAGCTCTGAGCCCATATAAGTCTATGGGGATCCAATGTTTACTGCTATAAATTGGTGGCAGTAAGGGTTGGGGGCTGCAAAGGTAAGGCACATAGTTTTTCTTTCTCCATGGGAAGAATAGTAGCCCGCAGCCACCCCAGAATTTGGTGGACCATTAGAGCCCTGGTGTTCACTGGCTCTTCTCATTTGCCATAGTGCGGTGGAAATTGAGGAAGTAGAAGGGTTTAATAACAGCTGAGTATTGACAGCTGTCATCAAGTTCTGGAATGGCAATGTTCAGGTCTCTATGAGACCCCCACATAATCAATACACTGAGTAAATAGTTAAAAATACGGATACGGAGAAAAATCCTTCATTTGAAATAAATCACATAGAGAAAAATTTTTGAGTCTCTTAGGCTAGGGTCAGACCAGCGTCATCCTTTAGGCTGATGAATCCAGTTAAAACTTAGAATTCTGCAGCCTGAGCGCATAGCATTAACATAATGTAACGCTGTGCTCAGGCTGCCTATACATTGCTGTGGTTACCAGGGTTCCAGTGCAGCCGACCTCTTGACACAGAAGGACCAGATATGTGCTATTCCAGAGCGCACAGCAAAACGCTGGAAACCGCGTTTCCTGTGCCCTCAGCAAAAGTGCATGTCCGGTCCTTCTGTGTCAAGCGGCCAACTGCGCTGGAACACCGGTAACCATAGTGATATACAGGCAGCCGAATCACAGCGTTCATTGCGTTAACGGTATGCGCTCAGGCTCCAGAATTCTAAGTTTTAAACGGATTCGTCAGCCTAAAGACTGACGCTAGTATGACCCTAGCCTTACACTTCCTGGTATGATGTTGCCCTAGAGGGTTCTGTGCAAGCACAAATGGAAGTCAATGGCATCATGATGTCACAACGTGCGTCATGACTTTCCGTGGGCATAAATAGAACGATCCCAGGTACCATGACAGCCGAAAGTCTGACACAGTCCGAGAGACCTGAAGATTCTATTATCAATGGTCGGGAATCAGACATGAGGTGAGATCCAGACAGGTATTAGTGACTAGTGAACAGGTCGACCAGGTAATTGGATAGATGATTATAAGTTTTTTTATTGTTATTTAACCTTTTGATGGCTCAGAATGGCTCAGACAAAATGGCTGCCATAATGGGGAAAAAACTAAATTGGCAGATGAAGTGAATTAGAAATGTTCTTAACTTTTCATGCCAAACACAATTATTTAATAGAGCATTACATTTCAGTTACTTTTTAATTTTATTGGATTACATGCCATGGATTTATTAACATATGACATTTATTACAAGCATTAACACATAAACTACTACTTTCCTTCTTACTCCGTATTGCCAATGGAAAGGAAAATTAGTCCTAATAAAGAAGACTAACACTGAGAAAGCAGGAAGAAGAGTGGAAGTGCTAAACTCAATCCCACTGCCATGTGGAAAGTATCTTTCACAAGTAGGCAATAATTAGGAGAGTTGTGTGGATTCTCATCCTCTTTATCTTGTCCAATCTTTTTTCCTAATGTTTTTAGTTATTAAGCTTGCAAGTAACCAACTTGATTCATGCATGGGTGGCCACCAGAGATGAGTGAGCACTAACGTGCTTGGGTGTTCGGACACTCAGACGAGCTCGACTTGTGTACAAAGTATAACAAAAGTCAATGGGGACTTCAAGCATTTTCTGGATACCCGAACATGGTAGTGCTCGCTCATTACTAGTAGCCAACAAAGTTACCAGCCACGTTCTTTGTTTTATGCTCTTGTTTTTTTTTACTGGACAATATAAGTAAAAACTGTAGTCAACCACAATTTTCGTTTCTCAAATTGGAAAACGAAAAAGTTATTTGAAATTTTAGTATTTTATGTGTGTGACTGAGACACTAAAATTAACACTTTAGAATACCTACAATACCACAAACTATGAAATGATGAGAATTAAAAACACATAAAACATACCACACATCATCACTTCACATTTCATAACACAAACTCATCCGGATTGTGCAGCTAAAACCCTCACTTATTTACGATCCTAAAGAATTGTGAGAAATGTAAGTCGAATATATGCATGGGAAAATATGGGAATAGCTAATTCTAAATAGGTGCAAGATAATTTAAGAGTGCAATGCAAAAATAATGTTGGTTGGTAAGTACCTTGACCAGCCAGACATAGTGAATCCTGCACCAATATGTGCTGTGAGACTAATCACCCCTAGTAAATGTGATGAGACCAACTACTCTTGAAATAAGGATATTGTATTTTAATCTTAAATGCAGTGTTTCTTCAATATTTTTTAACCATCTGACAGACTGATGCACTACTTGAATTTAACTTGATCTTTGGTTTTGTGTGATTGTTGGAGATCCAGAATTGAGCTCTAAATTACTAAATTACCTTTCTATTAATACTTTATGTTCCCTGTTTCCAAGGAACTTTGTTATCCACATCCCAAAAGTCCCAGTGGCCTATAGAAAAAGACTATTGCTATTAAAGATTTGCATTAATTGGCGGCGCCATAGGAGCTTTCGCATCAGGGTCCATAAGCTTCAAATTACGCCACTGTGCATTGGCCATGTGTCATGTTTCGGGACTCAATGTGGTGGCTTCTTGCCATGTGGTTTGTTTCCTTACCTGCTGAGCCACAGCATCTTCGGTCTCTGTCCAAATGCTGATAGTTCTTTTATCTTTGCCTCTTCCTTTGGTTTGAGTCCAGTCAGGTGTTACCCCTGATTTATGTTTTCTCTGTCCTATCACATCCTAAATGGGACTATTTATACTATCCTTTCACCAGCCTTCTTAGCTGGCTATATTTCTATGTGGATTTTTGCTAAAGAGTTTTAGCTCTGCAGCTAAGAGATTTTGCCTGACTTCATTGTTGTACTTTCTCTGTGTATTTCTGATTTAACTTCCTTACACCTATCTTCTGCTTTCTGTTAGGTTGTAGGAAATTAACCTTGCTTGCATTCATTATTTTTTCTTTATCAACTTGTTCATGGGCATTATGTTTGCTCACCTTTGTTCTTTGCTACCCCTGCACACTCTCTTTTTCCTGGTTATTTGTGTGTATCAACCTTCCCTCTAGTTCCTCAAGAACAATGACAAACTGTTTGTTGGCCTCTTAAGGAGCCAGGTCCAAGCTGTGGTTTCTAGTTGTGCAGCTGGGGACATTCAAGTCTGTACAGGAACCATTAGTGTGTGGATGCATCTGCAACCTTTTATGCTTTATTTCTCCTTGTACCCGTGTGTGTGTGTGTTGATATTTGCTTAACATCATGCATGTGCAGTTGAAATGCAGATCTAGAGCTAAGCCAAAAATGTGATATTATTTGTAATGATGTAAACATTTGAAGATGCAGTATATAGCTTTACTATATACGTGACATCATTATTGATGGTAGAAAAATTTGAAATCAACTCAGTTGAAATAAATCAGATATAGTCTACATCACACAATGTACAAAGCAATGCAACTGGAAGCAGAGAGACAAGGGCTTACATGAGCTGTGTTTGGAGTTATTAGATTAGCTATTTTATACAGTAGCGTACTGCAAAGTTGGTTAACAGCAACCAAGGTTATTAGAGGACTGGGCGGACTGAAATACCAAGATAGGTTATTACACTTTGTGTTATTTAGTATGGAAAACGAAGGCCCTCTTCACATCTAAGCTGGTCTGCTTTTTGCGTCATTTGCATTCTATGCATTTTTACCGCTAAAAACGCATCCAAATGCATGCATTTTTGCCCCCATTGATTTCAATGGAAATGCATGCAATACGCATGCAAAGACGCATGTGCATTTTCCACACATTGGCTGACGTTTTTGGCTCTGTTTGCAAAAACGCATGCGTTTTTGCGTTTTGAAAATGCACGTGTTTTTGCAAGTGTTTCCATTGAAATCAATGGGGGCAAAAACGCATGCATTTTGGATGCGTTTTTAGTGGTAAAAATGCATAGAAATGTAAATGAAGCAAAACGCAAACCTGAATTAGATGTGAAACAGGCCAAAGACATAGGGTTGATCTTATTACAATGTACAATTATATGAGGGGACAGTACAGAGACCTTTGTAATGATCTCTTTACTCTTAGACCTGAGAAGGGGACAAGGGGGCATCCTCTACGTCTGGAGGAAAGAAGGTTTAATCATAATCACAGATGCAGATTCTTTACTGTAAGAGCAGTGAGACTATGGAACTTTCTGCTGTATAATGTTGTAATAAGTGATTCACTACTAAAATTTAAGAATGACCTGAATTTCAATAGAAGATGGATGATGCATCATGTTTCCTCACTAATGTTACTGAGGAATTGAACATTGCAGGAATCTCCTTTAGGGTAGAGCTGATTGTTAGTAGCGATGACTTGAAGTTGTGTGATTTATGCATGATAGCAACTTTTTGCTCCTCTTCTAATGTTGCTCCCCTTTCTCAGATATCCCAGTTGGGTTTATAACTAATGAGTCTAAACACAATTCAGAGGAATGTCTACGGCCTAGTTCACATCTGCGCTCTGGTGCGTTTGGCAGCATTGTGCTAGTGCAGGTGGTAGCGCAGAGTCTAAACACAATTCAGAGGAATGTCTATGGTCTAGTTCACATCTGCACTCCGGTGCGTTTGGCAGCATTGCGCTAGTGCAGGTGGTAGCGCAGAGTCTAAACACAATTTAGAGGAATGTCTACGGCCTAGTTCACATCTGCACTCTGGTGCGTTTGGCAGCATTGCGCTAGTGCAGGGGGTAGCGCAGTGCATGTGCAGCCAAGCACATTGGAGCGCAAACTACATGCATTGCACTAATGCCTCCATTACCTTGCATGGGCGAGGGCAGTCAAACGGAACCCGGAAGAGCAAGTGTGAAAGTGACTGTGTCACAGCGCATGCGCTAGTCCGGATGCACTGGAAATGTTGCATGACGTGTTTACGGTGCATCCGGACTAGCGCATGCACTGTTACACAGCCTCTTTCACATTTTCACAGCCACTTTCCACTTTCCGCTTGTGTGCGCTCACCATACAAGGTAATGGCTGCGTTAGCGCCATGCACGTCATTTGTACTCCGATGCGCTTGGCTGCGCATGCACTACCCTACCACCTGCGCTAGCGCAATGCTGCCAAACTCACTGGAGTGCAGATGTGAAATGGTCCTACCTGTTCCTATCCATGATCCAATTGTCAGGGAATGTTTGAAACAAAGTTATTGCCAAAGAAAACCCTTAATAATGCAAGACACAACACTTCAGTGAGAAGTTCAAATTACAAGATTAAATTACACTTTTTCAGGACCTCTGTGTCTCCATATCCAGGCCCCTAATATTATCATCTGCTTCTCTGTACATTTAAAATTGTACTGGAAAATAACATAAATGCAGTCATCTATCAACTAATTTAATCAACTTAATATTAGAGTGAAAAGTTAAATAATACAACATTTGGTAGTAGTCTCATATACCTTATATTTAGTGTTCTAATTAGAAATATGTCAGGTCTGATACTTTTGAAGAAGAAGTCTAATTTATACATTAGTACAGATGATGTTAATCAAGGTTAAATGTATTAATATTAAAGTTGCTGAAGTTAACTTTGGAACCACGCTCCTTCATCAAATCAACTTCCAGTTTTCTGGAATTCACATTAGGTTTATTTATTAAACTGGACATTTGAAGAGTTGTAGTTTAACTTGTTCTTTATCAAGGATTCATTGGTTATGACCAGACAAATTCAGGGCTGTCGTAAGCACCCAGTAAGCAGGTAAATACAAAACCTTCTTGTGGGTTCTGCTTTTCTGTGTGTTGTGTAGTTTTCCACAGCACGATCCGGCCACATCGTCCATCCAATATCGGGCCGTTGGAGAGCCTGCTCATTTGCTCCCTGATATCGTTTTGGCATTGTTCTTGCATCGCGTTGGACATTTTAACCATACAACACACTAACGATATCGGGGCCAACACACGAACCATGTGACTTTTTATCGGAGTTGGACGCCGATATCTGGACGTGTAAAGTGGCCATTATTCACTTAACACAATGTCTATAAAAAGTATGTATTAGCTTTTCCTATGCTTTGACTAGATGATAGGGCGTTAGTTTCCCAGACCAGATGGCCCTTTTTCCATGTTATCACACCCGTGTAGGCATGACAACATGATTTCCATGAGCCAAGTCATCACCAACTCCTGGTAATCTTGCGCATGCGCGCAGCTCATCTTGGCAGTGTCTGTGCACCTTTGAAGCCAGGTGCACACATCACACTTAACTAAGAGTGCCTACACCAAAGCTGGTGAGGCATCAGAATGTCTAAACACAACATTCATTTCCCCTGCGTGTTACTCTAAATCCTGCAGAAAGAGTGTGTTGGTAACATTGCATACAAAATCAACAGACTTTGTGGCATCTTGCTCTGTTACACCAGGAAGACCTCCATTTGCTCCATAAAGGGCAGAAAGCTCCTGCTGTAGGCAGTGGGTGTGTAGCCAGCAGACCATCGATATCGTGTTGGTATTGCTACACCAGGAACACTTTCACTAGCTCCATCTACACTACAAAGGAGGAGCATCAACACTGATTGTTCCAGGTATTCCTCCCTTTGTACATCAATTCTATATTTCTAAGCCTTAGACCCACTTTTAAATCATAACATCATTTTTTTTGCTTATAGATGTGTGTGTGTATGTGGGGGGACATACACATTTTCAGTAATCCCAGGTATCTAGCACCCTGAAAAAAAAACTTTTTGTGCATTTCAGAGTTGATACTCCTTCATCAGGATAATCACAACTGTGATATCCTGATGAAGGAGTCAGCTCCGAAATGCACTGAAATGAAATCACTTTTTCAAGAACCGATATCCTCCTCCTGTGACAAAGCAGCATGGCTTTTAAAAACTCCTTCATCCCTCCAGTCAAATTGAAAATCGGGAAATGCACATCTCTAATTTTCAGATATTGGAGTCCCTAAAGTTGTTCTGGAAATGTTGGACATTTTAGTACCTACATAGATGCCCTTAGGCATTAAAGTTTAGTAAGCGCAAATAATCCAGGACGTCAGGTAAAAGAACTCAAAATGTATTCCTCTGACTGGTTAAAAAGCTGGTGTAACCAAGTGCCCATTCAGGTGACAAGTGAGATGGAAAATCCTTTTATGATTTTTGTATTAAAGGGAACCAACCACCTAAAAATCCCTATCTAACCTATAAATATCTGTTCCTGGAGCCTAAAATGACTATTTTAACCATCCCTGACTGACTATATCTACCTAACCACATGCACAATAAATCACTTTTTATACTTACCAAATCCTTGACTGATGGGCGTTCCTCCAGGCTCTTTGTCAGATAGGCGGGTCTCCTCGTTGCGCTCACTGCTGTCCATCTTCTTCTAGGATTCAAATTACCTGCCCATCGCGTCCTCGCAATGAGCGGGTCACGTGCTGCAGGCCCCGCGTCACTTCCACCCGCCACGTCGCCTGGTCTATGATGCGCCCAGGCCGGCTTTAGCATGGCATCTGCGCATGCTCTGAAGCCGGCCTGGGTGTACCAGTGATGCGGCGGGCGGAAGTGACGCGGGGCCTGCAGCACGTGACCCGCCATTGCGAGGACGTGATGGCCGGGTAATTTGAATCCTGGAGAAGACCCGCCTATCTGACAAAGAGCCTGGAGGAACGCCCATCAGTCAAGGATTTGGTAAGTATAAAAAGTGATTTATTGTGTATGTAGTTAGGTAGATTTAGTCAGTCAGAGATGGTTAGAATAGTCATTTTAGGCTCCAGGGACAGATATTTATAGGCTAGATAGGGATTTTTAGGTGGATGGTTCCCTTTAAGGTTTAGTAACCCTATTGGTTCAGTTTTTTATTTTTAGTGTTATTCTTCATATCTGCATCTTAAAACTCCTGATACTGATATGGCTGTACATGGAGAAGAGTAGTAATTTGTAACTCATTGGAAAGATCAACTAAAAAGGTTTCCACCCACATCCTCTCCGAAGTGGGTGTTGGCTTTCCCTCGCCTCCTTTCTAATGGTAGACGTAGACTTTAGAGGTTCCTATAGTGCAGTCTTTTATTCTCAACTAAATAATAGTCTACAGCTTCACTGGAAAATCATTGATCTAAGAGATTTAATAAGTAATGCATGAGCTTTGTAGATGATAACACTTGGGGAGTCAACAGGCTAAATGCTACTCGGAATGACAGTAAAGCTTTCCATAGGGAGGTGGGTTCATTTTAAATTCGTACAGAACCTATGAACATTATTTTAGATCTATTTTTTTTTCTTTTTTAGGAACAGACTACCACTTCTTACTTATAGGCTTCTACATGAATTAATACTTTAGCTACAAGAGCAGGTCGCTCATAGGTCACGAGCATCACCAACATTATTCTCCTCAATGCCTTTCCCCAAATAACCTGCCTGCCACATCCTCACATGCTTGATTGAAATGTTTCTAGTATACTTTTGGAATGAAATACACAGGCTTAGTGACTCAATATTTTAAAATGAATTCATTTTTGATCTCGAACGGTGATAGAGGCTCAAGTTTCCAAGAACTACTATCTTCTTTTTCCCATAAAGCTGGCACATATTGAATAAAACTGTTGGGAAGACAAGGGATAAATTAGCCATTTATGCTACTTAAAGCTTGCCTTTGGGTTTTCTTTCTTGACATGATATCATCATTCATTTCTTCTAATGTAATAGTGCGATGGCAACGAAAAAATACATTTCCCCTGGTAGTTAATTTATAAAGTGTTTTATTTTCATCGACTAGAATTTCTGAAACAAAAAAGTATAATTCATGTATTAAAATAGTAATATTGTCCCTTCTTGATTTCCTCTAAATAATTAAAATTGAATTTAAAAAATGAAACACAATGTTACCCTATATATATGTGATCTCCCCCCAATTACACCCTTTGTTGGGCACAATGGTAGAAATTATTTTGAGGTTCAACCTCCTATACTTTAAACATAGAATCTCCCCACATGAACTATTAAATACATCATAAAATTTTGGCATATTAGAGAACAGACAAAACATTGTGAATACATGCACAAGCAGTTGACTACAGGAGCAAAATGGGGTAAATGGGGTTTCAAGGCACCGAAAATACAACTGAGTGTCAGAATTCCTCCACTCTGCATTCAGGGTGTTGTAGGCTGGGTGATTGACAGCTTAGTCATCCTATCTGGAGTTGGGACCTGCTGGCCTGTTGGTTTATTTATTGACATCTCAGTTGCCCAATCTCTCTCTAGCTTGTGCTGAGATTCTGCACCTTCTCCTTGTCTCAGCCTTTTTGCTCTGCAGTTTCTCCCAGAGAACTGCCAGTCTTAGTTTCAGCTCTGAAGGGCTAAGTTGGTCTCTTGAATCTTTGCTCTGGGACTTGATCTCTTGCTGCCTGACTTTGACTGTGTTTGACCATTCTCTTGTCTTGTCTCTGTGTTATGATCGACTCCTCTCCGGGTAGCTGCCTTCAGACCGTCATTTAACCATGCCTCTCTTTTATCCCCTCTGTCCTGAGTTGCTCTCCTGGTACCTGACCTGAATGTTTAATTATTCTACTTCTTCTTGTCCGTGTGGTGACTAGCGTCACATTGAGAAGCCAGCCAAAGAAGATGACTGGAGAAGAGCTGGGTCACAAGGCTGGCTAGTAAATCTATGCTAGTATAACTTACTTTTTATTAGCTCTTCTCAACCCTCTGTAATCTAGACCAATTTGTTTGATTCACCTGTAGAGAAAATTTGAGGTGAATTTAATTGGCTTGAAATCAATTTACTATCTCTAGTAAAAAACAATTAAATTGTGGTGGTGCTGAGCTGTAGTGATCTGATATTCATGAATGAAGATGAGCTAATGAATTTACTTGGCTTATTTTTTTAGTTTCTTCACTTATATTGCTCCACTTATGGCCGCTGCTAAGGTAAGCACAGTGTTTCTATGGGGCAGCATTGTCAGACAGCGCATAGCGTTAACGCTATGCGCTGCAGCTAAAATTTAAACGTTTTTAGCGCTTGCGTCAGCCACAAGAGCTGACGCAAGTGTGACCCTAGCCTAAGTCTTTGGAGAGAATTTAATGGGATTAAATTCTACTTATAGTTTAAAAAATTCTGCATTTGCCAAAATGTTGATTTTTTTTTTTTTATTGTAATTTGGTTCAATGAAGAATCAGCAAAATTGTGGCCACCATGTTTATGCACCGTAAAAGGCCATCAAATGAAAAAATAAATGATCCTTACAATATAATATTTATTCATTTATATAGCACTATTAACTCCAGAGCGCTTTATATATACTTGCAACACTGTCCCCATTGGGACTCAATCTAAACAGCCTATCAGTATGTCTTTGTAGTGTTGGAGGAAACCTGAGCACCTGGAGGAAACACACACAAACATGTGGAGATCATACAAACTGCTTGCAGATGTCATGCTTAGTGGGATTCGAATCCAGGACACCAGCGCAGCAAAACTGCAGTGCTAACCACTGAGCCACTGTGCCACAGTTAAATTCACTTTATGCTCATCCCTTCTGCCTCTCTTCTCATTATTATCCATCTAGTCCTCATCTCATCTTCTGTTCCCTTCTGATCTTGCATGAAAAACATGAGCATCTCCTGTTGAGCCAGAACTCCTGGTTTTGATGAGGAATGGGACTGTTCTGCGCATGCATGAGCAAGGTCACAGAGCATAATATAACATCATGACCTTTCACACTCAAGCTAAGACGTCTCCTGGTGTGATGCTAGTCTTGATTCACAAACAAGCCATGATCCATGAGGCAGGATAGTCAAACCTTCCATGGTCAGATAGCAAGAGAGCACATATTAAACTAAGGGGAAAGACAATGGCTTAGTCAAGTCATGGTTCAGAAAACAAGGAGGATAGCATATTAAAGCATAGGGATGAGGCAAATGCATGGTCAGAGGAGATCCAAGGTCTGGCAGCAATAGATCAAAACATAGATCACAGATAAATTATTATTTATTTATATAGCGCCATTAGGTTCCATGGCGCTTTACATGAGGATAGGGGAGACAAGCACTATTACAATAACTCTACACAATCAGGACATATAGGTACAGAAGGGGAGGATAAATGAGGCAAACATGCACAAATGAGCAAAATGCTAAAACTGGCAGTGATCTGGGATTAACGCTCATTTAAGTATCTGGGCAATAACAGAGAACAGGGAACACCTAAACAAACCCAGCAACTCCTATTGACAGATTGGATGGACTCAGCTGTCACTTACCAAACTGATAGCTCAGCCTGGCCCTGATTCCATAGTGCAGCAAACTGTCACTCATTACATCCAAGACACACCGAGCAGAGGAATCATGAAACCAGGCTTCATCACAGCTGGAGGTTCAACTCAGCATAAGAAGCCAAGGGAGTTATGCGGGAGCTGATCGAAAAATGCAACCAGGACCAAACGAGTGATGCTGATGAGTTGAGGGGGCGGATAGGTGAGCACTAAGGTGAGCATAAGAGTTTTTAAAACTTTTTAAATAATATGTTTCCAATTGCTCAAAGTTCTTGAGAGACTTCAGATAATACGAAAGGACATTTATCTCATGGAAACATTTCCCGGGGATCGAATCTAGCCTGATCGGCTTATCTCTGTTGTTGACTTATCTCCTAGATGGAGCAAGACAGGGAGTGCCCACCCACCTCCCATTCTGAGCCAGGCACATAAGCCGTCTGCTACACTGTGTCCATGTTGGACTCTGGCCTTTCTTCACCCTGCATCCATGAGGTATACTATACAGGATCAGGTTTTAAATTAGTTTAGATAGGACCATTCTGATAGGGGTGTCAACGTTGATGAAAACGTATTAACTAAGTACCCTGTTTTTATACTGTTTTTCACTAGCACTTGCTTTTTATTGTTATTTTATTATAGCAGAGTACTTCCACACGTTTGTTATACGGTTTTTTTTCTGTGATCTAGATATTTGGTGTGAGTGAACGTAGTCTTACACACCCGTTCACATTGTGCCCTGGCTCAGGTGCAGTTTTCTTCTTATCTCCTAATGGGTCTTCAATATAAAAGTAGTAGACAATCAATTTTAATTTGTATGTTGGGTGTGGTGCCCCTATGGGAAGGCACCACAAGGAGGTACTGCACCCCAAACAGAAGGTGTAGTACCTCCGTAGTCTTGGAAATGTGGTTTCATACAGAGTCTGTCAGAAGCACCCATACACTAGGCCACCTTAGGATATGGGACCGTATATTCAGTAGGTTCCAGGGGATTGGAGTCTAGAGTAGAGCGGGAGACTTGAGTGACAGTGAGTGACAGTTAGTTTCAGTCAGCGAGAGAGTGAGCAGGAGGACGGAAGTCAGAAGGCTGCGTCCGTGACAGAAGGGCACCTCTTTGGAGAGGGGTGACCCAGACAGTGGAGGGGACAAACCAGGACCAGTTGGAGCCGACTGGGGAGTTCGGGATTGTTTCAATAGAGGAAGCGGCACTCACGGATCTTGGTTCCAAGCTATTTATTTATCCAAATTACAGGATACATCCATCAGGGAGGGTGTGCAGGGAGGGGAAGCGTGAGCAACGGAATCCGTTTCGAGGACAATTCCTCTTCTACGGATTCGTTGCTCACGCTTCCCCTCCCTGCACACCCTCCCTGATGGATGTATCCTGTAATTTGGATAAATAAATAGCTTGGAACCAAGATCCGTGAGTGCCGCTTCTTCTATTGAAACAATCCTGCACTTAATCCTTTACAAGCTGGAGCACCGGGATCATTAACACCATCATCCACAGGAACTAACAGCTGCATCAACACAGGTCAGTGCCCTTTTCTACTCCTACATATATATACGACTGGGGAGTTCGGGGTCGACACCAGCATACCGGAGCCGAGGCAGTCAGTCGGGCTATCCCTAACTGCAAACCGACAAGCTGTGTGACCAACATAAGGAAGCCATAGTTCCACGGACTGTATCCCTACCTCAGTTCCAAATTGGGTTCAGGACACTTTAGGGAAAGGACCAAATTCCGGTGGCGGGAGGATTACTCGTCTGTCACTCCCGTCCATACTGGTAAGGAACCGACTGTACCTAACAGTAACAGACCAGGGGACTGGCGAAAGGGCTCTTCAGGGTGGTTAAAGGGAGTTGAAGAGGAACCCAGACCCAGAAAGCTATTACAAAAGGGACCACCGACAGACTCTGCAAAGTTACCTCAAAATCTGTGGCTACATCCCCAGTAAACCAGACTGTACTGTGCACCTGTTTTTCATCTGGCGACAGTAAAGAACTTCTTGAGCTGATCTGGTGTCTGTTCTCATGTCATCCAATGCCAGCATCAAAATGGTGAGGACTACTACTCCGCTCATCTGCCCCGCTGCCCTGAGGTAAAGCTCCAACTGTGGGGAGCTGTACTACTCTGAGCTGCATCTCCATCACCTCAGCGGCCGACCACAGCGCTGGTATCCACGTTACCAGGTACCACAGGTGGCGTCACTTTACCATTTCCTTATCCATCTTCATCATCCCCCCACCATCCCCGCCATTGAGGGTTCAGGGCATGGAACCGGGACCCGACCAGCTGTGATCCCCCACCGGAGTAACCCCCTGTCCCGGTATCCTAATACCCCCTACCCTGTCGACCGACTCATTGGGCTTTATTGTACAGTAGAAATAACAGAAAGTATTTCAGCCCACCATTGTTCCATGTCCTGTCATAACTCAGCTTGGTGAAGATCTCAGTCTGGTCAATGAAGAAGCACCATAAAAAATGGGAAAATGATTCCAGCGAGCAAAGTAGGTTTGACCATGCAGACGATATCCAAAAGCTTGAAATATATTCACAAACTACAAAAACCATGTATAAACAGAACATAAGCCGAAACCCTAGACCCTCACCCACACTATCCCCTACAAACTGATGCGTTTTGACATTGTCTTAGTCATGGTATATTCCATATCCATCCCATGACTAAGACAATGTTGAAATGCATCAGTTTTTAGAGGACAGCATGGGTGGTGGCCTAGGGTTTCCAACTATGTTCTGTTTGTAGATGTTTTTTGAAGTTTGTGAATATATTTTAAGCTTTTGGATATCGCCTGCATGGTCAAAACTACTTTGCTCGCTGGAACCATTTCCCTATTTTTTTTTAACTATACTATTTTTGTTTGGTGTGTGGTGGTGTTGTTTTAAGCAACCATAATAATTAGTTAATGTATGCGACAATTATTTAGGTGCCAAACTGCATAGTACTGCTAAGTAGGCACTGTGGTGACATGGCTTGTAGAGAATATGGCAGCAAACCATTGGAGCTAAAGGTGGCATCAAATTAAATACCATTCCAAAAAAATGCCAGTTATGTCTGTGACTTCAAATTTTGGTAACTTTTCCCATAAATAAAATAATTTAAAACATATCTTTTCATTTTAGAGCACAATACAGGATTGTTTCAAAGAAGAATTACTTCCTATTCGTTCCCATTTGATAAACTGGAACCTGTCGATATACAGTAGGAACTTCAGGAGATACATTAGCTTTGTCATTGCAAACTAATTTGGCATGGAAGCCATTAAAACTCAAATGAAAGCTGCTGATAAGTACATTATATTTTAAGTACGTGACCCCATTTGAACGGATATCGGTGTTGCTTTAAACAAGTCTTAAATAGTTACAGTGAATAAAAGAGAAGCACAATTTTATTGTGGGTTCAATTGAAACTTCAGCTTTTTTATATCTCCCACTATCACTTTTCTCCTTGTAATGCATATACTTATTAGTGTAATTATTGATCATCTTTGGCCCTGGTCTTCTTTTTGCTCATTTTCAATACATCGGTAATATCTCTGCGATGAAAAATGACTTAAGTATGTATTTAAAGATTTTGTATAATTGCTCTAAATGAACATACATATTCATTATGACAAGACCTTATGTCTGGGTCATTATACCAAAAAAGATAACGTCTTTCTAAGTTGGACATAGTACAGCAATAAACTGAGACATGTGTCATACCATTATACAAATTTAAAGGAGAAATAAGCCAAATGATTTAATTTTTTTTCATATGATGTAAGACTATAACTACCTTAAAATGTTTCATTCTTTAAACAGTGCTCGGGTATACCGAGTCGGTCATCAAAGAATTTTCCACCAGGACTCCTAATCCCCCACACCTTAATGCAAAAAAATAAAATAAAAATAAATTACCACTCAGACATTATAGTTTCCTTGATCTCAGCCTCCTTGGTAACTTAGTCTTTGCCGACATTCTTTTTTGGGTTTGCTTGAAGAGTAGCTATGCTTCCTCGATAAATGCAAAATAAAGTGATCCTACTGTGCATTTACCAAAGAATAATTCAACTGCACATGTGGAAAAGTGGTACGGAGCTTAGCCAAGCTCCGTTGCGCAACTCTCTTCTTGGCCGGGTCTTAGCATCAGAGTGTACCTTCTTCCAGGCTGACTCTGCAGTGTTGGGCACATTTTCATGCTTTTAGACGCTGTCCACTCCCATGATGGGCAGCCTTCCCTTTTCCTGCTGCAACACCAGTATCCACCTCTTTAACACAGAGTTCAGGTGTCATTTTAGAGTCTATGCTTTTAGCCTTTATTTTGGGTTGCCCAAAATTAGGCACTGTTATACCTGCATCATGGGTCTTCTCTGTCCCATTTCCTTCTTGTGATCACATCGTGCCAACTACGCCACATGTAACATAGCCTAAGATGGTAATCCTGGGAGAGATCCTCATCTTCTATGCCTGGGCATGCTACAGAAAGTTGGGGTTTTTGGACATAGAGTAGCATGAGATACATTCATAATTTTCTTTCCTACAGTTAACTGGCTTCTTTCCCAGAAATACAGACAGCATTTTATTCTCATAAAAAGAGACGACAAACAGTGCAACCGCTGGTTTCCTTCTTCTTGCTAGTATAGGGTCACAAAGGTCCATGTGTTTTGCTATGACCACTATACCCCAATTTCTTACTGTAATTCTTCCCTAGGGCCGCATGTAGAGCTGTTACCAAATTCTATGTGTCCTCAGCCAGGCTGATCCTTTATCCTCTATAAGGTCCCAATTACCGCTGGCCAACACTGGATCCACACTTCTGACTCTCCTTAATAGCAACACCAACTAGCCTCTTCAGTAGGTCTCCACAATACCTGCTAGGTGTTCATGCTTTCCTTTTGGTTTTAGGCCTCGTCTGCCACACACCCTCACTCTGGCACAGTCCTTCCAATTTCACTTTTGTTCCATAACTCTCCGCTAGCAGGAGCTAATTTCGTGTATCTACCAAGTAACTCCACCCTGTTGCAGGCTGGCTAAGTGGTAGCCCTGTTTGGACTCAGGATGTTACAGCCCACATGGAAATTTAAACATTTTCAACAAGGCAATAAAAAAAGGTAATAATATATAAAAACAGTAAGCATTATCCCAACAATATTGAAGTCTTAATGGGGAGAACACAACAACCTGTCCACCCACTTACAAAGTGATCAAACCTCTAACTTTCTAACCAAAAAGCCCTAAATCCTTTGTGTAGTAATAGAGACAAATCATAAAACTCTGGTTGTCTTCCAAAAACTATACAGTATAACCAGGCAAATTGATCAACATGGATTCACATTTTAGCAGTTTTTTGCCCCAGAATAATTACCTATTTTTAATTATGACTGACATGCTATGTCTCTCATGACACAGTCTCACATGAATAAGTAATATAGTATATAGAGGGCTCAAGTGCTTTAGTGGGTGCTCCACAAAATGAACAGTCACAACTGTTATAATTATAGAAACTTTCTATATTACCTATAGGTACACTGGTAATCTATACTCTACCATACTCTACCATATACTCTACCATCATGTATCGGCAAGCCTTGATTGTTCATATGTACTGTACCTGCTTTTGTTACCCCCATTTCTTATGTAAAGCGCCATGGAACCAATGGCGCTATATAAATAAATAATAATAATAATATACTGGTTCTTCCATGGTTGCAGCTTTTTGTAATCTGCATACATAATCTTCACCCATATCTGTAGGTATCATCAGACTACTAGTCTCAACGATATAACTCTCGACCTGAATGTCTTTGGTCACTTTACCTTTATCATTTCATGACTTGACCTTTTCCTATGTACTCTTGGGTATATCATATATTCCATAACTTGCTCCTAGTCACACTAGTATCTAATGATAGTTTTATTCACATGGACTCTTTCCATTTTTCTCTTCTTCACCTTTTCCTTTTAAGGGGAGGGCATTTTTAAGACCATGAACACATATGGTGTATTTATTCCAATCCTCCTAGACATCACAATGTGGTTCTCTTTTTTTTCATAATATTCTCCCATCTTTTGATGGAAATTCTCATTTCTTTCTTTTTTTGACCTCTCTTTAAGGGTATCCCAATCCCTGGGCAAGAAGTTGCAGATTCTTGTCTGATACCTCCCACCAGTACTGACACTGGTAAATATACCTCTATACCAGAAACTTGCACTTGTTCCATATCTTTCCACACTCTACTGAGATAGGTTATAAGATAGGGCACCTAGGATCCCCTTTTTTTCCCTAAGTCCGATAAATGCTTTGGTCCCTCGACACTCTTTTGCACATACAAGCCAACTGGCACACGGAGAACACCTAGTTTATATTTTGCCACCTTTACACAAATTAGCACAAGTGCCACTATGCACTAAAATCACGGACACCTGAGAATGCAAATGATGCTTGTATTTTTGTTTATTAATCCTGTATTATGAACTTGTTTCTGTATATAGCACCTTGAAAAAGGCCCTATCAGGCCGAAACGTTGGTTATTAAGTGTCTACACTGTGTGGCGAAATAAAAGATCACAATCCTTCACCTGCAAACGTGTGGTTCCAATCAGCAGTGGAATGGGGTGTCTGGGGCCCACCAAGGCAATTGACTCCAGGGGCCCACCCACCCGGGCTCACCCATTCTTCAGCTATATGCAAATACCTGTTATCCATTATACGTATTATAGTGTAGCTTGGACTGTAAAACACACGCGGTTCCTACACATCACTGTGCGCTCACCATTACTGCGATGTACAAGTACTATAGTTTTGCATTAAAGGGATTTTCTAGTGAAAAAAGGTTATCAGTGATGCACAGGTTAGGAAGGTGAGCACTTATTTATTGGTGTAATCCGCACCATCAGAAGAATGTGGAGCTTTGAGTATTTGATGATTTTTTTACCTCAGTATTTGTAAGGCCGACTTCACACCACGTTGTGATCAGGTCCGGAGCTGTCTGATGTGAATCTAACAGCCCCGGACCTGATTTTGACATAATGCAGCCCTATGGTGCTGGAATGGGCCGGATGACAGCTATTTGCCATCCGGTTTTGTCCCTGTCCGGCAGCATCAGGCTGCAAACGATTTTTGCCCCGGACACAAAAACAGAGCTTGCATCATTTTTGTGTCTGGGGTGAACAATTTAAGCAAACCAGATCCTACTGGATTCTCCTGGTTCCAGCACGATCCGGCACCCACTGACATGATCCGGCACCCCCTAACATGAGAGTCTATGGGGCGCCGAATCGTGCCGGACCTGATGAGAGTCCGTCAGGTTCCCAGATGCCAGCTGCTGCGCTTCAGCGTGAACTACAGCACCAGGAGCTGTCCCCTGTGAAGAGGATCAGCACCATTTCGGTAGGGGACAGCTCCTGAAGCTGCGCTCTGCAGAATCTGGCTACAAACAGGACCGGAGGGCATATTAACCCTCCGGTTCTATTTGTCCGGAGCTGTCAGGCTGTGTCCGGTGCCTTCTGCAAAGCATCGGACACAGCCTAAAAGGGGAAAAAATGTGGTGTGAAGCCGGCCTAAGACAAAACCAGGAGTAAAGCAATCAGAGGTAATTTTTTATGCATTTCTCACTCACTCCTGGTTTTGTCTTATAAATACTGAGGTCACCAAATGCTCAACTTGCTTTCTATGGCAAACCTCTGCATCTCTGCTACTGTGTCACAGGACAGGGAGGGGTTAAACATCCAAGTATTTAATATCTATTGGAAATAAAATAGTTTCCACTTATTGATATCAGATAAAACAAATGACCAACCAATATCCACTCTACCAAGACCAATATTACCAGATAGAAGTCAGAAATACCACCACACCGTGACCAGATCACATATTACCACGACATAGTGCCCAAACAATGCTACATACCAGAAAAATACCGCCACACCATAACCAAAGCACATAATACCACCACATAGTGATTAAATACTACCACATACAAGGTATAAATACTGCCACACCATGAGACCACATATTACCACCACATAGTGACCGAATAATACCATATACAAGGGACAAATACCGTGATGTCATGACCAAAGCACATAATGCCATCACATATAATACTAAATTAATAGAAATGTAAAAAAGTTCTGTATATTGGGTCAGTGTACAGGTAATACAGTTATCACCAGTGACATTATACACAGGAGTTCAGTGTATAGTGTCAGTGTACAGGTAATGCAATGATTACCATTGACATTATACACATGAACTCTGTATATAGTGTCAGTGTATGTGTATAGGTAATACATGTAGCTTCTCCCCCCACGTTCAATGTAGCTTCTCCTCCCCATCCATCCATGTTCCTTCTCCCTCTATTCCCCCATCCATCCATGTACCTTTTCCCCCATCCACCAAACCATCCATGTACCTTCTTCCTCATCCATCCATCCATCCATCCATCCCGTTCTCCCCCCTTTTCCATGCCGCCCCCCCATCCATCCCATTCTGCCCCCTCTTCCAGGCCGCCCATCCATCCATCCCATTCTGCCCCCTCTTCCAGGCCGTCTCATCTATCCATTCATTCATCCATCCCACTCTGTCCTCCCCGGCTGCTATCTTCGGCTGTAACAGCGCCTTACCTGACTCCTCACTCCTGATCCTGGCAGCTTCTTCCTCTGCTGCTGCTGGTCTCCTGCTTGCCGACACCAGGCAGCTTCTTCCTCTGTGGCTCTCGGTCTCCAGCACCAGGTACCCGGCACCCGTCAGCTTCTTCCTTCGCAGCTCCTGGTCTCCGGCACCAGGTAGCCGGCACCCGGCAGATTCTTTGTTTGTGGCTGCCAGTCTCTGGCACCAGGTACCCGGCAGCTTCGTTCTCTGAAGCTCCCAGTCTCCGGAACCCGGCAACACCAGGCACCTGGCAGCACCACCAGGCACCCTGCAGCACCACCAGGCACCACCAGGGGCCCGGCAGCACCAAGCACCACCAGGCCAGCACCAGCTACCACCAGGGGCCCGCCAGCACCAGGCACCACCAGGGAGTTCCGGCAGCACCAGGCACCACCAGGGAGTTCCGGCAGCACCAAGCACCAGAAGGCAACCACGGTGCTTTCACGCTGGCGTTTTTGAAAAAATGCGGCAGATCCGGTGAAAAAAAATGCATCTGCCGCATTTTCCACCTAACAGCTGCACTTGCGGCACAGTTGCAGCAACCCCATGCATTATCTATGGGGCTTGTGGTAAGTGTGCGGCTGACGCGGCAAGTGCGGTGTGGCAGTTGCGGCCGATGCGGCTGCGAAAAAAAAAAGCCGCCACTGACCGTGTTTTTTTTCACGGCTGCATCTGCTGCAATTGCACAAACCGCACTTGTTGGGTCTGCCGCACACTTACCGCAAGCCCCATAGATAATGCATGGGGTTGCTGCAACTGTGCCGCAAGTGCAGCTGTTAGGCGGAAAATGCGGCAGATGCATTTTTTTGACCGGATCTGCTGCATTTTTTAAAAAACGCCAGCGTGAAAGCACCCTAACTAATGTATTACCCACTGTATAGTCCATCTCCTCAGTGAGCCGTGAGGCACCCTGCCATATACTGTACCGTACCACTTGAATTCCAAACTGCTAAAATATTAAGAATTTTCCATTTGATCCTTCATATGATGTTCTATAATAATGTTGTAATGCTTTTGAAGGCTCTTCAATAAAGTTTTGTATTTTTCATACAATCCACTGTCTCCTGGGAGACTTTCTGATTTACATTGCGTTTCGGAAGGTATATATTGTGATGGAGTTATGATGTGCTCAAAGTGATTTCTCATTAGCTTTGCAATGACTAGAAAATTTGAGAAACCTCCCCCATTCCACACGAATAAACTGGGGACCTTTCTGTGTCACGAGCATTGAAAACATTTAAAGTACCACACATGTGGAGCTGCAGGAAGAACGCGCTCCGTTTTATTTCACGTTTCATTTCTAAAAGAGGAAAACTATAAACTGCATATTTAATTGATGGCCTTTGAATGAACTGCAAAGTAAATGATGGGCTTTGCATTTTAATTGCCACCAAATGTAATCCTCTTTGATTTTTACTTCATTCTTTTTTTTTTTTTTGCAGAAAGAGGAAAGAAATGAAGTCATTTATTGTAGTGTTCCTACTGATAAAAGCAACGCAGGACAAAGGACATCTGATGGTAGAGTACAGCAGGTATGCTGGAATGTGACCAGAATGGGAGAGTGGTGTTACAATATGTGTTAGTTTGATTGTACTATTTTAGTTAGATTATACATATTGCAGATCTGACAATATCTTTTACCTTTCCATTTTCCGTCTATCATACATTACATAACTCAGAGATAAGCAAATGGCTTTGAGGCAAATCAAACTCACCTTAAATTTCACAAAAAAATAGCAATTTGCTTCATGCAAACCTTGTCTTAGGGTACCTTTATATGCCGCAACCACGGAGATAAATATTGTGTACTGTTAGGGTACCTTTATATGCCGCAACCACGGAGATAAATATTGTGTACTGTTAGGGTACCTTTATATGCCGCAACCACGGAGATAAATATTGTGTACTGTTAGGGTACCTTTATATGCCGCAACCACGGAGATAAATATTGTGTACTGTTAGGGTACCTTTATATGCCGCAACCACGGAGATAAATATTGTGTACTGTTAGGGTACCTTTATATGCCGCAACCACGGAGATAAATATTGTGTACTGTTAGGGTACCTTTATACGTCGGGACCATGGCGATAAATACTTACGGCGATATGTCGCCTCGCTCTCGTCGCCTGATTTCAGTGCAGTGCTCTGAAATCAGGCGACCGGAGCGAGGCGACATATCGCTGCCAAATTCCCGAAATAGATGCCGCAATAGAGAGGCAATTTGGCAAGGATGGTTCCTGGGAGGCATATCGCCGAAAATATTTATCGCCGTGGTTGCAGCGTATAAAGGTACCTTAAAGGTACCTTAATACGCCGCAACCACAGCGATAAATATTGTGTACTGTTAGGGTACCTTTACACGCCACTTATGCGGCGAAAAATATTGTCGGCGATATGACGCCCAGGAACCATCGTCTATCGTCTACAGAAAACACACCCAAACCCGCAAAAGTTTGTCAGCATCTCCCACCATCTTATTTGTGTCTGCACTCCCAGTGGTGCCTTGATTCCGTGCTGCAGTCATTTCTTCATGGATCCCCTGCAAGGCATGGCTGACCTCGACTCAGAGGATGAGATAATCAACCTAACCATCCCAGAAGGTAGGTCAGACCCAGACTGGTATCATGGAGAGGAGATGGAGAGTGAGACCTATGTCAGCTGGCAAATAAATCTGGAGAAAGAAAAAGCGCAAATGGGGTCTTATATTTTACTAGCTGTGAGCCCGATGCAAATGCATCGGGTGTCTAGAATATTTTAAAAATTGTTTTAAACATTTTCAAATAATCCCCATAGAAAGTATAGGGGGACTTGCGGCAGGTGCGGTTTTGCACTTGCGGCATGTGCGGCCGCGAAATAAACCGCGGCTGACTGCGTTTTTTTTCGCGGCCGCACCTGCCGCAAGTGCAAAACCGCACTTGCCGCACCTGCCGCAAGTCCCCCTATACTTTCTATGAGGATTAGCGCAACCGCGCCGCAAGTGCAGCGGTTATGCGGCAATCGCGGCAGATACGGTTTTTTCACCGCATCTGCCGCGATTTTGGCGGACATATGGGATGCGGACATATGGGGGGTGTGTGGTGACAGCGGGGGGGGGGGTGTGTGTGTGGACATCGGGGAGTGTGGTTTACAGGAGAGGCTCCGGAGCACTGTGTCAGCATGTGCTGACAGCAGCGGCTCCGGAGCGGGATCGGAGCGGGGGTGTGCGGACATATGGGGGGGATGTGGTGACAGGGGTTGGGGGTGTGTGCTGACTGCGGCGAGGGGTCGCACGTGGTGACGTCACAGAGTGACAAAGGCACTGTCTTTTGCGGGGTCCGACACTGAAGTGCCTACGGAATTATATAGTAGATAGAATACATACAGCAGTACCGGTGTGCAGCGGTGCCAGAGTCCAGGAGGAGACAGCAGGCGGGTGCGGTCAGGGGGGCCGGGGGACAGTGGCCGGGTGCGTTCAGGAGCAAGCCGGGAACAGCGGGCAGAAGGGGGCTGGTGGAATAACAGCCATGTGCGGGCAGGAGGAGGCTGAGGAAGAGCGGCCAGGTGCGTGCAGGAGGGGGCCGGGGGACAGTGGCCGGATGCGGGCAGGAGGGAGGCAGGGAGACAGCGATCGGGTGCGGCAGGAGGGGGTCAGGGGGACAGCGGCCATGTGCGGGCAGGAGGGGGCCGGGGAACAGCGGGCAGAAGGGGGCTGGGGAACAACGGCCATGTTGTGGGCAGGAGGTGGCCGAGAAGAGCGGCCGGGTGCGTGCAGGAGGGGGTCGGGGAACAGCGGCTGGGTGCGGGCAGTAGGGGCGGGGGGGCCTTCCTGGCCGCACCCGGCCGCTGTCCCCCGGCCCTCTCCTGCCCGCAGCACTGTGCTTAGCAGTTTACAGCAACTCAGTGGTTAGCAGACTTTATGCGGCTCAGTGGTTAGCAGAGTATACGGCGGCTGAGTGGTTAGCAGAGTATACAGGGTCTCAGTGGTTAGCATAGTATACGCTGGCTCAATAGTTAGCACTGTAAACTGAGCCTCAGTAGTTAGCACTCTATGGTGGCTCAATGATTGGCACTGTATATGGTGGCTCAATAATTAGAGCAGTAATGTGACTCAGTGATTAGCACTGTATAGGGTGACTCAGTGGTTAGCACTCTATGGTGCCTCAGTGGTTGGCACTGTATATGGTGGCTCAGTGGTTAGCACTGTATATGGTGACTCGGTGATTAGCACTGTACAGTGGCTCAGTGGTTAGCACTGTACAGTGGCTCAGTGGTTAGCACTGTAAGGTGGCTCAGTGGTTAGCACTGTACGGTGGCTCAGTAGTTAGGACAGTATGGTGGCTCAGTGGTTAGCATTGTACGGTGGCTTAGTGGTTAGCACAGTATGGTGGTTCAGTGGTTAGCACAGCGTGGTGGCTCAGTGGTTAGCACTGCACGGTGGCTTAGTGTTTAGCAAAGTATGGGTGGCTGAGTGGTTAGCACTATATGGAGGCAGAGTGCTTAACTTTGTATGGAGGCTCATTGGTTAGCACAGTATGGTGGGTCAGTGGTTAGCACTGTATAAGGTGGCTCAGTGGTTAGCACTGTATAAGGTGGCTGAGTGATTAGCACTGTATGGCGGCTGAGTGTTTAAGACTGTATACGGTGAGTCAGTGGTTAGCACTGTACGGTGGCTCAGTGTTAGCACTGTACGGTGGCTCAGTGGTTAGCACTGTACGGTGGCTCAGTGGTTAGCACTGTACGGTGGCTCAGTGCTTAGCACTGTACGGTGGCTCAGTGGTTAGCACTGTACGGTGGCTCAGTGGTTAGCCCTGTATGGTGGCTCAGTGCTTAGCACTGTATATGGTGGCTCAGTGGTTAGCACTGTATATGGTGGCTCAGTGGTTAGCACTGTATGGTGGCTCAGTGGTTAGCACTGTACGGTGGCTCAGTGGTCAGCACTATACGGTGGCTCAGTGGTCAGCACTGTACGGTGGCTCAGTGATCAGCACTGCACGGTGGCTCAGTGGTCAGCACTGTACAGTGGCTCAGTGGTTAGCACTGTGTATGGTGGCTCAGTGGTTAGCACTGTACGGTGGCTCAGTGGTCAGCACTGTACGGTGGCTCAGTGATCAGCACTGCACGGTGGCTCAGTGGTCAGCACTGTACAGTGGCTCAGTGGTCAGCACTGTACGGTGGCTCAGTGGTCAGCACTGTACGGTGGCTCAGTGGTCAGCACTGTACGGTGGCTCAGTGGTCAGCACTGTACGGTGGCTCAGTGGTCAGCACTGTACGGTGGCTCAGTGGTCAGCACTGCACGGTGGCTCAGTGGTCAGCGGAGGACGGAGGGCAGAGTGGTCAGCGGAGGACGGAGGGCAGAGTGATGAGCAGAGGACGGAGGGCAGAGTTTATCAGCGGAGGACAGAAGGCAGAGTGACCCTAACGCACTTCCTAACGCAGGAAGGAGGCAGAGTGGTCAGCGCAGGAAGGAGGCAGAGTGTATACACACACACACACATACAGTATACACATATATACAGCATACACACACACACATATACAGTATACACACACATATACAGTATACACATATACAGTATACACACACACATATACAGTATACACATATATACAGTATACACACACATATACAGTATACACATATATACAGTATACACACACATATACAGTATACACATATATACAGTATACACACACATATACAGTATACACACACACACATATACAGTATACACACACACACACATATACAGTATACACACACACACACATATACAGTATACACCAACACATACAGTATACACATATATAAGCAGAACACAACATATATATTATAGACATTCATACATAAACAGAACCAACAATACATATACACACACTACAGTATAACACAACAGTATACACAGACATATACAGCATACACATCACATTATCATTGATATCAACACATTAT
Organism: Allobates femoralis; assembly: GCA_033576535.1. NCBI lineage: Eukaryota > Metazoa > Chordata > Amphibia > Anura > Aromobatidae > Allobates > Allobates femoralis. The sequence goes on from JARQOC010000011.1 coordinate 34,295,267, forward strand.
AAGATTACACACAATATATACAGTATACCACACATCCGTATACAGTATAAACACACACTAATAAATCTCTCTTCATGCAGACTTCTTATTGAAGAAGAAGCTATCTCCCTTCTTCTGTGATTAAGCTTTTCCACCAGCTATTCAGCATTTTCGGTCCCCTGATGGACTACAATCCCCATCATGCACCGCGCTCCTCCCCTGTGACCTTGTGATCCCTGGAAGCGTGAGGAATCTAAGGGTGAGGTGCATCCAGCCATCACATGTGTGATTGGGTGGTCCCCTTGGGCTTTTCGCCCCACCCCGGGCTCAGCACATAATGGATTGCGGCTGGGCCGGGTGTGGTAACGGACACGCCCCTTAGTTACCCGACCGCGGGCCTTGGTTACCAAGACTCTCGCGAGAGTGCGGTGGAAGACCGGCTAGCGTGGAGGGAGCGAGGGAATGCGTGGTAGCGTGGAGGGTGCAGCGGGAGACGTGGAGTGGAGACAGGTGAGGGTGGAGCGTTGAGGGTGGGAAGGCCGGGTTACGCTGAGCAAGGATGAATATGGGTGGTGGGACGTGGAGGGAGCGGCGATACGCGGGAAGAGGATGCGGCGATGACAGCGAGGGGAGCGTCAGATGACAGCGGCGAAGGGTCGCATGCCCGCTTATGGGTGCGACCGTCGCATGCCGGCTGGTAGTCACATATGACAAAGCACGGTGCTCGGGCCGACACAAAACGTGCTACGGCAATTATATAGTAGATACAGAAAGCGGTAATAGATGGAAGGGCATCACCTCTGGTGGTTGTGAAAGACACAACCTTAATTAAAAATAGCAAATGCTACTTCTGACACAAAGGAAAAATGTCGGTATAGGGTATTGAAATTGAGTATAAACACCTGCGTCTGAAATACCACAAATTACTTCAGATCAGTCCAGCAGATACAGATGATTTATTGGGTATCAGCGCTTTTAGAGCCACCATAGGCCCTTCCTCAGGACAAATCATATCAGTCACTGGATGTTCACCGCACTACCAATTTGGGCATCATCTGTAATGAGGGCAGATCCAATGCTGGGTTGGATGCAAGCTGTGACCTAGGGACGAGTTAGGCAGAATCAGGGTTGGTTTACCTATGGCATCAATGACTCAGTGCCCACATTTCTAGGCACAGATGATATGGCTGTCAATCCACACAATACAGGCAGAGCTGAATAGGGACCCACTAGACCAAGGAGATACCGTGAAGACTGATACCGTAAATGTACCGGACAACAGACAAGCACATAAGGAAACGAGTTTATTAAATACAGCTTAGGGATAGATCCCCAAGGGAAGTCCACAGAGCCAGAGCACCGGGGTCCCCCTAAGAGAGCAACAAGGAGGTTTACCACATATAACAGGAATTCCTCCAAGTGCAGCCACAGAGGGTCCAATAAACCAGTCAAACCTGTGGGTCCGACCCAAGGCGGAACAGAACATGGTAATACCAGAGAACCGGAAGCAGAAGGCAGGGATGGAACTTGGTGCAGTGAAAGGGATCCAGGAGGTAGCCAGGGACCAGCAAGAGGGGTACGGATCTGCGGGCGAGTTAGGCAGGAGGGATCCGGCACTGAAATCAAGAGAACACACGTTAAGATTTCAGAGGACAAAAAACCGCATGCACTGCTTAGGGACCTGAACTGGCAACTAGACTAACAATGAAGTTGCCCAGGCACCTCCCATAGGACGTGAGGATATAAGTGCCCACCAGACTTCTCAGCGATTGGCTGAGAGGTGGTGTCAGAAAAAGGGTATACTGGCCCTTTAAATTTGCTGAGAGCGGCGTTCGCGCCCTATGTGCATTCCCCCAGCAACCAGGAAGTGAGGAGGCAGGACGGAGGGGCAGTGTGGGAGCAAGGCCGGGTAAGTATGCCTGCGGGGCACAGGAGGGTGCCAGCGGCCAGATGGGACCCAATTCCCCTGCACCTTGAAACAGATTCCGCTGGCCGTACGGTTACAGTACGCCCCCTCCTTATGCCCCCCCTTGTCTCAAGCCGGCAAGAAACCTCCGAATAAGACAAGGAGCGTTGATATTCTCCCTTGGTTCCCAAGATCATTCCTCTGACAGAGCCCTTTCCAATCAGCCAAATACAATGTCTTGTTACTTCTCCGCTTGAAGTCCAGAATGGCCTTGATCTCGAACACATCACCAGCCGAGACCGGAGGAGGACGAGAAACAGGATCCTGGTAGTAGTAGCAAAGAACCACTGGTTTAAAAAGGGAAACATGAAAGGAATTGTGTATACGCAAGAATCGTGGCAACGTTAGCTGGTAGCATACCTCCTTGATCATCCAGATTACCACAAAGGGACCGATGTACCGAGGAGCGAGCTTGTAGGTGGAAACATTGACACAGATAAACCTGGAGGAAAGCCATACCTTGCCCCTGGGTTAGAACAGAGGAGGATCCAGTCGTCTCTTGTTGGCGTGGCCCTTCATCCACCTGATCCTGTTTCTGAGATGCCTTCTTCTCGGACAAGATCTTAGCGAAGTCTCTAGCCAGCATCTTGGCTGCCAGAGTGTTGGTAGCGATTTCCAAAGGAGTCATATCCTAGGATGGTACACAATAAAGAAGGGAGTGTTAGAAGAGGACTCACTGACATGGTTGTTATAGGTGAATTCCACCCAAGGCAATAAGGCTATCCAGTCCCCATGGTGTGCTTGACGAAGTGGCGTAGGTAGTTGGTCAGTACCTGATTCATCCGTTCGACTTGACCATTGGATTGCAGATGGTATGCCAAGAGAATCCAGAGAGACATCCAACTGCTTGCAGAGGGAACGCCAGAACCGGGAATACAAACTACACTCCCCTGTCAGACACAATATGAGAGGCAAACTGTGAAGACTGAGAACATGTTGGACAAGCAACTCTGCCAGCTTGGGCCGGAGGGAAACCTAGACAAGGGAATGAAATGACCCATCTTGGAGAACAGGTCTACCACTACCCATATTACGATACAGGTGAAGGACACCGGTAGGTCAGTAATGAAATCCATTGCGATGTGCTTCCATGGTCAGAAGTACTGGTAGAGGCAGAAGATAACCCGCTGGTAGCCACTTAGGTGTCTTATTATGGGCACAGGAAGACAGGCAGAGACAAACTTGGTGATCTCCTGGCACATCTTAGGCCACCAATAATGCCATGTGATTAATTGGAAGGTCTTCATCAGTCCCGCATGGCCAGCTAGCTTAGAGAATGACCCCACTGCAGTACACGTTTCCTGTCGGAAACAGGAACAAACGTCTTACCCAGAGGTGGCTGCATTATCTGGACCGATGCTAATGTGACCATCTTGGATGAATCAATGATGAGACGTGGCTCCTCCCCTTGATCATCAGGGATGAAGGACCTGGACGCCTATATGCCTTGATGTTCTTTTCGGCAGGACGAAAATGGAGATGGAAGTTGAACCAAGCAAAGAACAGAACCTCAAGCTTGACAAGGATTGATCTCCGAGCAGACTGCAGGTAGAACAGGTTCTTATGATTGGTGTAGATTCACCACTGGATAACCACACCCTCCAGGAGGTAGCGCCACTCCTCTAAAGCCAATTTGACAGGCATCAACTCTCTGTCACCAATGGAATAATTACGCTCACAGGGTGAGAATGCCTTAGAGAAGAACCCACAGGTCACCATCCTTCCAGAGGGAAGCTTCTGCGAGAATACGGCTCTGGCTCCAGAAGAGGAAGTGTCCACTTCCACGAAGAATTGTGTATTCATCATGGCCTATGAAGAGCAGGGGCAGTGTAGAAGGCTTGTTTGAGGACTGAAAAGAAACTCTGTCTCCTGGTCCATTCCTTGGGGTCAGATCCCTTCCGAGTCAAAAAAGATGAGTGGTTTGGTAAGGTCCCAAATGTGAGGCATAAACTGACGGTTGTAATTGGGGAAGCCTAGAATTGTTCGATGGTCGTTGACTCCCCGCCACTTGAGGCAGGGAGACACCTCCTCAGAATCCATTTCAAGACCTGTATCAGAGATGACATACCCCAGGAGGAGGTTCCGCTCAAAAAGGCACTTCTCAAATTTGGCATATAAGTTATTCTCTGTAACCGTTGAAGAACCTGGTGGACATTCCTTCTATGTGTAGGGAGGTCTGGGGAAAAAAACAAGATATCGTCCAGATACACAACTACACATACTTAGAGCAGGTCACGAAAAACATAATTTACAAACTCCTGAAACACTGCAGGGGTATTACGTAAACCGAAAGGCATTACCCGGTACTCATAGTGGCCGTTGCAGTGTTGAAGGCGGTCTTCCACTTATCTCCAAAATGAATCTTGACGAGGTTGTAAGCCCCTCAAAGGTCTAGTTTGGTGAAGATTTGGTTCCACGAAGGCGGTCGAAGACCTCTGGAATGAGAGACAGAGTGTACTTGTTCTTTACCGTGACAGCGTTGAGACCTCGGTAGTCGATGACAGCTGACAGCCTTATCCAGTGCGTTGTAAACAATGTGGTTTATTCTATGCGTTTCATATTCCTGATGAAGGAGTGATCCAAAACCGTAGAATAAACCACATTGTCTGAAGATTGACTTCCATTTCTAGCCATCATTTTTGTAAAGGACATCTTGAAATGTACGACCCTTTTTAGATAGACAACTACATCTAGATCTCGACTGTGTCACTAAAAATGTTATACTTTTCATTATCAGATGATACAATGGGCAAGAAAATCAGCAAAATAGATAGTATAGATATATTTAGATGTTTCTTTATTCGAAGAACATTCTCCATGAAGATGGGACATGTTGGTGGCATCAATTCTTGGGTTTTTACATCCTACTTTTTGACATAGAGAATTTTGGCCAATGTTTTAATAATAGTGAAAGTCTCCAAATGTCCAAATAAAAGAGCACTTCAGGCCTTGTCTTTTGCTTTCATCCTTTTCATCTAAAATAAGTTTCTTTCCTCTCTTTCATTTTAAGGTATATTTCTACAGAAGCTCCACTGCGAAAATACTGTTTCTCGATGACTGCAGGGAAGTGAGCCCCCTAAGAGCCAGTTTCAGATTAACACAAACCATTTTCCATTCTTTGGTTATGTTTTTCATCTCAAAAGACTTTCCCTTTCTGTTATTTTCAAGGTATCGCTCAGTATGAAGCTCGATGTGCTAAGGTGTTTCAATGACTGCAGTGAAGTGAACTCAAATAGTCTAACTTGAGAATGACATTTTGTTGAATTAATTTCATTCCTGGGTGGATAGGTGAAAATATGTTTCCTTTTTAACAGAAACTATTTTCGCTCCTATAAATGCTACCGGCCAGCAGATGATAGTGATACTTAATTATCTCTGTTGCTTTACTGTATTTGCACAAACTTGTTAATTGATGTCATTTTGATGCATAAAAATGAATGTCAATTTAAGATGAAGAAGCACACTGCTTCATTTTAACAATGTTGTGAGTTACCCGTAATTGATAATTAAAATTAAAATATTATATAATGAAGAAGAAGGGAAAACAAGAAAATAAGGACATCGTTTGTCTAATGAATTCTAATTATTTTAATTAGCTGCACAAAAAACCTTGTATTTGTTGGTAGAGTTGACCTTAGGATGAAGAATTTGTTAAGATTACTTTCTGTTATTTTATACACTCAACTTCATTCTAAAGCACAGATGGAAGATACAGTTAATATGGCTTTAAATAGATCTTTAATAAATCATTAATTAGAAATTCTATTCTAAAGAGGGAATCTGCTGGTGCAAGGCTATGATCGCACCATGTTCGTGAAAATTTCCCAGGTTTCCTTTTTCTCTTTGCTATGCTGCTAATACCATTATTATGCCAAAAGTTCAAGATTACCCCAAATACTGGATAAGATATTCTGGAAAATGTGAAAAATTTGCATTATACCTTCTATGTGGAATTTTTTCATAGGCACACTATTTGGTCACACATATCTGCTCAATCATGACCTAAGGGAAATTGGTGGCAGGAAACATGTTCTACGTAAAATCTATAGTCTCAATTTTTATCCCTTTGGTATTTATTTTGTGCCCGCTTAAATTCCAATTTCATTTTCATTCATTCAGTCATGTCCTGTTGAGGAGAGCCATAGGATCAAATACTTCATTAACCTTAAGACATAAGGGGTTGAGAGAAACGATCCATACAGTGTATTATTTGACATTGCATAGGTTTGGTTGAGACCTAAACATGGCTGCCATTTCCTGTTTCATCACACCATGCCGTGGTATCTAGGATGGTGACTGGGTCTATGACAACATCCTGTTTCTAATAAGAAGTTCGAGGAGGAAGCTGAATTCCCTAGAAGTACTGACCAATCACATCACCGACACATACTCGATCAAGACCACACCCCCTGATGACCTCATGGATCGGCCCATGGACTAGCCCATTATCTTACGCACTAACCAATGAATATATCTGAGTAGGGCTGGCCGAGCCCCTTACTAAGGTTTTATAAGTTCATGCCTGTTCAAATAAACCTCACTTAAAGCCACACTTTGGAGCTGACCAAGGAGAGTGTACATTTGACTCTGTGTGTCTGGTGTAATACTTTCATGCTGGCACTTGATCCATATCTATTAGGCCAGGGGCAGGCAACTTGTTAATATTTCAAAATATTAAGCATAAAATTCTGACTATTGGATACCATGTGAACTATTTCCTCCAAGCTTCTCTGTTTGTCATAGCATCGTTCAATTCTCTGATGTTCATTCCATGATGGTGTCCAGCCAACAAGTCTTAGGGCTTTCGTGAACTCTACTGCCCTGAATATACCAAGCATCATGTACTTATCAAATTCGCTCTCATCTCCATTTAGATTATGGAGTGAATATTTTTTATTCAAAGTCATCAGCTTGGTTGAATTTTCCAAGGAAATATTTTCAAAGGTAAATCAATTTGTTGACAATCAAAAGTATTACAAAGCTTCCAATTGCCTTGGCTTGATGCTTGCAACACTCCAGGCCACCCCTCCAAGCCTTTCAATGCTCTTTAATGTGAGACAGCTTTGGTAAGGTCAATGGGACTTCAACATACACTGGTGATCAAGATTAGAGAACACACAATTTCCCTAATGTTAAGGTCATTGTGTTGTCCTACGTGAAAATATCCTAACTTGAGTAAAATAGTAGTATTTTAAGCTTATTTCATAAATTGAATATATTCTAAAGCACAGAATAAAGATGTAAATTAGATAAATGAAAAAAAAACACTGATCGAAATTAGAGAACACTTTCAAATACCTGCAAATTATTGGTTTTAATCTGGCACCTGGTGCTAATTTCCTTAATTATCTGACAAACTCTATATAACTGCCAGCCTAACTTTCCAGTTTGCACTCAATTTGCAAAAATGGTTTGCCATTCCAAAGTGACTAAAACCCTCCAGCAGCAGATTGTCCAAATGAAGGCCAAAGGGGTCACCACAGGAAACTTCAGGAAACTCCTTAGTGCCAACGTTATTGCCAAGAAACCTACAAAAGTCACAGAACTGTGGAAGAGACTGGAAGAAGAGTGGGGCAAAATCCCCCCAGAGCAGTATGAGAGACTAGTGCTGTCATGTGGACGCAGATATGCTGAAGTCATTCACAGCAAAGGCCTGTACACTTCCCACTGATTGCTGACTGCTGTAACTTTCACAACATTTAGTTTTAATCTTTCTCTGTGCTACAGTCATTGCTGTTCTCTAATTATGATCATGTTTTGTGTAAAATAACGGTTAAAAGTTGAGAAACTTTGGTTAATTTGGAAAACACTGTTCTAGTGGCATGGTGCACCCCAAACACAAAAACGCCAAATTTTCATCAATTTAGATTATATTCTGTCTGAAAATATCAAGTGTTCATACATTTTTCTTAAACTTTAATCGCCAGTGTATAAGGCTAAGGGTAAATGGATGGTAAATAGTAAAACATTGACCCTCCTATCTCTCTATCCCAATGAATTTAATCATGATTGTTCTCTTTCCTCACACACTATCTATACAGTTTCTCAGGTGTTTTATCGTTTTCTTATTGCATTTCTATGACAAAGTTGTGAGCTGTGATGTTCTCTAACAATCCAGAATGTCAAGAAAAATGGGCAACTGCATTCCTTGTCTCAGCTTTTATACTGGCCATGATAGTCCTTTCTCTTTGGCTACTGATCTGTCCCAGCAGAGAATTCAGCTAATTTGAAATATAGCTATTTAGTGTAAATATGTAATGGACATTGTAACTGCTTGTTTTTGATTCATAGTAATGAATGAATTATATCATTATTGTTTACTAAAAATTGTAATAGTAGAGAAAGCGCAATAGGATTTTGTCCGAGAGAAAAGGATGGTGTGGTGTTAGACAAAGCCACTGTAAATTGCTGGTGTCAAATAGTTAGCTGCTGCAGCCCCAGTATCAGTGATACTCAAATGTCGGGAAGGAAAGGGTTAAAAGCCCCACTGCTGTTATAGAAGCAAGGACATCAACGTGGGGGTCTTGAATCTGTGATTTATTCATTGTGTTTCGGAGTTGGACTATTTCGTCAAGAATATCATATTTGCGTATGGCACTAAACAGAGGTGTATATATAGATATATATGTATACAAAAATATATATAGTGGGGGAAAAAGGAGCACCACCTGCTGACAATTTTGTACATTTGTGTGGTTCCGCTTGTAAGTTATTATGGGAAGCTCCAGGACAAATTGTGGGTTTTTTTGTCAGAGGGTTCAGCAGCCATTTCATCTTGGCCTATGTTGAGAGAACTTGTTAAATGCTCATCTGTATCATGTTGCACATTAAGCCCTGTTGCTAGCCTAGATGGTGAATTATTTGTATTGCCTCATACTGTGCATGACAGAGTATCTGTGTTTGTGTATTGTTCAGTCATGTATTCTTAACTATTGTTCTTGTATTGTTCTACAGTTTTGCCCTTTCCTGTCATCTACCATGATTAAAGAAGCAGGTTAAAGCTCAACATCCTCATTCATAAAAAGAAGATAGAGGGTTTAACAACATGTCTCCCTATGTGGTGCCACTGAGTGTTCAGTAGCCTCAGAGGTACTGAACCTCAGCCAAAGTTGTGGTACCCCACTCTCGGGTAAGGAGTGCACACTAACCGATACCCACACACAGCACCCAACACCACACTACCTCTGGCCAGAGGGTTGGGGCGAGATTGCTCCTGAGGGAGAGCACAGTCCCCCATACGGGCTAGAGAGGGGACTAGGTAGATGGTGTGGGTGGAGAAGGTAGAGAGGCTACCCTCTCCAGGACATAGGAAGGGGAGTGGTGACAACATAGAAAATGTGACAGATGTAGAAAAAAGGAGTCAAGACAGTGGAGAAGAGGAGTTGGTGATTGGAGTCCATCGTGAGTGGTTGGACAGGGAGAGGCATCCTGGTGACTGGAGCCGGTTGGAGCTCATCTCAGGACAAGGAAAGGCAGAAGGATGGAGGAGCCAGTGAGGGGTCTTGAGAGACTGAAGGGATCCCAGGGCATAGAAGTGAGAAATCCACCTGTGGCGCCCATATCAAAGCTGAGGGACTGGGCCACGGAGGGGACCGCCTCAGACTAGTGGAGTAACTAAGGACTCAGCTAGCTAAGCGGAGGCTGCGTATGTTTATGTGCTGGAGCCGAAGCCGCACTTAATTGCTGAATAGACAGCCACATAGGGTCAAGGGGACTAGGAAGACATTGCCCGACAGGACCCGATGCTACTGGCTCGGGACACTGAGTGCAAGGTGCGGGCAGGAGGAAGAGAGCCAGGGCAGAGAGACGACCCAGGAAAGGACACCAGAAAGGGGGTGCGGCAAAGTGTTTCTAAGCTACCTGAAAGTTGGTTGGAACCCTGATTGGAGGACACAGAACCCGGCTGGTGAGTAACTGAGAACTATAAGAAGTGGAGTAAAATGTGAAAACTGCATCCATTGTCCTCAAATCATTTCTCTCACCATCTGCCCTGTGCTACAACTGATACCATTGACTTTTTCTTTGCTAACTGCTCTGGGGACCCAGCTCCACCCGTGGGGAGCTATACCACCTTGGCTGTGCCACCAACTGCCCCAGTTGATCTGAACTGCAGCATCAGCCACCATTTGCCGAAAACCACGGGTGGCATTCACAACCAAATTCGTATAATATCTCCCATTTATGACACAGCCAGGGCCACGGAGCAGGTCAGAGCCTCGTGACTTCCCAGAGAACTGCCCGACCCAGTTCCAAGTACCCCACGCCCTGCTGAGCGTGTCACTTGCACATCGTGCCAATGTTTGTGAGGACTAAGTACAGCTGTCTCAATCTCCACACCACTTCTTGTCTTTGTTATATGTTGCTATGGGTGTGGTTGAGCTGTCGGTCTGTTTTATTTCTGTTATTCTCCATGCTGAGAATAGGGTTGGAGTCACTGGTGTTTTTACTTCCCTGTGATTAGTCTACTATTTAAGTATCTGGCTTCTCTATCTGGTGTCAATTGTACACTTGCATTTTCTGTGTAGACTCTGGTTCATCCAAGCTATGTTGACTGACCCAGACTGACCTTATAGTTTTGCTGATTTTCTGACCCCTTGCCTGTGCCTGATTACACTTTTGCTTGCTCCCTAAATGCTGTTTTGTCCTCCTGGTTTTCCTGACTTCAGCTTGTTTATTGGACCAGTCTCTGGCTAACCCATTTTGTACTGATTTGATTGATTGACTACTCTTACTGTTATATCCCAGTAAGTAGTGAATTGTTATTCTTTCCTTTTTGTCATTACTCTATACTTCCTGTGTCTGTAGTTATTATGGTAGTGACTCGCGTCACAATAGCTACATTATAACATTCATGTAATAGCTGCAAGGCATTACAAAGACGCCTGCCTGACCACACCTGAGGTCATGTGAACCTTCTCTGGATGAAACATTCTTCTACATTGTGTAAAATGCTTGATGCCATTTTAGACTATTTGAGCTAAGCAAATCACAAACTGTTCGAATTTGCAGGATTTTACTAATTCTTAAAATTTCAACATGAAGTGATTCACCATCAATATTATAAAATTGAAATAATGCTATCTTGATTTCTAGATGTTACAGTCAGCTCAATGTGCTTTACTTAGGCCCCTTTCATATATATTCGCTACTCACAAATGGCTCCTTACAAAATCCAGCTACTGCAGCATCTCAAGTGAGGATAACCCAGATTGGCGCACTGAATTTGCAGAATGGGCAAAAATAAATTGGAACAGGACTCAGTTTACACAGACCATCATGTTCAGTGATGAGGCAAACGTTTTTGTGAATGGTGAAGTTAACAAACAAAACCAGCGCTATTGGTCTGACACTAACCCACAGTGGATAGATCCCTCCAAGACTGCTGGGACACAAACATTGATGGTATGGTGTGGTATATCGGGTACAAAGATAGTGGAGCCATTCTTCATCAATGGAAACCTCAATGCTACTGGATATCTGAAATTGCTACATGTGATGTGTTGCCCTCTTTATGCACTCAAGATGGCCCGTTTCTTGAGTCTTTCCAACAAGATGATGCACCACCACATTATGGGTGTCAGGTGCGAGCATTCCTACATGAACAATTTCCTGGAAAGTGGATTGGTCATCGTGGGCCAGTTGAATGGCCACCAAGGTCTCCCTATCTGACCCCCTTAGACTTTTATCTTTGGGGTCATCTGAAGGCAATTGTCTATGCTGCGAAGATACGAGATGTGCAGCATCTGAAACAACGGATCCAGGAAGCCTGTGCAGCATTTCTTCTGCGGTGTTGCTACCAGTGTGTCACGAGTGGGAGAAGAGGTTGTATTGACAATCCAACACAATGGGCAGCACTTTGAAAATTTTTTATAAGTGGTCAAACTTGTAAATAACTCATGAAAGAATAAAGTTACGTTAAAACCAAGCACACCATTGTTTTTATTCTGAAATTCTCAATAAGTACATGACCCTCTTCCCATTGAAAAAAATAAAGTTGGATCCAAAATGGCCGACTTCAAAATGGCCGCCATGGTCACCACCCATCTGGAAACATTTTCCCCCTCCCATATACTAATGTGCCACAAACAGGAAGTTGATATCACCAACCATTCCCATTTTATTTATGTGCATCCATATAAATGGCCCACCCTGTATTCATTAAAACGTGCTATAAGCTATAATATACATGAATTTGAGTGGTTCTGTCACCAGATGTCATGGTACAAGCTGTGAACATCATTAAGCAAATATTTTAGACCAGATGAGGGTGTACATTCTTGAAAATCAAAGGCTCCATAATCCTAATATTAAAATGAGCAGCTATACAATGAATTAATAATAATAATAAATCTTTATTTATATAGCGCCAACATATTCCGCAGCGCTTTACAATACAGTTGGTAATAGAAGAAAATACAAAGTATAATGCAGTAAGAAAATACACAATATAATACAGTAATTCCAGAAAGAAAACAGTACAATAATAGGTAGCAATACAATAAGCATAAAATCAATGTTAAAAATACAATACAATAGATAAAACAAGAAAATAAGGGTGCCCTGTTCAAGAGCTTACAATCTACAACGAGATAGGGGTTATACAAAGTATAGGGGCTTATTACACTGATGGTCCAGGCATCTTGAGGAAATGGGGGATAGAAATAAAGTTACATGAATGGTCACCAGACAATCTGTGTAGAGCTTTTGGGTTTGGTGGAATTTGAAGAAGAGTAATGTCCAGAGGGATAGTGAATGGGCTATATACAGTACAAAGGAATTTTGTTAGGGAGCATGATAGGCTGCCTTGAAAAGATGTGTTTTTAGTGAGCGTCTGAGGCTATGCAAGTTGTGGATGGTTCTGATTTCTTGGGGTAGAGCATTCCAGAGAATTGGTGCGGCTCGGGAGAAGTCTTGGAGCCGGGAGTGGGAGGATCGGATTAGTGCAGATGTTAGTCGAAGGTCATTTGTAGAACGTAGAGAACGGGTGGGGTGATAGACCGAGATAAGGGAGGAGATGTAGGGGGGCGCTGCATTGTGAAGAGCTTGGTGGGTGAGAACAAGCAATTTGAACGTGATCCTGTAGTGTATAGGCAGCCAATACAATGACTGGTACAGAGCGGAGGCATATGAGTAACGATTGGCCAGGTAGGTGATCCTGGCTGCTGCATTAAGGATTGACTGGAGAGGGGAAAGTTTAGAGAGGGGGAGGCCGTTTAATAGAGAATTGCAATAATCAAGGCAAGAGTGGATTAGGGCCATGGTGAGGGTTTTAGTTGTTTCCATGGTGAGAAAGGGGCAGACTCTAGAGATGTTCTTCAGGTGTAAGCGACAAGAACGGACGAGAAATTGTATGTAGGAGGTGAAGGAGAGATCGGTGTCAAACGTGACACCGAGACAGCGAGTCTGCTGCCTAGGAGTTATCGTGGTACAGCACACTGAGAGAGGGATGTCAGATTTAGGGAGGTTAGTGGAGGGCGGGAGCAAAAAAAGTTCAGTTTGGAGAGGTTGAGTTTTAAATAGAGAGCCAACATTATGTTGGAAACAGCAGCTAGACAGTCATTGGTGTTCTTTACCACCGCAAGGGTAAGGTTAGGAGCTGAAGTGTATAATTGTGTGTCGTCAGCATAGAGATGGTGCTGGAAGCCAAATCTGCTGATGGTGTGTCCAATCGGGGCTGTGTAGAGAGAGAAGAGAAGAGGTCCAAGGACTGAACCCTGAGGGACCCCAATAGTGAGAGGAAGAGGGGAAGGGAAGTAGAGCCAGCAAATGATACACTAAAAGAGTAGTCAGAAAGATAGGAAGAGAGCCAGGAGAGCAGTGTCCATTATACCAATGGAATGCAACATAGAGAGTAGGAGATAGTGGTCAACAGTGTCAAAAGCTGCAGAGAGATCTAGAAGAATAAGCAGCGAGTGGTCGCCATTACGTTTTGCTGTCAGTAGGTCATTGGTCACTCTGATGAGGGCAGTTTCTGTAGAGTGAAGGGGGGGAAGCCAGCCCGTAATGGATCTAGAAGAGAGTGAGTCGGAAGAGGTAACGGGTGAGGCGGGAGTAGACCAGTGACATCCAGGAGTTTACAGATGAAGGGGAGGTTGGAGACTGGTCTGTAGTTATTTGTGCAGGATGGGTCGAAGAAGCTTTCTTTAATAATGGAGTAATGATCAGTGTTTGAAGGAGGAGGGAAAGATTCCAGAAGACAGGGAGAGGTTGAAGATTTTGGTTAGGTGAGTGGTGACAACCGAACGGAGAACTGGAGTAGGTGTGAGGGGTGGGGTCAGTGGTGCATGTAGTTGGACGAGAAGAAGAAGGAGCCTGGCAACCTCTTCTTCTGTAATCTGGGTCAAATGTGGAGGAGTGAGTGTGGGAAGAATGGGAGTGTCAGCGCTTGGAGGCTGGGAGCTGATTTCCTGGCAGATGTTGTTTTTGCCATAAAGTAAGAGGCAGATCATTAGCACAGAGGTCAGTGATGGGGGCCTGCACTTTAGGACTGAGGAGAGAGTGAAAGGTGTCAAAGAGTTTTTTTGGATTGTTAGATAGTGAGGAAATCAGGGTGGTGAAGTAAGTTTGTTTGGCAGGTGAGGGCGGAGTTGTAGGTTTTCAGCATGAATTTATAATGGATAAAGTCTTCTGGTGAGCGAGTTTCCTCCATAGGCATTCAGCATTGCAAGAGCATTGCTGGAGAAATCGAGTTTGTGATGTGAGCCAGGGCTGTTTTGTTCTATGCTTGGAGGTTCTGAGGGTGAGGGGTGCTACTTGGTCCAGGGTGCTTCTGAGAGTGTTATTATAGTGATTTACTGCCAGATCTGGACAGGAGAATGACGAGATTGGGGACAGTGATGAGATGAGCGAGTCTGTGAGTGCATGAGGGTTAATGGCCTGTAGATTTCTGGATGTTTGATAGGTAGGGGTGGGCTGTGGTGAGTGAGGGTTAGTAAGTGAGAAGGAGAGAATGTTGTGGTCGGGAGAAGAGGTGAGTTATCTAAGGAGGAGGTAGAGCAGAGCCGGTATGATCAGGTCAAGGTGTTGCCACCCTTGTGTGTCTCATAGGTTGAGAGCTGTGAAAGCCGAGTGACATGGTTAGAGATAGGAGCTGGGATGCAGATGGGAGGTGAGGCTGCTTATGGGATGTTAAAGTCTCCCAGAATGAGGGTTGGTAATTCTGAGACATGAAGTGTATCAACCATGCGAAGAAATGGTTGAGGTAACTGGGTGAGTGACCCTGGGGGCAGTATACCACCGCTACTCTGAGGGGAAGGGGATAGAATAGCCTATGGTGTGAACCTCAAAAGAGGGGAATGAGAGTGATGGGGCTCGAGGGAAGACCTGGAAAGTACATTGTGGAGACAGGAGTAAGCCAACTCCACCACCATGTCTATTCCCAGGTCTCGGGAATGTGAAAAATGTAAGCCGCCATAGAAATAGCAGCAAGGGAAGCAGTGTCTGAATCCTGATTCCAGCTTCAGTTAGGGCCAGGAGGTTAAGAGAGTTAGTGAGAAAGTAGTTATGAATGAAGGGAAGTTTATTGCATACAGACCGTGGATTACAGAGAGCGCGATTAAAAGAGGGAGATGAAGGTGTGCAGGTGATGTTAATAAGGTGTGAGGTTTCTTTGTGAGGTGGGAGAGGGGTTGAAGTTAGCAAAGGGCGGACCAGGGTTGGGAGAGATATCACTTGAGAGGAGCAGCAGTAAAAAGAGAAAGAGCAGATAGTTTTTGGAATTAGGAGGAGCTCGAGAGAGGAGGGAGGACAGGAACAACCTGAGGAGCTCTTGTGGTGCCCCCTGCTCCACGCAAGATCCCCTATAAATACTGCTGCTGGGGGAGGAGTTAGTTAGAGTGTGAAGATGCTAGGAGAGCTGCGAAGATGTCCTGGTGGTCGGTGCTGCGATTAGGCCCGAACCAATGACCGGAGTGGCCCTTCTACATCTAGCAAGCCTGAGTGGGACTGAAGGCAAGAGGCATAGAACAGAAAGGGAGTCGAGGAATTTGAGGGAGTTCATCCTAGGAGAAACACCGGATATTGGGGATCCGCCCTGTGGGATACTATAGGACCACAGAAAACCCCGTCACAACGTGGAGGCTTACGGCTACCCGTTCCTACGTGGCAATAGAGGGAGCCAGACACAGCAGGGCAAAGCCACAGTGTTCAGAGAAGGTAACCCGGAGACCGCACAGGAGGAGAGGAAGACACTACAGTCAGGAAGAGAGAGGAGGCAAGTCAGGCTGCAAATAGGCTGTGCTTCAAGCACCATTACAGAGCAGAGGAGGCCTTATACCCACTTGCTGTGGGGACCCACTGTGCAACCTGTCCACCAGTCAGTGCCCTGGACCATTTTATCTGCCAACCATCAGTAAAAGGTAAAAGAGACTTTCCTGTGTGCGTGTATCCTTCTTCTCCACTCCCAGTACCTTCCATAGACTGTTCCAACACTCCCAATACAATCCCAGCTCCACTCCAAGCTGTCCCTTTTCATTACGCTGCCCCGGAGGTCCAGTACTACCTGTGGAGGACTGTAATATCTCAGCCGTGATACCATCTACCTCCGGCGGACTGTGGCGGTGCTGGTGCAACTCACCAGAAACTATAGGTAGCGTCACGACAACAAACTGTATATAATCCCCTGTATATAAAACCCCCTTTTCAAAGATAGGCCCAGAACACGAGATTAGGTGCAGTCGCCATTCCCTGTGACACCGTTAACCCTTTGCTGCCTGATACCCGAGTACCCCAAAAGCCTAGGTGCTACACTCTCAATCGAGCTATGAGTGGAGTTTGAGCTAAACTTTTATAGAGGATCATACATAAATTCTAAAATGAATTTTCAAAGTAAATTCAGCATCCATTCATCTTGTTAACAATGTAAAGTTTATATTGTACATGCTCGTGATAGGGAGTCAGGTGATAATTTGGGCAAAAAGGGAAGCGGGGAACTGGTCTGACCCATAACTGGGGTTCCCTGGCTTTCCCTGTTCCCAGAATTGCGAGAATGGCTAGGCCACCACCATTCCCCTTTGCTCCTGATCAGCCCTGGCTAAGTCCCCCTCACCTCCACTGATGGACAAGGACGCACAGCAACTTCCACAAAAAAGGAAAACTCCAGGAAAAGACAGCAGGAATGCATCAGCAGACACTGCACTATGTTCTTACGGGGACGTCACACACATCAATGTCGCCAGTGATCTAATCGCTGGCGACATTGAAGGCTGATCGCTGGTGAGCTGCAACACAGGCAGACTCACCAACGATCAGTACCAGCGAGAACACTGGTAATCAAGTAAACAAGCGGGTAACTAAGCGCCATGTGGCACTTATTTGCCTGCTGTTTACCATGGATACCAGCTCCCAGCGCTTGCTGAGAGGCGCTGGGACCTGGCTTCCCTCGCTTGTCTCCCAGTGTCACAGCAGCGATGCTGCGTGTCCACCAGGCGACCATCACCAGGTTTTAGAGCAGGTTCTAAAACCTGGCGACAATCAACCAGCGATTTATCACTGGTTGATGCGCCCTGTCACACACGTCAATAGCACTGCAACATCATGTTCAGCAGCTATATTGCAAGCGATATTGACGTGTGTGATGTCCCCATTACAGCACACAGTCTTGGCAGAGACTATATCTCTATCAGCGACACCTGCCTGCTGATGGAAGAGGGAGCTATTTAAAGGTCAGGGGCATGGACACCTAATACACCCTCAACATCCCACCTGCAGAGTCGACTCAGACAAAGACAGCAACAACACAGGAGTTTCAGACATTAACTAAGAATGTGCCAAAGGAAATTTTCTTCCATTTAACAACAGCAGAGTATATCACATGGACTGCAGAGCAGTCAACACTTGACAAGGAGCAGCTGCTGTGCTTATAGCTATGGAAAATCTCCAAATCCAGGACACAGGATAGGTGGAGTATGTTGCTGCCTTGGATGCCAGTTGAGGGTGCATCTAACTACTTTGAAGCTGAACTCGTGCACCGGGGTAGCTTATCCGAACTCTACTGAAGTACAATGAGTTAGGATAGCCTTTGACAGCAGTTCCCGCTGCTGATAAGTCAGGACCGCGGCACCACGGCAGATTAGCCCTTCAGTCCTGTGTGCTGATCCAGTCTGCGGCTGTCAGGGCCATCCCGGACAGCCCCGGACCGGATCACACTGCAGTGTGAAGGCACCCTTAGACTTTTCCTCTGATTGTTCCACTCCTGGTTTTGGCTACAAATACTAATGAACAAAAACAGACCGAAACCACACAGTGTGAATGGATCCTATGTGTCTTTTTGGGGAATGTACATTTACCAAGTTTTATATGGACTTCATTGACTCTGCCAGGAGCAAATCTGCTAGAGATCTCTTTCGGGGGGTTTTGCTCAGTTGTATTAACAAGATATTACTTTTACTATTGAAATATCCACAAATGTTTACAAGGAATTCTACTGAACACAGAAGTCACATACAAGACACGGGGAGGTAAAAGCTTTTGGGTTTGCCTGATGTTTCAGTTGACTGAAGTAATTTGATTGATTTTGTGGTAGGACTTCCCGCAACATCTTGTCCTATGATGGTATTTTCTCAACTGTAAGGAAAGTGCAGTGGGATGTAAGGTCAATTTGATGAGAAAACCACTTAAGTGGTGGTTATTGTGATTTTTTTTCATGGTTTTGTTTCCAATTATTGTAGCTAATAGGAATCTTGTGAAACCAACACTGAGTAAACCAAGAGGTACAGTACAAGAGTGATATTGATAATGGCCGTAAAGTATTACCATGGAAGGGTATATTTGGAATCTACTAAAAACAATTCAGATTTAATTATGAAAACCATAAAGGGGATTAAGAAAATGAACACAAAGTAGTTTAAAGCCTAATATAAATGTATAAAATATCAAATTAGCTCACACTTTGTAACCTTAGTGGTTGTGTTAGACTCAAGTTTTCCCCCAAAACTCATCAAACTTGTAGTCGTAAAGGTTATCAACTATTAAGCCATTTATTTAACTTTACTTCAATGTATGTATTTGGGACAAAAGTTTTTTTCATACATAAAGTTTAAAGAGTTGTAAAATGTTTTCTCATTCAGACATCCAAGTGTTTATGTGCCTTTTTTCTAGAAATATGGGGATTCATATTTATGTCATTGTCATATTCTATTTTTTGTTGTTTTGGCTGATACCATGCAATATCCGGGAAAAATATGAGAGTTAAGTGTCTTTTTTTAAACATATTTTATTTTTACTGACCACAAAGAACCATAAAAATATATTTAAAAATGTGTTCCCCATTCTGTAACAATTATCTACTTACATAATTACGAGTTTTGCGTTCCCGGCCACTGTGCCACTATTCCAGCATCCTTTGTGGCGTTGCGAGCGATGGCGCGCATGCGCCATCGCGAGCTGCCGCTTGCCTCTCACTTGCAGCATACGCAGCAACCGCAGCGCATGCGCCGTCGCCACCACGGCGCGCGAGCGATGGCACGCATGCACCATCACGAGCTGCCGCAAGCCTCTCACTTGCGGCGTCGTAGTGTCGTAGCAACCGCAGTGCATGCGCCATCGCCACTGCACAGCGCGAGCAATGGCGCGCATGCACCATCGCGAGACGCCGCTTGCCTCTCACTTGCGGCGTCGTAGCAACCGCAGCGCATGCGCCGTGCCCACTGACATCTCTACTGCTCCAGTTTCCAGCTCTAAACTTACCCAATATTCATTTCACCGCCCTCCCGATGCAATTGCATCGGGCCTTTTTACTAATCTTTTTACGTCAGACAAGTATTTTTATAGCGGTGTGCTAGGAACAGCGATTTTGATTGACAGTGTCTTTTTTTATTCATTTGGTTATTTATTTACAATAAATATATAGATTTCCTGTAGGGATGAGCAAACCAAACTTTGAACTTTGGTGTTCGTACCAAACACAGACTTTACAAGAAAAATTCAGTGTTCGGAGTCTGGGAGCTTTACGTATGCAAACCCCTGGAGCTGCTTGCAGTAGTTGATCCGTTCACGCTGGGGGTATCAGCGTTACTGGATGTAGCGTGTGCAAAAATAAATTGATAAAACCTTTCCTGTCCCCAGAAGTGCCTTCTTTATGGCTCGCTGTATGTGGGCGGAGAGCCAAACAGCCCAATCAGTGACTTTCAATGAGGTTTGGGTCAACGTTGGCCCCAGAACAGAACTTTAGATAAAGTTTGGCTGAATCCATAGAACCCGAACTTCCAAGAGTTTTTCACTTACTTTAAAAATTCTGCCTCTCATTAAATCCCAAAGGATCTTTGGAAGGGTATTTTAATATTATAATATTTTTATAGTCATCCATTTCCCTTGTAACTGAAATACGGATATTATCCCTAGTTGCAGAGGAAATGTAACTAGCAGGGCTGCCTGGGTCTCCTATGACCCGACAGCAGGGATCTAATGAACAAGCAATGTCAGCACTTCCTATTACTGCATACATAGCAGCTATTCAGTGCTGTGTACGCAGCGATATAGGAGGTATAGACAGTAATGAACCATCTGTGCCTTCTCTATAGAGAAGAGTTTCTCAACTCCAGTCCTCAGGAGCCACCAACAGTGCACATTTTAAGGATTTTCTTAGCATTGCATAGGTGATAGTTTAATCACCTGCACAGGGAATAATTGCAACCCATATGCAATGCTAAGGAAATCCTGAAAACATGACCTGTTGGTGGGTCCTTAGGGCAGGAGCTGAGAAACACTGCTGTCTGTGACAGCTGGATCCCGACTCCCAGAGCTACACAAACACATTTTGCTGCAATACTAGAGTGTCACTGCAGAATAGGAGCCCGACCACCCCGATGTTTAAAGTCTTTGGGAGATCCATAAGGATCGGCTCCGGTGCATGTGCAGTGTGCATATTGAAGCAGAGCTGGACATTTCATAAGGCCCCACAATGCACTGGGCCAGATATGACATTCCTGCCGGCTCATGATAGCAGCAGAAGAGGCGGCAATTTCAGAAAGAGGTGGAACAACAGTAAGACTGATGACGCCCAGCGGGGCGTGCTGAGAGCCAGCGAGGGGGGGAGAATGGAGCCCCGGAGCCCGCCTTTCCAGTCTCCGGATGGAGACTGCTTGTAAGGTATAAAGCATTTTTCTTAAACTTTATAGGGCACGTTTAACTTGAACAAGGATGGTGAGGGATCAGCTACCAAGGTGCAGGGACAGGTAGTGATAGTTAGAGGGTTAGAACAAGCTGATAGGTTCCCTTTAAGGACATATTTGCCTTATCTCCCAAAATGTCTGGGAGACTATGTGAGAATGGTGAGATCTCCTATACCAACAGAAAAGAGCCAGATCTTCTTTATGTCTTTAAAGACATGACACACTTTAGTTCTTAATGAAGCAGCAATTTTTTTTAATTATTTCATGTCTACATTACAAAAGACATAACTAATGTTTTATTCCGTCACAAAGAAGTCACTAGGGCATGTTTTTGTAAACAGGTACGCAAATACAACGGCGCTGAGAAGTTAGACACAGTGGTGACTTGAACCAACAATTATTTATTCAATTAACACCAAGGATACGGTGCCTAGGGCACAATGTAAAAAGAGTAAGACAATAGTGGAAATAAAGAAACTATTTTATATTATGAATACAGCAATTCTGACTAAATGAGATATTAAAGCAATTTCAACCACACACTTTTGTTCTATCACAAAAGTAGTACTGTATGATATACAGAGGTGATTTGGTCCTAATACCTTAAAGGGGCTGTCCAGGATTAATAAAACTTAACTGCATTCTTTCAAGAACAGTGCCACCTCTGTCTACAGGTTCCACGTGGTATTACAGCATAAACCCATTCACTTAAATGGGGCTGAGATGCAATATCACACACAACCTGTAGACATGGGTGGCGCTGTTTGGGAAAGGAAATCAGCCATGTTTGTAGAATTCTGGACAACCCCCTTAATATTAAGTGCGCCCCAGTCAATATCGTGTTCGGCACCGTCATTACTCTATCTATTATATAATCACGAATGGGTTTTTTGCCCCTTTTGAGTCCGCTCGCGCTGCGAGTCAGCGTGGTCATGTGGATACGCCCGAAGCATTGGCCGCGCAGCGGCCATTGCGAGCAGTTCTAAGGCGACTCGCTATGCCCGCGCAGCGGGCATGGCGAGTCGCCTTAGCAGCGCGAAGCATTGGCCGCGAAGCGGCCATTGCGAGTCAGAGACTCGCTCTTCTAGAATCCCGATGCATGTGCATCGGGCACCCAGCTAGTCAATAATAAAATCCATCACACAGGCCCTAATGGGAGTCAATGGTGCTGCACTATTTGGCCTCAAGTCCTTTATCAATGAATTTCTTCAATGATGCGTTATGCTATTCAACGCCATTCTTTGAAGCATGACCTCGGTCCAATTTATACCATAATTCTACGTGTCTGGTCACAGCTCACACGAATGCCCATTTTCATCCATCTGGTAACCTCACACGACTCTAGTCTAGGGATGGGCGAATCCTGAAATACTCGGACTCGCTGGACTCTAACGAGTCCGGGTCCGAGACTCGGTACTCGTTGCGAGTCCAGCGAGTCCGAGTAGTAACCTGTACTTTTGCAGTGTATCTATACAGATACACTACAAAAGTACCCTAAAA
This sequence comes from Allobates femoralis, assembly GCA_033576535.1. NCBI lineage: Eukaryota > Metazoa > Chordata > Amphibia > Anura > Aromobatidae > Allobates > Allobates femoralis. The sequence continues at coordinate 34,317,821 of JARQOC010000011.1, forward strand.
GTTAATGTAAGGGGTTAAAAACAATAAACATTAATACTCACCTCCTGTACTCCTGGACCTGGACCGGTACCGAAGACCTCTGGCTGTTACAGGACCTCCGAGTCCACCGGGAGAAGATGGGGAAAAAGACCTTGCAGTTCAGCCAATCAGCATTCGGCTAGCGGTCACATGGGTTGTGACGAGGTTGCACTGTGGTCACATGACAAACCCATGTGACCGCTAGCCGAATGCTAATTGGCTGAACTGCAAGGTCCTTTTCCCCATCTTCTCCCGGTGGTCTCGAAGGTCCTGTAACAGCCGGAGGTCTTCGGTACCGGTCCCGGTCCAGGAGTACAGGAGGTGAGTATTAATGTTTATTGTTTTTAACCCCTTATATTAACTTTTAGGGTACTTTTGTAGTGTATCTGTATAGATACACTGCAAAAGTACAGGGACTCGCTACCCCGAGTAATTCCTAAGGAAACTCGGCGAGTAGCAAGTCCCTCGAGTCCGCTACTATTCGGGCGAGTCCCGAATAGTAGCGAGGAATTCGCCCATCCCTACTCTAGTCCCATTCACTTGGTCATGGTTTAGATTGCTCTTCTCTGATCTTTTGGTTATGGTTCTAACCACTCATCCCTGGTATCTAAGTTCTGATTCTGGCCACACATCTCCGGTATCTAAGTTCTGGTCTGGCCCTTGCTGGCAATTGTGGCTATAAGCCAGCTCAGTTGCCTTCACATATCCGACCTGAAAGGTGTCCAGGTGATGACTCCTCCTTTTCATTGCCCTCTCTGGCTTTTTATAATTCCTAGCTGTGACAGCTGTCACTTGACCTGGTGTCCTTTACTATATCTTTCTCTCTGGAACATACACTTGGACCTCCAGCTCCTGTTGACGCAGTTCTCTCTCCCTTATACACTTTGGTCAGCAGATGGCGATTTTCATTTACAAAGCTCTGTTACGCAGTAACTCCATCTTCATACATTTTTCACAGGACATGATAAATGTATTTATTGTAAAGCTTTGTTTAGTTTTTTTAGGAGAAATGTCATAAAATTAAAACAAAGCAATTTTTATCATTGCTTTTGGGTTTTGTTTTTACAGTATTATAAATAACAGTACAACTTAATTTGGCTTGTTATTGTAATTTTGATATCAAATCTCTATAAGGTTTTTAATTTACAGTATATAAATTTACTAGATGAGAGCCCGATGCGGGGGGGGGGGGAAGGGGTTAGTAATAAAGTGTCAATCTGGCAATCTATTTAATTTCCTGGTAAAAAATGTGTAGGGCTTCACTGTATTTTGTCTTGCCAGTGAAGGTAGCCAAACAGCTACTGGCTGCCAACCCCCGTTGTCTGGTGTTACCTTCGCTGTCAATGAAAAATACAGGGAAGCCTTAATTTTTATCTTTTAGTTATTTAAATAAATGGTTAAAAAAAATTGACTCGCCATATTTCCTATTGCCAGCCAATGTAACCATGACTTCTGGGGACTGGAATTCTCAGCGTGGTGAGGCCCAAGCGTTCTGTGCCCCCCCATGCTGAAAATTGCAGCCAGCAGCCACCCCAGAATTGGCGCCTCTATGAGATACGCCAAAACTGGCGGTTGCCCCGCTCTTTCAGCTGCCGTGTAGCGGTGGCAGACTGGGTAATAAAGGGGTTGATGTCAGCTTTTTTTGGCAGCTGATATCAAGCCGTATTGCTAATGTCAGTCGTAAGTATTACAGCCAGCCATTAGCAATACTTTCAGTAAAGAGGAAGAAAAAACCCACACAGAGAAAGGTTTTATTACATACAAAATAGACAGACACCTCATAATCCTGTAATCTTCCAGTTTGATGTGTCATGCGGCCACCATCTTTGCATACCTGAGTGTCCAGTGCAGCAGCTTCTCTTGCCATGGCACTTCATGTTCCTGTTCGTCCTTCCAGGACTGTTGTTGCTGCCTTAGGCTCACCCTTAGCATCTTATCTTTTGGCACCATTTTTCTGATATATTCCTTGAAACTTCTTGTGTCATCCATGATGGTGGCTTGAACACCTATCAAGTCCTGATCACACTCGTTTCTGTTGTTATATAATCTTTGGGTGTTAGAATTGGTGTGGAGACCTCCATACATTGTAAGAAACCTGCGGTTATCCACATCTGCAGTTTACATTTATTTTTTGGCAAGCACATTATGCCAGCAGGATAGCTGATAACTGGCAGGGCGTATGTATTGATGGCACAGATCTTATTCTTCCCATTGAGTTGGCTCTCCTGAACCTGTCTTACACTTTAATGGTATTTGGATGTTGCTGCCTTCCTTGCCTCCTCATCATGGTTACTATAACCCTATGGGATGCCGAGGCACTTGTAGCAGGTCTTTACACCTGCTATATACCCTTGCCTCTTTTTATTACCAATCAGCCACACTTCTCCAGTTCGAAAGTGATGCTGATGTGTTAGTTGTAGATCTTTTTCAGGTGGATCAGTGAACTGATATCTCATTCATTTTTCACATACAGCTTGATGTCATCCATGTAGAGCAGGTGGCTGATGGTGCATCCACTCTTTAACTTTTACCCATAGCCCATTATCTGAATGAAGGGATTCAAGTCTTTGCAGAACAACAGTGGAGACAGTGCATGACCTTGGTATATGCCGCATTTGATGGACACGTGTGCTAGTTGTCTTGAGTTGACTTCCAGTGTTGTCTTCTATGGCCCCATTAAGTTTATGAGGAAGGTTCATAATTTCCTGTTATAGAAAAAGAGAAAACAGAGCAAGCGCTCCCTGGGAAAAACCTGATGGATATTTTGCAGGAACACTAGGGTGGGGGTATATAGATGGACTCTCACCTAATCTGGTTGTGCTGTCTCTGCACAACCAGAGGGTACGCTCTCCAGCTCCGCTCTGTTTCACTGTCCGGATCCGCTCCAGCGTCTCCTCAATCACATGGTGCAAGCAGTCGTGTGACTGTGGCGTCACAGCAGGTCCTTCGCTTCCTCCTGGCTCCTGTATTCAAATTACCGATCGGCTCTGCAGCTCCAATACAACCCACAGCAAGTGGGAATCAATACAATATAATATGTGTTGTCCTTATAGGAGTGCTGGAGCACAAATGGGGTCCGGTTCTCAAAGATTAAAAGGCTTTATTTGAAAACCACAACATGTTTCAACGACGACCTGAGGAAGACGACATACCGTCGTTGAAACATGTTGTGGTTGTCAAATAAAGCCTTTTAATCTTTGAGAACCGGACCCCATTTGTGCTCCAGCGCTCCTATAAGGACAACACATATTACATAATTTCCTATTGACATATTAGAGCGCTAAGCATTCACACATCCATGTATGTGGCATTGATTCATAGGCTTTCCTGTAGTAAATCCAGGCTGTGCTAAGATTGGTCTGACGGGACCTTGAGTCTTGAGTGACTGCTCTATCTACTAGCAGTTGACGGTTAGATCCTCTAGTGTTGACCCAATGCCCTTCTGAGCTGGATTCATGTACTGATTCATGTGGTTCTGTAGCTTGGTTGCTATGATTATTATACAAATTAAAACAAGATATATATATATATCCTGATAAAAATATTTCATGTTTATTTCCTGATTTACACTACTATTATGCTAGTTATATATTGTTATTATTGTGAGTCATGCAGTTTTATATATCATTAGTGTACAATTCCGCTTTATAAGCAGCAAGGTTTGAGGTTTTCAATACATTTTATTGTTTAATATTTCATACATTGTTTAATACTTCCATCTGAGTCTCCAAAGAAAATATACGCTAAGCATGAGATGCTTCATGAGAGAGCGGGTCCTGCCCGGTTTTTGTAGATTTATACATTTGAAGCACATAATAAATAAAACAATGAAGCAGCAATTTTTCACCAAACAGAATATGCGCATTTTAAATTCTTTGCTAAAAAAAGAATCTCCCCTTATGGAATACTGATCCTCTTCATCTGATTTAACTGGTTTAGAAAAAAAAAGCTGGGAAAATGGGAATAAAGCTGCATCAGTGTAGTTTGTAAAGTGGAAATTATTTTAATGTACATGGATGAAATGTTAATTTGTAGCTATTACTTTTTCTTTTTTGCCATATATATATACATATATATATATATATATATATATATGAATAAAAAAACGCAGCAGCATGTATTTGTGTACCTGGTTGGGGTCTTCCTGTGTAGATATGCTGGTGGTGTGATGTATTTATCTTTATATATATATATATATATACAAATATATACGGTGTATATATATATATATGTGTATATGTATATATGTAGAAATGTTCTCATTTCATAACCTGCTTCTAGTGATTCTGGACATATGGACAAAAATTTCACACATACCTTAAAGTGTTATACCCAAAATCATATTACGGCCTTATAATATTACAGGATAATGCAGAAGCTTGGTCTCCTTGTGCAAGATGTGTGTCTGGTTTCCCATTCTTTTAAGGCGTCAAAGCTGGAAGAGGGTCAGAGGGTTGTCACTGTGTCACCCAGGGGATACCTTGCATTTTGCATTTGCATTAAGATATTGTATAATAATAATAATGTGTATGTAGCCCTCTACTGGTTTAAGGCGAAGGTTGCTCCCTAAACCTGTTACCTAAACACAGTTATTAGTAGTGGCTGTGTATGCTCCTTTTGGGCAGGGTTTAGTCAATAAAATACCTGGTAGCATGGAGAGTAGCAACAGAGTCCCCTAGTAGGAGAATGTATCATGTCCGTACCCTGAGGTCACTCCGGGAGTGGTCGCAGCAGTTGGATCTTGGAACAGAATCTCAACCAAGCACTGAGCTCACAGCATTCCCATTACATGTCAGCTGATCTAATCAGCTGGCATGTGTAGCTAACAGCTCCGATCAAGATCAGTGATCCGATCAGCACTGTTAACCCTTTGGATCGTGCTGACAATCACTGGCAGTGCAATCTAAAGCACTGTGGCAGGGATCTCGCTGTCCTCCACTGGCATTGGCGGCCCTGTGATGTAATCATGGAGCCTCAGTGCTTTGTCATGACAGTGCGGAGTCAGCTGATGATCTTTGTTACTGTCAAGAATCACTTCCTGCCGGCAATGCCAGAGTGATATCGTTGGCAGGAAGTGAATCATGACAGCATCCAGGGTCAAACAGCAGCAATATGTTCAAAAAGGACAAAATATTTGTGTTTACACAACGGATCGCTTCCGGAGCTGTTCTAACGGATGATGGCAAACACAAGGCAAAATAAGGTTGTGTTTGAAACGCTGCGTTTATCACAAGTACACAGAGAATGTTGCTGCAACATTAGCTGTGCGCTTGGGAAAAAAGACGTGTTCAAACGCAACCACATTTTGCATTGCATTTGCAATGCTTTTGAATACGTTTTACAATAGACGTCTAGAGGTGCGTTAACGCAGTCAAACGCTTGCTTTTCATTGCTTTCATACAGCTGAAAAACTGCATTGCATTCATAACGGAATGAAAAACGTGATGTGAATCTAGCCTAAGGAAAAATATGAACCCTTAGCATATAAAATTGGCCATTTCTATATTCATCCAGTAGCAATGTCGAGGTGTGTCTCCCCTATAGGGATGAGCGAGTACTGCAAGTATTGGACTCGCTATACTCGCAACGAGTAGGTCCCGGTACTTGGTACTCATTGCGAGTATAGCGAGTCCAATGGAAGTGAATGGGCGGGCAAGTACTTTCGCAGTGTATCTTTATATACCCAGCGAAAGTGCACTAAAAGTGAATAAAAGTTGTTAAAAAATAAAAAAATATCATACTCACCTCTCCGATACCAGCAGCAGGATCGGCAAAGAAGACATCCGATCAACAACAAGGACTTGTGAGTCTGACAGCCAATCAGATGGCTGGTAGCGATCTGGCCAATCAGATGGCCAGACGTCACAAATCACCTCATCGCTACCAGCCACCTGATTGGCCAGATTGCCAGGTCTTGAACGTGCATCAATGAGTCACTAAGGCATTGACTTAGTGTAAGTACCCAGTAAAGAGACACACCTTGACATGGCTAATGAGCGGATATAGAAATGGCCAATTTTATATGCTAAGTGTGTTAATTTTTTTTTCAGATTTCTCCTTAGCTATATTGAAGTTCTATATTCTTGATTTGCATGTCTTAGCATTGCAGAGTGCAACTGTCTGTTTGATATAATATATTGTGTTCAGCTTTTCAACTGTTCACACTGCATGTTATGTAGCGCCAGCAGTCTTATCTTGTTTAAACTAACTAATGATGGCATACTCACCATTATCCATCACAAGTTGCTCCTATGGCTAGTAGGGTTGAGCAGGTTTAGTTGTTATTATTCACTACTCGCATGGATAGTACAGTATTCGCAATAGTCATTACTCGGCAAGTATCGCTTGTGATTTGTCGATCGTTATCAATCTTACGCATATTGCCAGCTCTCTTCAGTACACAAAGTGAGCTGGCACCTCAGTGAGAGCAGATTGAATGTTAGGGTCTCTCTGAGGGGGAGAACAAGGAGTTTTATGCAGTAGAAATGCAAAAAATCCCCCCTCCCACCCTGTTCTGGAAAGACTTGTTTTATGACGTGATATGTATGGGTGGAGCCTATCGCTAATTGACTAATACTGGACTCACTATTCGGACAAACATGCAAGTATTAAAAACTACTCATTACGAGTATAGCAAGTGCAAATATTTCACTACTAACTCATCACTAATGGTACCTTTATACGCCGCTACAACATGGTAGAAACAACCGGGTGCTTCACGTGCACGAGCACGCACGAACGGTTACAAACGGTACCCGCACCATCTTTACACGCCGCTATAAGGTGCTTTACAAAAGGTTGAATCTATCTCTGGATGCACCGCCGGGTGCCTAAAGTTACCTTCTGCAGAGCACCTTACCTCATTTACACGCCACTACAGAGGGTAATATGGGAGGACCTGGTGCAGCAGGAACAACACATAGGCGTGCCAGAATTGTGGATTACGAGAATTTCGTACGCTGATAGGACAATGCAATAGCATCATGATTGGCCAGCCAGCGCAGGAGGCTGACTAATACATGACGCTCGAGCAATTGTGTAGTGTGACTGGTCAGCTCATTAAATATGCCGCCCTATGCAGCGACTACCAATCGTAACGCAGGAGCTTCCTCCAATGATCGCTGAAGGGGGGTGGTTTCCCGGAGCCTGTGTCACACCCCAGGTAGATAGCAATGTGTCAAAACAACCCTCCTGATCCTTATTTACACGCTGATACAGGCCGCTACCATCGGCTTGAAATCAACCTGTTTTAGAGCACTGCTCTGAAACAGGTGCCGCAAGTGACGGGTGGAAACAACCGTCTTTACATGCCGCTACCTAGGGTTGATTTGGCGGTGCAAGATACATTTCTCTCATCTACCCGGTTGTTTCCACCATGTTGTAGCGGCGTGTAAAGGTACCATAATGGCTAGTATTGGCATTGGAAGCAATGACGACAGCATTTTATCCCCAATAAATTGTAATATCTAGCTGTGCATTTACAGATTTTGGTATATACAATGCTCCATTCACTGGCATTCTAACATGTCTCTTTATATGTGTAGAGAACCCATACATAGCACTATGTGTGTTTGAATCTATGTAAAAATGAGTAGGCTCTTGTGAAGATCTAAAGTTGTGGGTTGTAATTGTGGAGCCCACTGGGACGGGGTACACGATACCGGACCGGGGTATCACGGGGTTATCACAGTGGTCCGGACCGTGTCCCGAGCTCACAAGTAAAAGGGGTTATTTACAGGGATTTGTCGTGACGCCACCCACGGGTTGTGGTCAGTGAGGGGACCACTGCTGCTGCGTACTTCTGCCAGGAGGATGGATGATGTGCAGCAAGATGGATGAGCCCGCCGTTGCTCGAGGCTGCTCCTGACAGGATGAAATATGGATATACAGTTCACTGTGCAGGGAATCACACACCGGAGACTTAAGCAGGGTTCACCGGGTTTTACATCACAAGTTCTTAGTACAGTTCACAGTACAGTCCACACAGTTAACTCCGTACACTCGCTCTGAACCCTCTGCAGCCAGGTTTCCTTTCTCAGACCCTTCATTCTCTGAAACCTTTCAGGCTTTCCTCTCCTCTGTTCTTCCTGTGGGCTGTATGATGGCAGCTCGGTCCTTTGTTTGGCTTCTCCCGGTGTATGGGTAGCAAGCCTGGGTCCTATATGCTGCTGTTTCTCCAGCCCGTGTTTTGGGTGACTAGACCTGGAATCTGTGCCTCCCCGTCGGTGTGTTTGTGTACCGGCGTGTAGCTACGGTCACCCAGAGCCGACTCTCTGGTCCCAGCCTAGCCTTGGATGTCCCTATCTTGCAAAGGATCACTGGGCTCTCTCATACCCTTGTAGCTACCTGGGTACGTCAGGGGAATCTGTTTTGCCAGTAGTTTGTCAGCACTGCCGTCTTCCTCGGACCCAGCTGTACTGGTCCGGTCTCTCCCTTTCCTGTGGGCTTCAGGCTATGAAGCGGGCTTTCTCTCCAGGGAACGGTGTCTCGCAGGATTCTGCGCCTCCAGGGAGCCCAGACCCTCAGGGAAGTGCCACTCAGTCTTTTCTGCTCAGCCTACTCTGGCCTACTTGGTCTTTACTGGTCTTTACTGGTCGGCTCACTCTGGCATACTGACTAACTCCTCCTAGTGTTCCCCTTTTGTACTTGGTTTGTCACCTGACCTATGTCCCCACCCACTATGACTGGCCCTACCATCCCTTGCCCGCCTAGAGTCCCAGGCTCTGGGTTGGGTCTTGTGTCGGTGGGTGTGTGCTTGAAGGTGTGTGTGTAACAACCTGTCTCCACCTGCCTGGCTGCAGTTCCTACCTGTGGCCACCCTGGTCGCAGGGGCACCACATAATAATCACCTAGGCAGGTTAGTGATGCAACAAGATTATTTTGTATTCGTACAGGGTATTTCAGCAACTTCAGGTAGATGACCACAATGCCATGCCCGCTGTCCACAAAATCAGAAATCAGCCAGCAAAATAGTCTATAGGATCATTCCTAAAATCCAGGAGGTAGATCTCACTACTGTAGTATTCAAATTAAGTTCCAAATTCTATTGTCCATCCTTGAGTTTAAGAATCAGCCTTAGCTCTAATACTATGGCTTACAAATCACAATACCAACAGACATTCCCCGAAACATGTGTCTTCTTCTAATCTCCTTTCAGCCCCTAGTTGATCAAAGACAAACACACCCAAGCCCTTTAACCATCAGGTACATTCAATGTTAATGTAGCTTGATTGCATTATGCTTGATATAATCAGGCTCAAAGAGACATTCTGGTACATCACATTCCCCCTTAACTTGTGAACAATAAAATTGACTTTACTATCCATCCATGCAGAAAAAGTATGATAGCTCCTCTCAGCTCTCACCAACAAAAAGAACATTGGAGATTGGAAATTTATACTTTTCCTTTAACATAAATCTGTAGTTTCCATCAGATTCAGGTAACAGTACATTCTTGTTATCATGGCTCCCGACTCTATATTCCACTCTTCTTCAACTGCTCCAACTTCAGATATCTGGAAAACTCTGTGACCTACCTTGCTGCTGTGTTATAAACAACAGAACATGAAAAATTGCTCCACAATTATCAAGGGCACTGGGTTGCACAAATGGTGTGATAGTGGAGGCAATTATATACAAAATGACCAATTATATTTCCCTATCTAGCTTAGTCATTATGTTTAGATAGCCATTTTCACCTAACAACCATAGTTATAGCTAGTAATTTCTTTAGTTTAATGTGTATTAGTGAAAGAATCATTTAATGCATGCAGGGCATCCACTGCAGAGCACAGTCTATCTTAATGACCATGTAAATACGAAGGGCAGATTTATCATTAGCAAGCTTGTGCGTGTGCTTCGCAAGTGTTATGGAAAGTATTTGGCCTCCGAATAAACTCATACGTATGAAAACTCAATGCAACCTCTCATTAGCTTTCAGCTTATTTGCCGTGTCTTGTTTTAATTATTCCCTAGTGGGAGGTACCAAGGATTGATATAAACCCCCATATTTGCATGATTTAAAAGTAACAGGTCATCAGGTGCACACATACCTATCCAAAATAATGGTAGTGATAGGGAGCGATGAAAACAACAAATTCACAGATAATTGCCATTTCCATGTTTGCTTGCCTATAGTGGTGTATATATGTGTATATATGTATATGGTAAGAGCAATGAGTCTCTTGCATTACCTGATGATTTTCACGATTACTTATTCATATGCAGGAGAAGAGTTCAAGGAGACGAGCAAATGCTGAAAAAGTGGAAATCTCAGACTTGGGTTGGAGTTACTTATTTGCATAGATTTGTATGTTGGTTATTACATGCAAATACATTTGCATAATATATTTAAAGAGTAAACATAGCAATTAAATGTAAAAGTAGAGATATGTGGCACTCATTGAATAATTGTGTGTTTGAGTAGGATTATTCCCTTCACCCTCGGGCCATTTGCCATTTGCCGTTTTCCGTTTTTCCCACCCCTTTTCCAAGAGCAATAACTTTTTTTATTTTTCCGTTATATAAACATATGAGGACTTGATTTATTCCGGACAAGTTGTCCTTTTGAATGACAATATTTATTTTACCATATAGTGTACAGGAAAATGTAAAAAAAATTCCAAGTATGCTGCAAACGCAAAGAATTGTGGAAAAAAAAATTCAGAAGTTTTTAAAGAAAAAGAATTGCACTTTTGCACCATTTTCCGTGACCCGTAGCGTTGTCATTTTTTTTAGATCTGGGGCTGTTTGATGGCTTATTTTTTGTGGATTGAGTTGACGTTTCTAATGATACCATTTTTGGGTTGATGAGATGTTTTTATCACCCGTTATTGCATTCTATTGCAATGTTGCGGTGGCTAAAAAAATTTATTTTGACGTTTGGACTTTTTTTGGTTACGCAGTTGACAAATCTGAATGTGGTGATACCAAACATGTGTTTGTTTTTTTTATTTTGTAATAGTTTTATTTTCAATCGGGCAAAAGGGGGGTGATTTGAATTTTTTGTTTTTTTTTCATACTTTCAAACTTTTGTTTTCATTATCTTACACTGCCCAATAGGAGACCTCAGTGTTACATAGTCTGATTGCTTGTGTTATGTGGAGATGAGCTGCAGCACATCTCTATATAGCACAAATAACCAATTCATGTGGATACCGGCGCTCACCAGGCATGCACATTAAGTAATTCCAGACAGCTTCCGGGGTCATCAGAGGATCCCGTGTGGTCAAGAAAAGAGCAGAGGTCCAGTAATCGCATCATCTGATGTCCTATCACTGCAGGCAATGGCGCGATTCCTGCCGCGTGGCTTTGAATTGCGTGGTCAGTGATTGACAGCACGATCCAAATGGTTAACAGCATCAATCGGATCAGCAATCTCAGCTGAGATGTGTGGGGGATAATGCGAGCTCAGTGTGTGAGCTCACATCAGGGGAAATACATGAAAATGGAAGGAAAGAGAGTGCAATAGGGTCTTATCTTCAATGAGAAATAAAAGATATATGTGGTTACTGCTCACCTGGACAGGTTGTGTAGCATACAACTGGCATACACACAAAATGGCAGCTGCAGGGTCCACACATGATCGGGAACTGTAGATAACCAAAGAATACACAGGACTGTGTTTCGCCGGACCTGTGCTGCCAACAGAGGAGACGTCCAAAGTGGTGTTGGTAGCAAGTGGCTTTTTATTTCAACTAACGCGTTTCGGAGCCAGACCCGACTCCTTCCTCAGGGTACACACATCAGGGGAAGGGACACAGTCAAGTTTGTATATATATCTGTGGTCGTGAAGGGGTTAAACTCAAATGATAAATGGAAAAAAAACTTGGTACTCCAGAGCAGATACTAGAAAATCAGGTACTTATTTCACTGACGCAATCCGATTGTGTACATGGGTTTGAAGTTTCGGCTGATTCAGGCCTTTATCAGTATGGATGGCAAACAAGAAATTATGTAGCATCAGCACTATTGATATGCAGTATGAACCTCTGGGAAAGGCACCTTTCTCCAGCGACTTTATTCTACATATCAGTCTATCTTTTACTACTTGGTGAATGCAATAAAAAAAACTAGATGCAAAGATAGAATCGGTGCTGTAGTATTTATCTTATCTCCTATATATACATATATACAGTATACAATGGTACTAATAAAGACATCGTGTTCCATAAAAAAATATGTCCTCATAGGGTTCACAAATACATTACATTATTATGATTTTCTCCAAATTTGTCCCGTTAAAAATGTCAACTTGTACAGAAGAAGACGCCCCAGGAAAAATTAGAGTTATGGCTATCGCAAGGGAAGACTGATACAAAAAATAAGAAAAACCACTGCCACTGGCATAAACTCCAGAAAGGGCTTTTGAGTTTGCTACTTTGGAACAATCACCCCCACGCTAGATTGCTTTCTGGTCAATAATAAGTACATGTGAGGAACTGATCTCTTGGATCAAGTACTGAAGCTTTTTTCGATTGCTTTAGAGCATGACACACACCTGAGCATTACTGTATAAATCACCAAATTAGTCTTCAAATGTGCATGGTACTCACACTCCAGAGCCCTGTGCTGCCATGTTCAAGCAAAGATAATGAGTTGGACCACTTGTTGTGTATTTCTAAAACCTAAAAGCAGCATATTAAATATTTAAATCATTCTATAGTGTCACAAGCTGAGCGCCACATTTGTAGCACTAAATTGTCATATCTATAGAAAATTCCTATTTACACCAAATAAGCCAGAATTATTACATAATTTTTGGCAAAAAAAAATCCTTGCCTGCCTTCAACCATTTAAATTTTGTGTTTTTTGGCCACTTTACACGTCCCGATATCGGCGTCCAACTCCAATAAAAAGTCACGTGGTTTGTGCGTTGGCCCCGATATCGTTCGTGCGTTGTGTGGTGTAAATGTCCAATACGATGCACGAACAATGCCAAAACGATATCGGGGACGAATTGTGCAGGCTCTCCAATGGCCCGATATTGGATGGACATTGTGGCTGGATCGTGCAGTGTGACAGCCCAACTACGATGTGGAGCACAACTTCCCCTATTCTCTCCCATGTTAAAAGGTCGTTCCTGGGTCGGCCGTACAAGGGGGTGTACACATCGTAGAGACGTTGTATGCCGATATCGCGCTGTGTAACATCTCCTATGCGATCTTGGAATTCTGCCCAGAAAAAGTGCGCTCCCGCGGCGTTGGATCCAATATCGAACCGACGTTGGGACGTGTAAAGTGGCCATTAGTCAAAACAACAAAGGGTGTGGCATGTCAGGGGAGGGAATGTGGTATGATTTGGTGTAAAATGCAACACCCAAAAAAAAAGAGGGGGCTGCTACATCTTTAGTATTAAATTAATTAGGCTGATCCACAAATATGCTGTGGGCAATTTATAAACATATGAATACTGTACACATGGACAAAATTGTTGATACCCTTCTGTTAAAGTAAGAAAAACCCTGGATGGTCAGTGAAATAACTTGGAGCTGGCAAAAATAACTTTCAATTTAAAGTTTCTGAATATCAACTAATGACAATCAGACTTTGCTTTTAAATCATGGTTCAACAGAAAAAAAAATTAAAATGAAAAAGGCCTGAACAAAAATGATGGAAGTCTTAAGGCCGCTTTACACATTGCAATATCGTTCCGATATTGCATACGATTTCACGGGAGCACGCACGTTTTTGCCACTTGTCCAAGATCGGATAGAAGATGTCACACAGGGAGATATCGGCAACGCAGCTACGATGTCGTACGCCCCTTTTTCACACTGTGTCTGAGCAACTCAGGGAACGACCAATTAACATTGTAGTGAATAGGGGAAGTTGCGCTCCAAATTGTAGTTGCGCCGTCACACAGCAGGATCCTGCCAGATCGTCAAGCCAATATTGCACGGTTGAAGAGCATGCACAATCCAAAAACGATATTGTAGTTGCATCGTTTTTGAGTCGCGTTGCCCATTTACACGACACAACGCACCAATGATAACAACTGCAACGCCCGTACCATGTGACTTTTTATCGTAGTTGCATTGCGATATCGTGACATGTAAAGCGGCATTTAACCTAATATTTTGTTGTACAACTTTTTGAGGCCATCCCTGGAAATGATTACTGTAGATCTGAATGAGACGTCTGCACTGATACATAGGTATTTTAGATGACTTCTTGTGAGCAAACTTCTCTGTGTGTCTCAAGTGTGAAAGCGCCTTCTCCAGTCTAAAAGTTTCAGCTCCTTCTTCAGATGTTCAATACGATTTAGTTCAAATTCAAAACCCTAACCATGACATACAAAGCCATACACAACCTGTCCCCTCCATATATCTGTGACTTGGTCTCCTGGTAGTCTCCTACATGATCTTCTCAAGATCTCCTTCTCTACTCCACACTTATCCCTTCTTCCCACAACCACATGCACGACTTCTCGCGTGCATCTCCCATACTCTGGAACTCTTTGCCCCAACACCTTAGACTCTTATTAACTGTGGAAAGTTTTTACAAGGAACCTGAAGACCCACCTATTGCGACAAGCCTACAACCTGAAGTGACCCTCAGTCTACCAAACCACTGCAGGGCCAACCCTACCCTCTCCTAATGTATCCTTACCCATCCCTTGTAGACTGAGGGCCCTCATAGGTAGGGTTGTCTCCCCTTATGTACTGTATCCTCATCCTTTCCTTGTAGATTGTGAATCCTCGTGGGCAGGGTTATCTCCCCTTACCTGATGTATCCTCACCAATCCCTTGTAAACTGAGCTCTCACAGGCAGGGTTCTCTCTCCTCACCTACTGTATCCTCACCCATCCCTTGCAGACTGTGATCCCTCGTGCGCAGGGTCCTCTCTCCTCCCCTGCTGTATCCTCATCCATCCCTTGTAGACTGTGAGCCCTCGTGGGCAGGGTCCTCTCTCCTCACCTACTGTATCCTCTCCCATCCCTTGTAGACTGTGAGCCCTTGCAGGCAGGATCATCTCTCTTCCTGTACCTGTCTGTGCCTTGTATTGCTCATAATTATTGTACTTGTCTATGTATGCTCTTTTCACATGTAAAGTGCAATGAAATAAACCCAGCAAAGGCAAATAATCCTTCAGCGAACTCAGGAATATTAAAAATAATAATTTATTTATTCTGTTTAAAATTTCATGTTACAGGCAGTGGATACCCCAGCACGTAGGAGAGAATCTACACATTTCGACTCTAGCAAGTCTTAGTCCATGGATTACATGCATCATTGTAAGTAACATATTTTAAACCAAATAGCAGGAAACAGGGAGGGGAAAATTCAGTAATGCTGTTCTCATTTGCATTACTAATTAGTTTGCTAATTACCACCACCCTGTAACCTACTGATCAAGTTAGCAAGAAACATGCATAACTCGATTAAAAATTGGACATAAAAGGTTCTTCATATGACTATTGAAAGACACAAACTAAACAATAGATCTGTGCAGCACAAATAGCAAGACCAAGTATACATTTGTCTATAGAAAAAGTCTGCCTGTGATGATCCCACCAGCTGCTACATGTGTATTATAAAAAGGATATAAATATATCTTATAAAAAAAAATTTAAAATTTGAAAAAAAAAACAATAAAGAAATAAAAAAAAAATTTGGACGAAAAAAAAAAAAAAAAAAAAAAAGGCAGGACGAAGAAAATGAAAAAAATAAAAAAAATGTAAATAATAATAAAAAAAGAAAAATAAGTTTTTTTTGCTAGTTAGGGATATAACAAACAGTGACCAATTATATTTTATTTCAAATATTGTTTTTGTATAAAGACTGCTAATTGTATTGCACGATCAGATTCTGTCTAATATTTGGACCAGTAGGGACTCTAGTACAGAGTCTAGAAATCCAATAGGATTCGGGATTGAGGACCTTTCTTTTTTAAATTCCCTCCACCTTTGAAAGATTTTTTTCTTTCTACATCCCAAAACCTGAAGTTCTTTGCAAAGTGTTTTGATGCTGCTGTCATATTTAGCGCATCAGGATAGTTTGTATCTGCAAGATGTCTCCTGATGCCTTTTTTCAGAAGAGTAATTGTACAGCCCACATGTTGCACATTGCATGTTGCATTCGATGCACATGTTGCATTCGATCAAGTATCTAACACCGGGAGTGTTACAATTTATGAATTGCTTTATGGGGTAAGTAACTTCCGTATTTTAGGATCTAAACTTACTTTTAAGTGCATAACTTCATGTAGGGCATGATAGCCAGGTAGAGTCTTGTGTGGTAATATAAGAAAACTTGGGAAAAGTTTATGAGCCAATTTTGGAACTTTTTTGGCTACCTATTGAACTTCATCATTCCGTAAAACATTACAGAGTTTTTTTTATCTTTATACAGTATCGGCAAATATTTTTTAATAATTATGTTACTGATGACACGAATCTGAGGTTAAAATTCAGTTGAAAACACAATATTGTTTGATTTTTGTTTCTTAATTGTGCTTTGTTTTTATCCTGTTTACAATTTTTTCAGCGCTTTTTAAAGAGGACCTGTCACCCTCCCTGCTGCACGGCAATCTAAATGCAGCACTGAATGCAGCATGTCTGCTACATTCAGGGAAGGGGTCTCCTATATGTCTGAGTGCTGTGTACCCCTAGATATAGCCTTAAAAATACTTACAGTTAGAAGCCATGGAGGCAGTCACTGTGGCTGGAGGGAGTTCGATTGACTGTGGTCATTCCCTACCCCTCTGCCTCTCTGTGTGCCACCTCCTGCTGTGTTGTTTATGCTTTGTCAGGGCAGGAATCTGGAGCTGACATCAGGACGAATGAATGGCATGCTGTGAGTGACAGAGAGGAGGATAGGAGGAAAGCATAAACATCCAGCAGGAGACGGCACACAGATTCAGTGGGGGATGGAATGGCCACCGTCAATCAAGCTCCCTCCAGCTACAGTGACTGCCTCCATGGCTTCTAACTGTAAATTTTACAAAGGCTATATTTCTGGGTACACAGCACACTGACACATGGAGGACCCCTTCCCTGAATGCAGCAGACATGCTGCATTCAGTGCTGCATTTAGATTGCCATGCAGCAGGGGGGTGACAGGTCCTCTTTAAGGTCCAATTGTGATACCCTCTCAAATGTAGTCTGTGTAATATTTTTCTGCCTTTTTTCATAGATATATGTTGTAGAGCAGTTTCTTTTTGCACTGATAAGTTCTCCTGCTGGAATATTTTTGATTACATGGGTAAGGGAACAAGATGAAGCTCCCAAGACTGAATTTGAGTATGCGTTTTTCCTATAAGGGTACACCATTATCCTGTTACCATCCCCCACTAGCATTACATCCAAATAATTGATATTATTTATTTGATGGCAGAATATGAAAGTAAAGTTAATGGGATTATTACTCAGATAATCAACAAACTTGTTTGCTTCTGTGGTTTGACCTTTCCAGATAAGAATCTGGTCATCTATGTACCGCCCATAACAAAAGATTTTATCTTGAAAAACATTATTTTCATTAAAAATACTTTTTTCCTCAAAAACAGCCACAACTATATTATCTAATGAAGGGTAAAATTTTCCCCCATACTTACACCACTTTTTTTGTAGGAAATAGTTCCTGTCAAATCTAAAGTAGTTGTGCGTTAATAAAAAATGTACAGCTGACAGGAAGAATTTCCCCAACTTCTCTGGGTACGAGCTGTGTTTAAGTAGAAACATTTGTAATGTTTCCATAATAATATTTATAATTCCATAGCACTTTACATGCATTTGCTACACTGTCCCTATTAGAGCTCACAATGTAAACATCCTATCAGTATGTCTTTGAAATGAGGGAGGAAACCCATGCAAACACGGGGAGAACATACAAACTCCTTGCAGATGTTGTAACCAAATGAACCAGGTGGCATGACCTGAGCTGTACTCGGGTGACCCGAGTTACCTGCCCTTATGATGCCGCAGCGCTGCAAGCTCTCCTTCTGGGACCAGAATAGACCAGCGATAGAAACTTTGTTTGTCTTCTTGGTCTCTGGTGAAGCAGAGCCAAGAGTGTTCAGCACAGAGATGAGGGTCGAGGGGTTAATAAAGATGCAGTCCCTAAATGTGTTTGATTTTTTATTTATATATATATTTTTCAATGAATTTAAAAAAAAAAAAATTGACATGGGCTTCGTCATATTTTTGTATGCCAACCAGGTACAGCAAGCAGGTACGGTCTGCCCCCTATCCCCAGCTGCCTATTTGTACCTGGCTGGAAACAAAAATATAGGGAAGCCCTTTTGTAAAATATTTCATGAATTTTATTAAATAATTAAACAAAATTGACATGGGCTTTGCCCTATTTTGTGTCCAGCCAGGTACAACTAGGCAGCTGGGGGCTGGAATCCACCCCCTGGGTGGCCCAAGCTTTCTAGGTCCCCCACCCACTGCGAATTGCCGTCCGCAGCCGCCCCAGAAAATGGCGCGTTCATAGAAGCGCCATCTTCTGGCGCTGTACCCGACTCATGCAGGGCCCTGGTGCATGTGGTTCACTGGGTAATAATAGGGTTAGGGCCTGCTTTGTGCTATCAGCTGGCACTACGTCTATGCAGAGCAAGAAGCCTGAACCCTGACCTCCCGCCCAAACACTCCAGACGCTGGCCGGAAAAAGCCGAGCGCGGGGCATTGCAGTGAGTAACAAAGTTAATGAGTGGCCCCAGAAATAGAAGCGAGACGGCAGGAGCCGTCGAGGGAGCAGTAAGTATGATTATAATGTTTATTAATATATTAATAATTTTTTGATTTTTTTACAGCCTCCGCACCACCCTCTCCATCTAATGTCTGTAAAAGTTCAAGCTCGGGGGGTTCGGATGCAAGTTTGTGTCATCCCCAGCCCCGAGCTCGAACTTTACAAAAAAATCGGGCAAACCCGCTGATCCCGATCATTGGGGGGTTCACCCATCACTACTCATAACCAATAGACAATGCAAGAAGCATCTTACATGGGCCAAGGAGAAAAAGAACTTGATTGTTGCTCAGTGATCCAAGGTGTTTTCAGATGAAAATAAATTTTGCATTTTATTTGGAAATCAAGGTCTCAGAATCTGGAGGAAGAGTGGAGAAGCCACAATCCAAGCTGCTTGAGGTCTCGTGTGAAGTTTCCACAATCAGTGATGGTTTGGGGGGCCATGTCATCTGCTGGTGTAGGTCCTCATCAAGACCAAAGTCAGCATTGCCATCTAACAGGAAATCTTTGAGCACTTCATGCTTCTCTCTGCCGACAAGCATTTTTGAGATGGAGATCTCATTTTCCAGCAGGACTTGGCACCTGTCCACACCGCCTGACCTAAACCTTATAGAGAATCTATGAGGTATTGTCAAGAGGAAGATGAAAGACTCCAGACCCAACAATGCAGACGAACTGAAGGCTGCTATCAAAGCAACCTGGGCTTCCATAACACCTCAGCAGTGCCACAAGCTGATCACCCCCATGTCACGCCGCATCGATGCAGTACTTCATGCAAAAGGGGCCCTGACCAAGTAGTAAATGCATTAACTGTACAGACTTTTCAGTAGGCCAACAATTATGATTTAAAAATCAATATTTCAGTTGGTCTTATATAATATTCTAATTTTTAGAGATAAGGATTTTGGGTTTTCATTGTCTGTAAGCCATAATCATCAACATTAACATAAATAAACACTTGAAATATATCACTCTGTTTGTAATGACTCTATATAATATACAAATTTTCACTAGTGAGGAAGTGAAAAACTCTAATGCCACCCAATAATGGTAGCAAACCTTGAAGTCATAATCGACTCTTTAGCAAGCCTTTGTGCCAGATCAGAACCCCAAACTGCAGATGCTGCGTTTGGGGGTGACTGCCCCTCGTCAGTGCAGTGTGTGGGAATTCTGATGTGGCTGTATGAGAGGCTGAGACGAGGTCTGGGGACACGCTATTCTCCGCATGGAGAGGAATCTGCCAGCCAGCATAAGGAGACAGATAAGCTATATAATATATGTGTTTCACTTTATGTATTGAATTACTGAAATAAATTACATTTTTGATGATATTCTAATCTATTGAGATATCTATCTATCTATCTATCTATCTATCTATCTATCTATCTATCTATCTATCTATCTATCTATCCATCTATCATCTGTCTACCCGCCTATCTATCTCAATTCTTTCACTCATCTTCAAAAGTGATTACCGTATTTCAAACTCTTAACTTGACATGACACATATGGTAATTCTCAGATCCGTATTCTCTTTTCAGCAAATGCCTTAAAAGCACATGCAAAGAACTAGTCATATACTCTGTGTATGGTTTGATTAAGTTAAAGCACCAAGACAAAAATATTGCAAACTTACATTAGGCTTTCATGTCCGATTGTAAAGACATATTAAAATAATTAGCGCTGATTAATGGACATTTTACAAGTCTACTAAACCAATCTTCAGAGTCCAATATCCATGAATGCTACTTTTACAGAAGTTGCAGTGAAACCCACAGGATAAAAGCCTCGTCTTTATAATTGCCCTATATTGTAGAAATGGGTTTCAGTTTTATTCTTTCCCTGTTATGTTCAAAAGCATAAAGGCAGCCTCTTGCTTCTATTCTTTGATGCGGCTACAGAGAAGAGCATTTTACTTTGTGTGAGAAAATGTGAAACATCCGATAACTACAATGGATTGGCGGATACTTTGCAGTTGAGATATTTTATTACCACAGTGCCATTTTCATATGTTACCTGCTCATCTTAGGAGACAGTCCATTCTACCGGTGCACACACAAAGCCATACAGTCACACAGTTATTAGGAAGTTGCAAAGCTGCACTTAACTTTAATGACATCGTGTTGGGATATAGTTTTCCAAATATTACATTTCCCGGTGTCTGTCATGTCAAAGTGCCTTATAGTTCTTTCCACTTATTATATATTTTTTAGTTACTTTTTAACCTCTTTTAAATATGATACTGACAAAATCCAAGATATTCTATAGAACTAAAAGTGTCCTAAAATGGCACTACACCTCTTTTTGTGAAGACTATCAGAACCTGGAGGTCTTTAGAGTCTTTAGATGGTTGAAGCCCTTTGCTAGTTGTCCCCTTTTGCCCTTTTTGTGCTCCAACTTGTAGGGCACAATTTAATTTTTTTATGAATAATTGAAAAGCATAAGGCTTTTTGGGTGCAGTGCCAAATTTGTGGTTGGTTGACAGTTGATTACCGGTAGATAAGCTAATCCTTACATGAGTTGTTTCCTTTACACAATCCTTTATATTTCACTATTAGGTCCATTGGGTGAATTAGGCAATAGTTGCCTTTCAGGCCCCACATCTATAATTCCAGAGTGGGGCTTGTGGAGCTGGAGAAATCACTTTAAGAGAACCTATCAGCAGCATTTTATTAAGTAAAGTACAGACAGGTCCATATTGGCGCTGTCATGCTGATTAAAATGATACCTGAGGTGAAGACATTTGTTATGTAGATTTTCTTTAATATGTGTTTAAAGTTTTCATCTATTTATATATCCGTTGGGGCAGGCTTGTGGGGTGGGACTTGTTGAAAGGTCTTTAGCTCTGTTCCGGCAATTCTACTACCTCTGAGTGTCTCTTCTTATTGTTTCAATTTTGCACTGGCACAGTCCTAACTGTGGGTGGCCCTTGCACAGATCAATTTCTTGTCAGTCTTTAGGAAAAATTAAATTTTCCTGAACCATGCAATTTATCGAATTTGAGTATTGCGGGATCTGCTCATCTCCAGAGACAATATTGAATGAAGGCAAGAATATATGTGGCGCCCCTCCGGTCTGGCCACCACAAAGGGGTACTGCACCCATCCCACGGGTTTGGTATTCCTGTTTTCAAGGAACGGGATGATAAGTCCAGACACCCTCAAAAGCACCCAACACCCCCGATCCCAGGGTCGGCGGGTGGACCCAATAGAGGGAGGGCCAGTGGGATGGAGGGAAAAAAGGTTAAGGGTGAGAAGTTAATTTGGATCTGTCGAGAGGAAGCAGTGGAAGGAGGAGGATCTGGAGGACTTGAGCAGGGAGGAGCTTGTCCTGGGTCCTGGAACGGCCGATTGCAGCGGGGCAGAAGGAGCCCTACAGGCACGGGCAGTGAGCAATCCACCCATGTGCCCAAATCTGAAGTGAAGCGGAAGAGCAGGTTGAGAACCAGGGGACCGACTCTGAAGGTGGTGAGGAGACTCTACACACCAACCACAGAACTGGAGGCCACAAGATCTAGAGGAGCTGTGGCCAACTCCCAACACATTTGTAGAGAAGGTAGCCATATTAGGGTCTGGGGACTTGGTACCAGTTGCTTGAGAGGACTTGTGGCTGATGGATTGGGGCACTGTGTGTGGAGACACCAGCAGGAGAGAGGCAGGCAGGCAGCACTGAGAGAAAGAGCAACCCATGAGGGAAGTAACATAAGGGGGTGTCTTGGATTCACTGAGGACTATCCAGACTGAAATTGTGCAAGGACAGTACCCTGTAACACCGCCAAGTGAGAAGTTAAGTAAACCGGGTATAGAACTCAGAACTGTGTGTGAGACTGTTCATTTCCCAACTTAGGAGCGTTAGACTGATAAGCCGTACAGGCTGCAGAAGCCCCGCCTGTGAGTCGCTTCAATTCCCCTTGCCCGCCAGAACAACCCTGCTGGCCCTGTCACTGAACATCCCATTGGTTGCCCTTGGGAACCACTCCACCCGTGGGGAGCAAAACCACCACAGCTGCCATCCCATCGTCCCCAGAGGTCCTGCACTGAAGCGTCGGCCACAAATAGCTGAATACCACGGTTGGCATCTCGACAACTCTCCCTAAATCTGTATTCCCCGAACTTTTATTGATGGTCTTGATCTCGTGACCCCCCAGCAGAACTATTGCCCGGTTCCAAGCACCCCACAGCCCTTGGGGTGTGTCATATACTACATTTTTCAGATTGTAAGACAAATGTTTTCCTTCAAAAATAGGGAAAATAATGGGCGTGCGGTGGTCAAATATAGCTTACGGGAGTAAGGTCACAGGAGGCAGGGACACTGCTGCAGGAAGCCGGTGGCAGCATCATGAGTGGTGCGATTCAGCAGGACCTAAGCTGGGATGAGGGGGTGTGCTGGTGATGCAAGGCAGGTGCCATTTATCTCCTGTCGATTAATGCAAAAGGCACTGAATATGCAGATTGAGATCTTGGAGAGCCAAGATATTCGGCCTATAAGCCGGACTATAATTACTACAAGCTGGACCCCAATTTTAAAATGAAATATACTTTTCTTTCCTATTGTCCTTTTGTAAAATTGGGGTGCATCTCTTGGTCCGGTGCATCTTATAGTCCGAAAAATATGGTACTTACAATCATAATACATGAACCAATCTGCCCATCTGTCTTGATTGACTGGATGAGCACATTAAAATAGATTTTTTTGTACAGTTATAAAATAATTTGTCATTTTATTCTAAAAAATCATGTAGATATTGTTCCCTTTTGATGGCTCCTGAGGTAGGCTGTTCGGAGGAGTATTTCTTATTTTTCAAGAAGCCTTGTTTCCTCTGGAGTTCGAATCTTTTTTCTCCTGATGGAGGAAGCGTCTCATTGTCTTTTGAGGAGGTTTCGCCATATTTAACGGTGAAAACTTAACTGTAAACTTTATTTTATTTCTTTTATTCTCAAAGTTTGATAAAAACTTTAGAAGTAAAAAAAACTTCAAGTCTAACATTGGCGATGATATATGTGTATTACACTTGTGTTTTATAAAGAAGTAAATTTTTCAGTAATAGAAAAGTCAAATGCGAGAAATCATCTAAATATCAGACAACCTTGCGCTCTCGTAGTTGTTATTTTTTTTTTCCGTTTGATCTTTTAGCTTTGTGTTGATACTCAAGAAACATCACGGACATAAGGCCTCTCGAATATTTTTATACAAACATCGAGCTCTAAGCCATCTTGCTTGTTGTAATGTTAACAAAAGATACATCTAAGGAAAAAAAGCTTTCTAAAAAGAAAAAAAATACTATTTTATTTCTAGGGCATCTCTAGATTGGACCTTGAAGTCTTGAAGTGACAGCCATTCTGACGAGAAGCTTAAAACCAGGCACAAGCTTAACAGCCTGTCCTCCACTACAAAGCCAATGGAAACATGACAAACACATTCACCGACGAAGACCAGAAATATATATTAAAAGTAAATAGGACGAGCAAACAAAAGGGAAAGACTTAAGCTTTATGCGCTTTGTTTTAGTTTTTGATAGTGGAGGATGTTTATGATGTTGTTTACTCAGTAACACAAGAAAGATGAAAATGTTACAAAATGAGAAAAGAAATAGGAATTTTAGGATAAGTCACTTAACAAATGGTATTTGGGAAAAAAAAACATGTATCAAATGGATGAAGAAAGTTAAATGTACATTGTATACGGAAAAGGTTGTCTACCTTCGGCAATTACTTTTGAAGGATTCTTAAAGAGGACCTCTCACCCCCCTGGTGCATGGCAATCTGCTGCATTCAGGGAAGGGGTCCCCCATGGCTCTAGCCCCCCTGTGCGCTGAGATATACACTTTATAAAACTTACATTTAGTGAGTCCGGAGGGCCTTCCTTCTTCTGGACTCAGCGCTGGCACGGATGTTCTCCCCGCCTCCGGCCGCTCTGTGCCACCTCCTGCTGCTCTGTTCTCCTCCTTATTGTGTCCGCCCCCTCCTCACCTGCGCGATGTCTAAGCTTCTGTTCTCATGCAGGCGCATAGCAAGGCCATGATGTCAGCCGCCGGCTCCTGTCCTCGTTGTGCGCCTGCGCGAGAACAGAAGCTTAGACATCGGACAGGCGAGGAGGAAGAACAGAGCAGCAGGAGGCTTCGCAGAGCGGCCGGAGGTGGGGAGAACCTCCGTGCCAACGCTGATTCCATAAGAAGGAAGGCCCTCCGGACTCACTAGATGTAAGATTTATAACAAGTATATTTCAGCGCACAGGGGGGTTAGAGCCATGCGGGACCCCTTCCCTAAATGCAGCATACATTCAGTGATGCATTTATATTGCCATGCACCAGGGAGTGTGACAGGTCCTCTTTAAAGTGTAAAAATCTTTTCATTGAACAACAAAACATTACTGCACTGGTTGTTAATGATAAGTCACGAAGCAGGTAAGCTAATGATTTTTTTGTGGCATTTGACTTATTTTCGCACATTTTTCTGTGCTCTTTTAAAAACTGCATTTTATGGCTGTCTAGGCATGGCAAGCGTCTGCCAGCACTGCATGTGTATTCCCACAGCTTCTGAGAGCAGGATGATAGTGAGAAGTGCAATGTGACAGCAGAGAAGGGGTTAACAGAGATCCTGACTGAGCTGTGTGGAGCCAGATGACAGATCTTTCAAGGGCAAGTGACTCACCGTAGCCGGGACTCCGAGGGACAGGCGTTTCTTCTTCCACCTTGTCACGGGAACCGCGCCTGCCGGTAGAGGGGCCCGGTGGTCCAGATTCAATAAAGAGACGTTGTTAGTTGAACAGATTAAGGGGTTAATTGTTTCGTGACGCCACCTATGAGTGTTCCGGTGATTCCACCGGCGCTGCTTGGGCCTCCGGGGGATGGAATGCAGCAGGATGAAACACTCCCCACAGGCTGAGCGGTGATCCCCGGAGCCAGGAGCTGCACAAGATGTTCTGAGGCAGCTGCGGTTACCTTAGTGTGCGGAGAGAGGCAGTTCATAAGAAGGCACGTACACTGAAAGTCTCTGTAACGGGTTCTTTACTGTAACCAGCAGGTGATACATGGCATACAGTGACGGGTAACGGACCGGGTGGACTTAGCAATGACCAGTGTATCTCAGAGATCCGCTGTGTTCCTCCATTCTAACTAAGCTGTGTTGCCGAGGTCACCATGGAATGCCAGATCGGGTACAAGGAGGCTGCTTCAATTGCCCTACCGGGGAATTCTGGCCGGATTTGTGGGGAGCCTTGGGTCCTTTTAGTGGGTACTCCGCTGGCTAGACGACTCTGTGTGTGCGGCGGTGGTGGGGTGCTCCTGTAAAGCGGTCCCTCCACTCCTGGTTCGCGTAGCAGTGCTGAACAAGTACTTGCTTCGGTACCAGTAGACCGGTTGTAGATGGGCACGGGGATGTTTTGACCTGTATGCAGTCGCCCAGGGTCCGGTTGTTGAGGCACCGAAGTAATGGCGCCCAACCGGGAGTGATGGCCAGGGGGCTGCACGGGACTGTGCAGGCCCCCTCTCCTAGGTTGCAGAGCTTGTTGTTTTTGCTCCCTTCTCCTACGTTGCCAATCCAAAAGTCCTCTCTTCTCTACTACTCACTACCTCTACACTCCGCCCACCAGGACCTTATTGGCCCTCTATGCTGATGTGCATGTAGGGTATAGAGCTCTGAGTTTTAACTGAGTCATTGCTTAGTCAGAGAATATAGCTGCTGCTGTCTTGGCTGCAATACCCTCCTGTGACACACTCGTTGCGGGGCGCCACACAAGCTTCCAAGGAGTTTGCACTGATCCTGACATTGTGACATTGCTTAGCAATTGTGTTATAGCCTCAGTTAATCTGATACATTATTTCCTCATGAGCTGCAGTCAGGGATGTAGGCCACACCCCTTTACCTTATATGGTTACATACCACATGTTCACTGTGAAGACGGATCTGACTGATAATAAACTTCACACACAGTCTAGTGGGGACACCTTGTAGAAGGTTTATGAATGGTTTTAAACCAGATTTCTCTAATGAAGTATATTTGAAAGTTTTTTTTAAATCACTTGCTCTGCATTATTATTAAATAATAATGAAAATGGTGGTTTTGCTTTAACAATAAACATCTCACGAAATATGTCCACAACTCCAGAGCTATAGGGAGACCTGAGAGCAAATGTTCAGTTATCCTGCAGCGCCTCCACAGGAGAAATGAGGTATTGCACATTTCTAATTGAAATCACTGCTCCTTCCATGTAATATATAACATCTTTGTTTTCCACAGTAAGATATGCTGTGTGTGCACAATATCCATTCTGTACACCATTCATATGAAGCGAAACTTTCATTAGACTCCACTATATACACTTCATACATTGTTCAATAGATATGTTAGCCCTGATGAGGCAGATATGCTTACTTTGGGAAAAAAATCCATGTCGGGATGGATGTATAATGCATTGTAAACGTTTTAACAATTGATATTAAAACAGTATTCGATACAGCAAAAATTAAAGTGGGCTAACTGGAGGTGAGCGAAACTGCTGAAATTTGAACAACGGCTCATTCAGATGTCAGTGTTTTCCATGTAAGAGAAAAAGGGATTGATTTTCTTTGGATCAGACTTTGATAAGAGTGTGGTCCTGGTATCACTAGGTTTTCTCATATTGGTGCATCTCAATGAATTAGAATATGATCAAAAGGTTAATTCATTTCAGTAATTCAATGCAAAAGTGAAACCTTTGATTTTTTATTGTTTGTAAGCCATAATCATCAACATTAACATAAATAAACACTTGGAATAGATCACTTTGTTTGTAATGATTCTGTGTAATATATGTGTTTCACTTTATGTATTAAATTACTGGAATAAATTAACTTTTTTGTAATATTTTAATTCATTGAGATGCAGCAGTAATTGAAGCCAAAAAAAGGGCTTCTCCACCATTCAGTTGCAGGGGAGCTGCCATTGCCTCTTCTCTGTGGTGATGTCATCAGCCGCCCAGCACCAGAATGTATGCGCCAGCTGATGACAAGAAGAAGTGTATCGCTGAGGAACAGAGTAGAGAGGTGGGGGAGCAGGGAAGAGGTGAGTATTTTCACATGTAGACTGCTTTGCAGCCTTCTTGACCTGTTATTTAATGATTTAATGTGTTTAATTCCTGTTGGTAACTTCAGAGTTAATGTCAGAAGCTGCTGCTGTTTATGGTCTTTGTGGCTGTTTCGGTGAGGGTGTGTGTCAGGTTACGCAGAGGTCCTCACCCCTGGCCTTTAACTAGTTCCCTCTTCCACCAGCAGATGTCGCTGATAGAGTTTAGTCTCTGCAAAGACCATGAGCTTTGAGGACGTTAGTGCAGTGTGTGCTGAAGCCTTCTTGCTGATCTTGCCTGGAGTTTTCATTACTTTGTTGGAGTTGCTGTGCCTCCCGATCTGTGGGTGGAAGTGAGGGGATTTTAGCCCGGGGCTGATCAGAAGCAAGGGCAAGGGTGGTGGCCCAGACTTCCTCATCTTCAGATGTAATTCTGGGAACAGGGTGAGCCAGGGGCCTCCAGTCTAAGGATAAGACTATTTCTCCTGATCACCTTCTGCCCAGCATTTCCATTCTGCTATCTTACCCCCTTGACCATTATACCACCTTGTGATAAGTATGTTTTTTTGTTAAATATGTCTATGGGATGTGTGAGGGCTCATCCTGAATATAAGGACTATGTGGGGGTTTATTCTGTGTATAAGGGTCTATGTGAGGGCTTTCACTGTATATAGGTGCTATATAAGGGATCATGCTGTATATAGGGTCTGTGTGGGGACTCATGTCATATATAGTAGTTTATGTGTGATTGCATACTATATATAGGTGGATGTCATCATACTTAATTATGCTCAATAGTAATGGCCACTTTACACGCGGCAACAGGAAGATAGAAACCAGCAGGTGTCGGAGACAATTGTACCTTTTACCTTCAAAACACCTGAATTACACGCAGCCACTTCAAGGTGTTTTGAAAGGTAAAAGGTACAATTGTCTCCGACACCTGCCGGTTTCTATCTTCCTGATGCCTCGTGTAAAGTGGCCATTAAAGATACAATTAATAGCAAATAATAATTATAATATGTTAATATTAATATCGAGCAGAATCAATTACAGCCTATTGGTTTGGCCTCCACAACAGTCGGGGTTTAGCATGTGGCCCTCGAAAAAATTATTTGTCCGCTCATGCTATATTATATATATAGTACTGTTTATAATGGGAAAAAAAATGGTGTTATCTCTGTTTTTATGACTGCAGATGCACACCTTAATCACTGAGTTATCCCATAATGTATCAAAGGGATCTTGTGACATGTTGCACACTACATCATGGGCTAAAGGGGCCTCACCTTCTAAACTAGCTACTCTTAATAAACTCCTGACTGCAAGGAGTCGTGGTGTGTGTATGTGTGTGTGTGTGGGGGGGGTATTTGGAGATAATAAGCATCTTTAACCTTCCTGGCCTAGTTGTCACATGCTCACTGCTTTGCAGTCCATGTGTAATGCTTCTGTAGTTTAATCTGAGTACATTTCCTTTGGTAAATATGGATTTCATGCCAGAATGCTGCTATAGTCTATGTATTGCTGTGTGACTCTTCAGGTGGAGGTAGAGGTGAAAGGGTGTGTCAGAGCATTCTATTCTCCACTCCCTCAGCCTTTAAGTAGTTCCACTTCCTTGCACCAGGTGTTATAGATGGAGTTCACTCTGCCTTTGACTGTGTGAGCTGAAGACATATTTGCACTTGTTTTTAAGCTTTATGGAGTCTTTCCTCAATTGGAGGTTGCTGTATTTTCCTGTCCATGGCGGGAGGTGAGGGGTGTAGCACAGGGTTGGTTTAGAAAGAGAGGTAAAAGGTGGTGGCTCAGACCTCCTCACCATCAGAGGTACTTCTGCGTACAGAGTTAGCCTGGGTCCCCAGTCCAGGACCAGACTAGTTTTCCAGGTCCTTTGCTGATTTATTTCATTCTGCTCCCATTCCCTCATCCGCTATACCATGCTCATGATACCAGTAAAATGGTGGTCATTCAGTTGGAATTCATAAAAATTGAATCATGAAAGTTTTAGAGTTAATTTTTGGTGAAATTAATAGTTAATTTGATTTTCAATTCACTCCTTTCTAATGCTTACAAATATTGACTTGTCCTATAACACTTTTTTTTGGCAAATGACGGTGCCATATAGATAGATTTGATATATATGCTGGGAGCCTTTACAATACAAACATACAATAATACACGCCAAACACAGTTCATAAAAATGATGTGAACACAGCCCTGTTTGGTCCAGCATATGTTTTGCTATTTTTTATAATACATGCACTAAGTTGTGTCAAACACAGTCAGCCATATTTCTTTGAGCTCTGATACGAGCTGTTTTGATAATGAGATGACCTTAACCACACAAATTGCAGTAAATGGATAATGCAAGTTAGGATAACATGCTTTTGACATTTTATTGATATCTATTAGTATGCTGTTTGGACTTAGAGTTCGCTATTTTGTTGTTTCTTTTGGGAAATCAGGCCATTGACTTCTGACATTACGCTCCGTGCCTTTGTATTGGTATTTCCACTTATACTTTTTAATCTTGACAAGTTTGCTTTTCTCACAATTTACTAAGTTGTTGCAATGTGCAAAAGCTGATCCACTAAATGAGCTGTATCCGTACGACATGTCCTCGGGTTTGTTAACGGATGTGTGCTGAAAATAAATGTCTAAATCTGATTCAGATGATTTGGGAAACGTCTGTCTGCTGGTCGTGAAAGCGGAGGTGAAGTCTAGACAATTCTTTGGCAGACTGCGCTGTCTATGAAATGTAAACAATTTGATCTTCTATATTTAACTGTAAGGTCACTTATATGGTGAAGAGATGAGTATTATAATTCTCAGTCTAATATTCAAGACTTAAAGGGCTACTCCAGGGAATAAAAAAGTTTTTCCATGGTATATGCCCTTATAAAGTATAAAGATGAGATGCTCAGTGCAGTTCTATTATCCTTACAACACCTGTAATTCAGTGGGACGCATGAGCTGCTCTCATTGCTCTTCCCTCCCCTCTGGGATATTCCATCACACATCAGTAACACCCTGTATCCTGATAATAGCTGCTTCTGTCAAAAAACCGAGGCATTACTGGAAAGTGGCCATGCCCCCTGTTCTTTGACTTATCAGGAGACATGCTGTTATAAATAGCAGGTTGTTCACCCCCAAAGAGGAGGAAAGAGCAGCGAGAGCAACTCCTGTGTCACACTGAATTACAGGTGTTGTACAGATAATAGAACTGCACTGGGCATCTTATCTTTATAGTTTATGAGGGCACGGACTGTGGAAGATTTTTTTTTCTCTCAGAAGTACCCCTGTACAGCATATGAAATATCTGACAAGCAAACACATATTAATAAAAGATGAGAATATAATTGAGTATATATTAAATCTACTTGAATATTACAAAGATCTACAGTCACCATAATGTGCACTTTTTGTGATCTGCTTTTACTGAGAAATTCTGATTATACTGGTGATCTGTTTTGTCCAGGGCTGTGACATAAGTTCATTTAGTGTTATGCAGAATATGTCCATTATTTGTATCACTATACTTATTATATATGTGAACCTATTACTACTGTTCATCTGAAACTAAGTTTAAATTTTATATGATACATGTAATATGTGTTATAGTTTGTGGCTACTCAGACATAGA
This sequence comes from Allobates femoralis, assembly GCA_033576535.1. Classification (NCBI taxonomy): domain Eukaryota; kingdom Metazoa; phylum Chordata; class Amphibia; order Anura; family Aromobatidae; genus Allobates; species Allobates femoralis. Next base: position 34,349,209 of record JARQOC010000011.1, read on the forward strand.
AAGTTTGCGGTAGATGAAAAAGACGGCACTCACCAGTTGTTGCTCTGTTTATTAGTAACCTAGGGGGATACATCAAGCGGGGAGGGGGTGGAGGAATCCTGAGACAACGGCACCGTCTCGCAGGAGCTCCGCTTCTACGGGTCTGTAGAGCTCCCGCGAAATGGTGCCATCATCTCAAGCCTTCTCCACCCCTTCCCAACTTGATGTAACTGTCAGGATATATGCCTTTTCCCTGTCCTGTATTTCTGTATACTATGCCATTTGATGTGTTGTAACCTTTCTCCGTTTTGTATTAGCTGTATACTATGCAATTTATTGTGTTATAATTTAACATGTCTCCTTCCCCCAAGAATTGCATTCCTGGATTGTAATGTAATTAGCATCGATCAACAACTAGTGAAGGATTGGCCATTCTTCCTCCCAGCACTTGGCTAGTCCAATCCACATACTGCCAGACACAAGGGAGCCATGCGTCTCCAGAATCTTCTGATAGAGCAAACCATTCAGTCGTGGGTGTGACACCTACTACCCTTCGCATGGGCTGATCCCAGGAGCCCATACTAAACATTCATGTTTTTAGGATCAGATGTGAGTTGAGTGTGGAAGTGACCGGAGCGAGACCTGAGCTGAGGCCAGATCTTGTCGTCCGTGGGATTGCGTTGCATCCATTGGACTCTTGGAAGGACTATTGCTTTCGTTTATCTGGCACAAGGATTATCGGGAGGTGCCCGGATCTGTTTCCTTTGTTTGGTCTCATTGCGGACTCTGCAGATTTACCTTCTTGTGTGTTCTTCCAGCTTTCTTGTTTAATAAATCTCCTTGGATTGATCATCGGCCGGGTGTCCCTTCCTGCTCTGTCGCACACCCCGTCACAGTAACCCCCCTAGGTTACTAATAAACAGAGCAACAACCGGTGAGTGCCATCTTTTACATCTACCGTAAATGTTATAAAGATTCTTTAGTGATGAGCAACACCGGCCATTGGTGTCTCCACAAGGTGTAAAGGCAGGACTGAGCTGTCCCAAAAATGTTTGGATCCACAGTGGTGCCCGGCTCACTATCTTTATTAATGAACTCAGACATATAAAGGATTTGGAGCTGTAGATGTTTCTGACAAATTCCCATTACAGGGAACTAAACAACATGATTTAACCACCTGTAAATCAGTGCAGCAGGTAATTGACGTGTGCAGCATGACATCACTATTTGGGTTTCTTATTCCTCCCCTGTGGACTTGTCTTTTTGCTGTAAGACAAACCCCCTCCCTGGATGAGCCTGGATGAGAGGGAGGGGGAAAGGTTTGGCTTACAGCAGAAAGACAAGCCCACAGGGGAGGAATAAAGAAAACCCAAATAGTGATGTCATGCTGCACATGTCAATCACAGGTGGTTAAATCCTGGTGGTTACTTCCCTTTAAGCATGGAAATGATTGGGATTAAAATAAATAAAAAAGAAATTATACTGATTTACTTCCATTAAAGCTATTATATCAATCTACTCAGCACCTTCTGTTCTATACCATGCTACACACAAATCAGACTGCATGTACATTGTGAAAATTCCCTTTAAATGACATATCACACTTTGCTACATCTATCTCCATCTGTATATAACAAATCATAGTAATGTTTATTGGATACCTATACTACCTATCTATTCATACACCCAGATTTAATATATTCCATATATTTATCTTACACTTGAATATATGAAACTCATATGCATTGACCTAAATGAATGTATACCGCCTATAAGCATCCATGTGTTTCCTTGTCCTCCTATGAATATATCATAATCATATACCAGGCGGTTGGTTTTTCTTAAGAAACGAGAGCTTCACTCTAGGAATAAATCAAAACTAACCATATTTTATGTACAGAATGAACCAGGACAACCTCTTAACCCCTGCGCGGTGTAAATACCTAATGCGTAATGTATAATGGGAGACATTTTCGATGTGGCATGGAAAGAATTAACAACACCACCGTTCTGTATCTAATGGGGACACTAGAGACAATTTCCTGTCCATCAAGTCGAAAATGTGAAATATTCCTGCAAGGAGTCTACATTTCTGGCGGGCGATTATCAAAGTTAACAATTGCTGTTTTTCTTCCCTTTTTCATGGTATGAAAAGGAAAACATGAATGATTTTATGCCTCTCAGATATATTGCCCTATCGTCCAAATGACAGGTTTCTGGCTGATCCATTATGCCACCTGCTACTAAGGCTCCATAATATTACTCTGTGGAATGGTTTCATTCTCATCTACCACCTCGGAATTCTTCAGCTCAACCCCAGGCATCCCTTGTGTGTTTAAATCAGCTTAACAGCTCATACCGTGGGCTGATTTCCTCCTAGGATTCTTTTTTTTTTTCCCTTAAAAAAAAAAAAGTGATCACCTTTTGCAGATGCCCTCAGGATTAAACAGGACAGTCGGCCCTTCTCTTGTCTGCATTGGTGTTGTACCGTTTGTAGTCAATAAAAGACTAACGAAAAAAGACTGAGCTGATGGAAGAATCAATCTTCTGGAAGCCTCCCCACAGTTTTCTCATCATCCCGAGCCTTGTGTCATCTTAAATTGTAAAATGTAAACCAAAACTCAGTGTGTGGGCAGACTCTCAGCGCACCTTGTTAACAAAAACAGTAAGACCACGCGTTTTGAAGTTATGAGTGTGGAGGTGCAAGATGGCCTTGGAGTTGGAAGTTTGCACCTAGGAAAGATTGCTTTTACTATCATGTTTTAATAAGGAGGATTTCTACGCTGAAATAAGACACATGGATCGACAGCAGGATATAGATTTAAATTGATTTTTGAACACCTTATCCATTTTTGGGTTATTAATATATATGGTTGGTTATTGATCCTATGCAGCTTTATTAAGACCTTATTGAGAGAATGGCGTTGGCCTCAAGACAATACATGGCTCTACGCTTTAAGGCATGTGTAAACCTTTACCACCATTTTAATCATTTCTGTGCATCTATATATAATTGTCTTGTGGTTTCCATCATCACCTCCTGCGCCTGGTTGTCCCCGTATCACAATGGGGTATTACAACACCACAATGGGGCATTAGGAAATCACAGTGGGATTTATGACGTAGCAGAGGGAAATTATGACACCACAATAAGGTATTGTGACATCACAAAGGGTATTATGACTTCACAATGGGAATTATGCTATCACAATGGGGTATTACAACACCACAATGGGGCATTAGGAAATCACAGTGGGATTTATGACATAGCAGAGGGAAATTATGACACCACAATGAGGTATTAGGACATCACAAAGGGTATTATGACATCACTATGGGAATTATGGCATCACAATGGGGTATTATGACACCACAATGGGGCATTAGGAAATCATAGTGGGATTTATGACATCGCAGAGGGAAATTATGACACCACAATGAGGTATTATGACATCACAAAGGGAATTATGACTTCACAATGGGGTATTATGACACCACAATGGGGCATTAGGAAATCACAGGGGGATTTATGACATAGCAGGGGGAAATTATGACATCACAATGAGGTATTATGACATCACAAAGGGTATTATGACTCCACAATGGGAATTATGCCATCACAATGGGGTATAATGACACCATAGTGGGGTGTTATGACATCCCAATGGGGTATTATGACATCACAATGGAGTATTGTGACATCATGGTGGGGTGTTATGACATCTCAGTGGGGTGATATGACATTATAACACACAGGGGGAGAAAGCATGGGGGGGAGAGAAACAGTGCATAGAGGAGAGAGCGCATACAGGGGGAGAGTGCGCAGGGGGTAAATTCGGTCGCCACCTCAAGCACCACAGAGCCTGCCCCCATCATGATGTATTCGCCCCCCTGATGCAATAGCATCGGTACTCCATCTAGTAAAAAAAAATAAACAACTTTACAAATAGTCTTGACAAGAAAATCTCTGATCATTTTCTGGTTAGAGCTCTAATGCACATCTATGTGCCTCTATGCCAGCAGACCAAAATCAAACCTTGTACAAACTAACCCTGGGGACACCTTCTATTTGTTAACATTCTGCTGTATTTCTAGGTGTGTAAATGGTCTGTCCTGGGTCCTGCTCTGCTCCCGTCTAGTTTAGGGCTTACAAAAGACTTAGCATTCATCTTGATTAGGCACACCTTGTCTTGATGACTTTTATATTCTTTTGATCAAGATAGTGTCAACTAATTATTCTGTTATTTACTATACATGTACTATTACAATTTATTTACATACTGTAGGGTATATTTGCTCATTTGTTTTTATTCTAGGTTGTAAATATTTATTCACATAAAGTAGAAGGAACTTGTCATGTTGAACATGGTGTCTGCTCTGCTAGTAAACTTCATAGGAACCTACCACATTGAACATCGTACTGTTCAATTTTTGACAACATGTTATTGAACAGGAGGAGCTAGACAGAATATTATATAGTTGGGTACCTTTTCTACCTAGCTCTTTTTTAAGTTTAGAAGTTATGAAGGTGGTGCTTTTCAGTGATTGACAACTTTCCCTTTTTGACTGTTCACTGTCAACCATAGATTAAGACCTTCCCCTGGACTCCAAACTGCAGATTGAGCAGGGATTAAAATCTATGATATAAAAAATATTTTGCTACAAAATTAAATAAATATTTTTCTACAAAATGATATATCATTCTACTCAGCTCTTATTGCGATTCTTATTATATATTATTATTATTTATTTATATAGCACCATTAATTCCATGGTGCTGTACATGAGAAGGGGTTACATACAAAATTATAGATCTAGTTTACAGCAAACAAATTAACAATGTAACAATTAACAATGTAATTGTGGCGCCCCTGCGACCAGGGTGGCCACATGAGGGAACTGCAGCCAGGCAGATAGGGGACAAGTGCTACACACACACCTTCAGCACATACACACCCACAAGAGCGCAACACCCAACCCGGAGCCTGGGACTCTAGGCGGGAAAGGGGTGGTAGGGTTTAGAGGAAAGTGGGTGGGAAGGAAGGTCAGGTGGTAGGCCAGTACAAAAGGAGGAAAAGAGGAGGAAGGAGTTAGTAGGCCAGTGGGTGCCAAGAAGCCAAGACCAGTGAAAGAAAGTGACACTTCCCAGAGGGATAGGGCTCCCTGGAGATGCAGAATCCACAGAGACACCATTCCATGGAGAGAAAGCTTGTCCGGTAGCCCAAGGAAAAGTGAGGACAGAAACCGGACCGGTGCCACTGGGTCCGAGGAGTACGGCAGTGACGACTAACTACAGACGGGATAGATTCCCTGGAAGTATCTGGTAACCACACCGGTCGGAGGGAGCCCAGTAAGCCCTTGAAAGACAGGGTTACCCAAGGCTAGGCTGGGACCAGCGTGTCGGCTCTGGGTGACCAAAGCAACAAACAGGTACACGAACACACCAGTGGGGAATACTAATTCCAAGTCAGGGTTCCCTCTACAAGGGTTGGAGGCACAGCACTATAGGACACGGCTTGCTGCCCGCACATATAGGGGGAAGCCACATAAAAGGGACCGAACTGCCGCCATACAACCACACGGAAGAGCAAATGAGGAGCAAGCCTGAAAGGTTAAAGAAAGAGTGTAGGGTCTCAGAGAAGTAGTCTGGCTGCAGAGGGTTCAGAGTGCCCGGAGTAGACTGTGAATAAGAACTGTGTTGAGAACTGTACCGTAAACTGTGTCTGAACTGTGAAGAACTTGCAAGTAAACCCGGTGAACCCTGTTTAAGTCTCCCGTGTGTGATTCCCTGCACAGTGAACGTTATTATAACCTTTATACCCTGTCAGGAGCAGCCCGACCCATGGCGGGCTCATCCATCTAGCTGCGTACCATCCATCCATCCTCCTGGCGGGAAGAGCAGCAGCGGTGGTCCCCTCACTGACCACAACCCGTCGGTGGCGTCACGACAACAACCTCCCCTGTAAATATTACCCCTTTTACTTGCGGAACCCGGGACACGGTCCGGACCAAGACCGCCGTGATATCCCCAGCAGTACCCCGATTCGGTACCGAGTACCTCGTCCCAGTGGGCTCCACAAAAGACTGATACACAGGGGAGAGAGGACCCTGCTCTTGCGGGTTTACAATCTATTGGATAATGGGGATGAGACAGTAGGTCAGGGGTGCAGCATATCCAGTCTTGGTGGGTTGGCATCTTTGGTGGTGGTGAGGTGGCTGCTCTTGATGTGCTGGTGGCAAGGCAGCAGCTCAGTTGGTGATGAGGTGGAAGCTCCGGTGATGGTGAGGTGGAAGAATGGTCATTGTAGGTTGTATTGGGACGAAGTGTCTCAGGATCCGTGCTGCTGAATGAATGAAACCAGAAACTGGAACACTGGTTCCAACGGGTGTTCTTTATTCCTGTGCATTTCGGAGCGTTACCATGCTCCTTCCTCAGGGACACCCTCTTCCCCCTATAGATTGTAGGTTGTAAGCTTTCCTGAAGAGATGGGTTTTCAGGTTCTGTCTAAAGGATCCGAGCGTGGTGGATAATCAGACGTGTTGGGGAAAAGAATTGCAGAGGATGGGGGATATATGGGAGAAATCTTGGAGGCGATTGGGTGAGGAATGAATACATGTGGAGGAGAGGAGGAGATCCTGTGAGGACCGAAGATTATGTGAGGGAAGATAATGGGATATTAGTTCAGAAATATAGGGAGGGGTCAGGTTATGGATGCCTTTGTGGGTTAGTGTTAGAAGTTTGAACTGAACTTGTTGGAGAATTGGGAGCCAGTGAAGAGATTTGCAGAGGGGAGAAACAGGGGAATAGCGAAGAGAGAGGTGGATTAGTCGGGCAGTAGAGTTGAGGACAGATTGGAGAGGTGCAAGACTGTTAGCAGGAAGGCCAAAGAGGAGGATATTGCAGTAATCGAGGTGGGAGATGATAAGGGAATGTAAAAGAGTTTTAGTAGATTGAGAGCTAAGGAAAGGACGGATTCTGGAAATATTGTTAAGCTGGAGGCGACAGGAGGTGGCGAAAGTTTAGATGTGTGGTTTGAAGGACAGGGCAGAGTCAAGGGTGACTCCGAGGCAGCAGATTTCAGGTGCGGGAGAAAGTGTGATGCCATTTACCATAAGAGAAATATCAGGTAGGGAAGGTACGTGAGATAGGGGAAAGATGATGAGTTCAGTTTTGTCTACATTGAGTTTTAGGAAGCGAGAGGTGAAGAAAGAGGATATGGCTGAGAGACACTCCAGGATTCTGGACAGCAGGGAGTTGACATCTGGGCCAGAGAGGTAGGTCTGAGTGCCGTCAGCGTACATGTGGTACTGGAAGCCATGGGACTTTATAAGTTGTCTTAGGCCAAGGGTATAGATGGAGAAAAGTAGGGGCCCAGGACAGAGCCTTGTGGGACTCCAACAGAGAGAGGGTGGGAAGAGGAGGTAGTGTGGGAGTGGGAAATGCTAAATATGCAGTTGCAAAGGTATGAGGCGATACAGGATAGGGTAAGGTATTTGATGCCGAGTGAAGAGAGAATCTGTAGTATCAGGGAGTGGTCAACTCTGTTAAAGGCAGAGGACAGGTCTAGAAGGAGGAGTATGGAGAATTGTCTGTGAACTTTGGCTGTGAGTAAGTCGTTAGTAATTTTGGTCAGGGCAGTTTCGGTGGAGTGGTGTGACCGGAAGCCAGATTGAAGGTTGTAAAGGAGAAAATTAGACGAGAGGTGATTGGAAAGTTAAGCATGGATATGCTGCTCAAGGAGTTTGGAAACAAATGGGAGTAAAGCTATGGGCGGTAGCTGGGCGTAGCAGTCGGGCAAAGGTTTGGCTTTTTGAGAATGGGTGTGATGGTGGCATGTTTGAAAGCAGACGGGAAGGTACCGGAAATTAGAGATAGGTGGAAGAGATGTGTTAGGGCTGGGATAAGCGTGCTAGTGAGGTTGGGGAGAAGGTAGGGAGAGATGGGATCAAATTCACAGGTGGTAAGGTGTGATTTGGAGAGGAGATGAGTAAACTCTCCTTTAGTGATGTTGGAGTGGGAGGTTGTGAGGGAAGGGCAGAGGTCTGGTATGTGGAGGGGTGGTTGAGATGGTGGAACAATAAAAGGCTTGCCTTGTTTGGTCGATCTTATTTTTGAAGTATGTGGCAAAATCCTCAGCAGAGATAAGGGAGGTTGGATGTGGCAGTGGTGATCGAAGGAGAGAGTTAAAGTGCTGAACAGTTGTTTGGTGTTGTAGGATAAGGATGATACAAGGTTTGTGAAGTAGCTTATGCTTATATATGCTTATCTATTGTATCCAATTATATATGCTTATCTATTGTGGACTATGAGCCCTCGCAGGCAGGGATCTCTCCCCTCTCTTACGTTTCCTCACGCATCCCTTGTAGACTGTGAGCCCTCACCTCCCTTCACCTACTGTATTCTCACCCATCTCCTGTAGACTGTGAACCCTTGTGGGCAGGGTCCTTTCTTTTCACCTACTGTATCCTCACCCATCCATTGTAGAGTCTGAGCCTTCATAGGCAGGGTCCTCTCCTCACCTACTCTGTCCTCACCCCATTACTTGTAGACTGTGAGACCTCATTGACCCAACCCTTGTAGATTGTGAGCCTTTACAGGCAGGGTTCTCTTTCCTCACCTGCTGTGTCCTCACCCATCCCTTGTAGATTGTGACCCCTCTGGAGCAGGGCCCTCTCTCCTCACCCACTGTATACTCACTCGTCCCTTGTGGCCTGTCGGCCCTCAAGGACAGGGTCCTCTCTCTTCATCTACTGTATCCTCACCCATCCATTGTAGACTGTGAGCCCTTGTGGGCAGGGCTCCCTCTCCTCATCTACTATATCTTAACCCATCCCTTGTAGACTGTGAACCCTTGTGGACAGGGTCCTCTCACCTACTGTAGCATCCTAAATGATGTCATCCTATAGTTATGGTATTCCTGAGGATGGGGTTTACCCCAAAACTCATAGAAGTAAATTCCACCATATGAATCCAAACACTTTTTGATATTTGGATTATTTGGAGCGGGACCGCGGTCACAAATTCCTATTCTCATACCTATCATTCTGGATTACTACTGGAGGGAGGACTACTGCAGACTGTACAATAGCTTGACATCTAAAGTTGTCACTGGTGAAAAGGGTAGTTGCGACTTCTCACAACCAAAATAGGTGAGCGAATTCACTTTTGACTTCTATACATTCAGCCGACACATATACACTATTGTGCACCCCTTTTCAGTTCTATATTCCTTTAGTCCCAGGTCCACACAATATACAACATATTACAATTATTTATTTTTCTAAATTTCCGTGAATTGCGATAGAAAAGTCTACAACTGCCCTGAAATGTTATCTGCTTTCCTAGTCAAATTCTACATCTGTACATGCCACATCAATACACTGCCCTGTTTATGGGTGCTGTCTTTTGATCAAGTATCTACCTAACATTTCTTATTTTTAACATTTTTGGGAAAGGGAGTTCAATTTTATTTAAAAAAAAAGTAGATATTTAGCTTGGTATGTCTTTTTTACACACTTATTTTACTAGTCCAGTTTAATAATCATGTATGCTGCACCCATACTGCAACCTACTGCCATATTTTGTTTTCTGTATGTGTACCCAGCTTGCATTTTTTGTTATGTCCTTTTTTGGGATTAAGTCCCCATCAAATGCTTTTGTTGACATGCATTTCTTCATGGAATCAAAATCTATTCCACATTATAGTCAGAGTGATGTACAAACGTTTATGCAGGCTCCAATCTACATTCACAAGCGGGCTTTAGTTTTTTGACTACCGATTGATCTTAAAATTCCTGTTTCCCATTGATCCCGTCTAAACGTTGTGGTATTTTACTAGGGCTCTAACCACAATTGTGTTGAAGGGTCTGTTACAAATAGTTAATTACTTAGCATATAGTTAGTATATGTAACAGATCTGACAGAAATTATAGCACATCCCAACATCATTGGTACTTGGAGGCCATTTGACACTGTAGGTACTTGTTGAGTTGTCCTTTGAGGCTCTATCACCTCTAGTCTCTGTTGACCATTTAATGATGATTTTCAGCCAAAAGGTGCTTTAGACTTTATTATACATGACCATGATCTCGCATTATCACCATAATAATATATATGAATGTAAGAGGCTGAGTAAGCAACACATCAAAGAGTTGAGATATGGGCCACCTGTGCACTTGTTGAGTTGACCTTTGAGGCTCTATCACCTCTAGTCTCTGTTGACCATTTAATGATGATTTTCAGCCAAAAGGTGCTTTAGACTTTATTATAGATGACTATCATCTGGCATTATCACCATAATAATATATATGAATGCAAGAGGATCAGTAAGCAACACATCAAAGAGTTGAGATATGGGCCACCTGTGCGCTTGTTGAGTGGACTTTTGAGGCTCTATCACCTCTATTCTCTGGTGACCATTTAATGTTGCTTTCCATCCTAAAATTGCTTTAGACTTTAGTATAGAGGACCATGCGCTTGCATTATCACCATGCTAATATACGTGATTGCAAGAGGTTTAGTATAGAACACATCAAAGAGTTGAGATATGGGCCACTATCAACCTTCATATTGCCCAGTTTAGTGCTTACCTTCTTTTTTCTGAGAGTTTTAAAGACTGAGATGCCCATGAGGGATTAATCCTTACTAATGGGAAGTTCAGTTTTCAGCCAAAAATGTGCTTTCGACTTTGGCCAATTTGCATTCTAGCAACTTAGATTGCTTCGTTAAGCCACAAAATCTTAATAAATTCAATGTGAACCGAATTTTGTGGCCGAATTCGAGAAGATCCAGCAAGTGGAATTTCAGAGAATTTGGCCATGACCAGTCTCATATAATGAATCAGTTATCCTATATTCTTCTCCTCATCGGTCAATCAGCCTTATGGTGATATCTAGGGATGGGTGAATTCCTCGCTACTATTCGGGACTCGCCCGAATAGTAGCGGACTCGGGAGACTCGCTACTCGCCGAGTTTCCTTAGGAATTACTCGGGGTAGCGAGTCCCTGTACTTTTGCAGTGTATCTATACAGATACACTACAAAAGTACCCTAAAAGTTAATGTAAGGGGTTAATAACAATAAACATTAATACTCACCTCCTGTACTCCTGGACCGGGACGGGACCGAAGACCTCCGGCTGTTACAGGACCACCGAGACCACCGGGAGAAGATGGGGAAAAGGACCTTGCAATTCAGCCAATCAGCATTCGGCTAGCGGTCACATGGGTTTGTCATGTGACTGCAGTGCAGCCACGTCACAGCCCATGTGACCGCTAGCCGAATGCTGATTGGCTGAACTGCAAGGTCTTTTTCCCCATCTTCTCCCGGTGGTCTCGGAGGTCCTGTAACAGCCAGAGGTCTTCGGTACCGGTCCCGGTACATAAGGTACAGGAGTACAGGAGGTGAGTATTAATGTTTATTGTTTTTAACCCCTTACATTAACTTTTAGGGTACTTTTGTAGTGTATCTGTATAGATACACTGCAAAAGTACAGGTTACTACTCGGACTCGCTGGACTCGCAACGTGTACCGAGTCTTGGACCCGGACTCGTTAGAGTCCAGCGAGTCCGAGTATTTCAGGATTCGCCCATCCCTAGTGATATCACATGATGCAGGTAAAAATCGCTACAATAAATAGGTTAAAGCCAAAACTCATTTGAAACAGTGCAGCTAAATGAATGCTCCCGGCAGACACATATTTGCAATTTCACTAAGCATGACTACAACTAGGCCCATCAAAAACAATCTACACTGGAATGATTTTCATGGGCACATTTACCCTTGAAGGAATGTGCATATGTCTATATCCATTTATACATTACAGATGTGGCAAGCGATAAATTGAAGCAATTTGCCTTGAAAGATACAATAACGCCTGTCACATCTGCACAACCAATTTTACAGTTGGGCTTTGAAAATGTTAACCGCATAATTATTTCTTTTTACTTCTGATTGTTTTAGCTTCTTAAATGTGCTGTTAAGTGGAACTTTATCTATAACAGCTGGTCGGCTAATTCCCGATAGAAAATTACAGCTCCAGTGTAAATACTGAGGCTTGTTTTGTCAGTAATTGAGTCTCTGTTTTGTGGATTTAATAGGTCTTGGCAGAAGAAAGTCCTACTGTACATTTCGGTTGTAAATATGTTTACATTTAGATTAAGCATCTTCTGTTTGTTGAGTCAAGAGTACGGCGACGCTTCAATTCACAAGTTCAACTTTATTAAACAGGATTTTTTTTCTAAGTGATTTTGTAAAAGTGTTCCTTCTCATTGACTCTACAGGAAATGTACCGCTAAATACCGGTACTTTTTTTGTAACCCCCTTCACCCCCCGGGTGATTTTCCAGTTTCCATTTTTTCGTTTTTCCCTCCCCTTCTTCTATGAGCCATAACTTTTTTTTTATTTTTCTATCAATATAGGCATATGGGGGCTTGTATGTTGTGGGACAAGTTTTACCTTCAGAATAAATCATTTATTTTACCATAAAGTGTACAGGAAAATAGAAACAAAATTCCAAGTGCGGTGAAATTGCAAGAAAAGTGCAATTACACGTTTGTTTGTTTGTTTGGTTTTGTTCATTCACCATGTTCATAATATGGTAAAACTGACGTGTTGATATGATACCTTGGGTCAGTACGAGTTCGTTGATACCAAACATGTATACTTTTACTGTTATCTAAGTGCTGAAAAAAATGTAGAAGTTTTGAAAGAAAATGAATTGCACTTTTGCACCATTTTCTGTAACCCGTAGTGTTCCTACTTTTCGGGATCTGGGGTGGTGTGATAGTTAAATCTTTGTGGCTTGAGTTGACGTTTCTAATGATAATATTTTTGGGTAGATGCAATGATTTGATCGCCCATTATTGCTTTTTATTGCAATGAAAAAAATTTAATATTGGCGTTTGGACTTTTTTTTTCTGTTACACAGTTTACCAATCTGATTAACTTATTTTATATTTTGATAGATTGGGCATTTCTGAATGTGTTGATACCAAATGTGTGTATTTTTTAATTTAAATAGTTTTAGTTTCAATGGTGCAAAAGGGGGGTGATTTGAATTTTATGTTTTTTTCTCGTACTTTTAAAAACTTAATTTTTTCACACTATTTTACACTACCCCCTAGAGGGCCTCAGTGCTGCACACTCCAATCTCTTCTCTGGTCTTTAGATGAGCTGCGGCTCATCTAAAAACAGGGGAGATGATCAGTCCCTGCTGATGATGTCACTGGGACATCACAGGCAGGAAGTGAATCAGGACAGCTTATGGGGTCATCAGAGGACTCCGGGTACTCCAGGTAAGAGCATGCAGGTCACGTGAGACCTGCGATTATGGTGGGGAACAGCGCGAACCCCTCTGGATGCTTTGGATCATGATGCCAGTCACTGACAATGCGATCCAAAGGGTTAACAGCACCGAGCAGATCGCTGATCTGATTGGCGCTGTTAGATACACATCTCAGCTGATGAATCAGCTGAGATGTGGGGGGAGGATGTGAGCTTACAGTTTGACCTCGCCTCAAATGGTGGGAAGCGGCCTATGATATACATGTACATCTTAGGTCAGGAAGGGGTTAAAGTATATTTAAAGGATGTTTAAAGTTTTGCAACTTTTTATTGTTACAATATACAGTATCTTAAAGGGGTGCTCTAGGACTTTTTGTTTTTTACAATGTATGCAAACACTAACAGAGGAAACTAACTCCTAGTTGTACATGTTGTCGGCGATTCAGCTGCTCCTGCCAGCAGTGAACGTGCTCCATGTCAACAGGACAGCTCTTCTTCTATTCAGCTCTCTTAACAGAGTGTGCACACTATAGGATTGAGTGCCACATTTGTTTTCTTATTTAGATTACGGAATCTCATCCTCTTTTGTGCACCTTTGCTCCCCCCCATTGGCCTGAAATGCTATTGTTCTCTTTTAGCAGGTTCCTACTCGACCATAAAATAGGTTTTTTTTAATCCGGATAGAAACTGTGACTGAAGCATAGGGATCCAGTATAATAGTCATGCCTCAACGCAGCTACTGGGGGGTTATCGATATGGCCATATTTTTAATCCAAGTGACTCATTTTTTAAATTTCTCCTTAGCTATTATATAGTTCTATATTCAAGTATATGTCTTAGTATTCCAGAGTGCCGATATTTTTTTGTTATAATGCATCATGTTTGGCATTGCCCCTGTGCACACTATGAGATTGAGTGCCGCAGTTTTTTTCCTATTTCAATTATGGAATCATACCCTCTGTTGTGCACCCTCCACCCCAATGGGCTGAGATGTTGTTGTTCTCTCTTTGCAGGTTCCTACTCACCCATAAAATAGGAGTTTTTTAATCCAGATAGAGGCGGTGATTGAAGCTTGGGGACGTACTATAAGAGATACGCCTTGCCGTAGCTATTGGGCGGTTATCAATATTGCCAAATTTTTAAGCTGTGCCTTATTTTTTAATTTCTCCTTAGCTATAATAAATTTCTACATTTAATTTATGTCTTAGTATTCCAGAGTGCCGCTGTTTTTTGTTACAATGTATCATGTTCGGCATTCAGTCTGTGCACACTATTGGATTGAGCGTTGCCTTTTTTTCCTATTTCAATTATGGAATCAGCCTCTGTTGTGCACCCTCCACCCCATTGGCCTAAGATGTTGTTGATCTCTGTTAGCAGGTTTCTACTTGCCCATAAAATAAGAGGTATGCAATCCAGTTATAGGCTGTGACTGAGCATAGGGATCCAGTATAAGAGACACGCCTCGCATGGTTACCGGGCAATTATCAATATGGCCATATTTTTTAGCTAAGTGTCTTATTTTTTCATCATATGTCTTGATATATCAGAGTGCCGCTGTTTTTCCCATTTTAGCCGGTTTGGTGTCTCGGCAATGATTCGGGGCACAAATGATTTTTTCTAAAGAATTATGATAAATATAAATAAATTCCTAAGACATTTGGTTACTATAGAAACATTAAGTTAAAAATACAGATAAAGCCTAAATGTCTGCGTGTTCTCAGTGTTTTCAGAAAACAATATTTGTTCACTTTCTATTGAATACGTCTTAAGAAATAAAGTTGTTTACTAGACGCTGTGTTAGAGATTTCAAAGAATGAAATTACATATTTCTTAGAGAAAAATGGTCACAGCTACAACACACAATAAAAAGTACTGAATTCTAATTGGGCTATATAGTATATATATATTATATCAGTCCTCGAACATCTACATTATTCTATTGTTCTTTCTTTATTTAAAAATATTCTTCACACTTTTGCTAAAGCTATTATATACAGGTGCATCTCAATGAATAAGAAAATCATCAAAAAGTTCATATATCTCCGTAATTCAATACATAAAGTGAAACACGTATATAGTGGGTACGGAAGGTATTCAGACCTCTTAAAAATTTTGACTCTTTGTTTCATTGCAGCCATTTGGTGAATTCAAGAAAGTTCATTTTTCTCTCATTAATGTACACTGTGCACCCCATCCTGACTGCAAAAAAACTGAAATGTAGACATTTTGCAAATGTATTAAAAAAGAAAAACTGAAATATCACCTGGTCATAAGTGTTCAGCCCCTTTGCTCAGTATTGAGTATTTGCACCTTTTGAGCTAGTACAGCCATGAGTCTTCTTAGGAATGATGCAGTTTTTCACCCCTGGATTTGGGGATCCTCTGTCGTCAGGTTGGATGGTGAACGTTGGTGGAGCCATTTTCAGGTCTCTCCAGAGATGCTCAATTGGGTTTAGGTCCGGGCTCTGGCTGGGCCAGTCAAGAATGGTCACAGAGTTGTTGTGAAGCCACTCCTTTGTTATTGGTCATTGTCTTGTTGGAAGGTGAACCTTCCGCCAAGTCTGAGGTCCAGAGCTCTGGAAGAGGTTTTCATCCAGGATATCTCTGTACTTGGCCGCATTCATATTTCCTTCAATTGCAACCAGTTGTCCTGTCCCTACAGCTGAAAAACACCCACATAGCATGATGCTGCCACCACCATGTTTCATTGTTAGGATTGTATTGGACAGGTGAATAGCAGTGCCTGGTTTTCTCCACCCATACTGCTTAGAATTATCACCAAAACGTTCAACAGAATAGAGAATCTTATTTCTCATAGTCTGGGAGTCCTTCGTGTGTTTTTTTGCAAACTCTTGTACTGAGGAGAAGCTTCAGTTGGGCCACTTTGCCATAAAAGCCCGACTGGTGGAGGGCTGCAGGGATAGTTTACTTTGTGGAACTTTCTCCCATCCACCCACTGCATTTCTAGAGCTCAACCACAGTGATCTTGGGGCTCTTCTTTACCTCTCTCACCAAGGCTCTTCTCCCATGATTGCTCAGTTTGGCTGGATGGCCAAGTCTAAGAAGACTTCTGGTGGTCCCAAACTTCTTAAATGTAACGATTATGGAGGCCACTGTGCTCTTAGGAACTTTGAGTACTGCAGAAATTCTTTTGGAACCTTGGCCAGATCAGTGACTTCCCATAATTCTGTCTCTGAGCTCCTTGGGCAACTCCTTTGACTTCACGATGGTCATTTGGTCTCACATGCTCTGTGAGCAGAAAGGTCTTATATAGACATGTGTGTGCTTTTCCAAATCAAGTCGCATCAGCCTAATTAAACACAGCTGGACTCCAATGAAGGAGTAGAACCATCTCAAGGAGGATCACAAGGAAATGGACAGCATGTGACTTAAATATGAATGTCTGAGCAAAGGGTATGAATACTTATGACCATGTGATATTTCAGTTTTTCTTTTTTAATACATTTTTAAAAAATTCAACATTTCTGTTTCTATCAGTCAGGATGGGGTGAAGAGTTAATGAGAAAAAAATTAACTTTTTTGAATTTACCAAATGGCTGCAATGAAACAAAGAGTGAAAAATTTAAAGTCTGAATACTTTCTGTACCCAATGTATATGTGTTTCACTTTATGCATTGAATTACATAAATAAATTAACTTTTTGATGATATTCTAATTCATTGAGATGCATCTGAATGTAATAGCATTAGCAAAAGTGTGAAGAATATTTTGATGTCATGTCTAATTTTGCAGAGTTGTAATGACAGCACATTGCCTAAATCACATTGACCGCCCGTCTGCACAGATTTACATTCTTTACATTGTACCAACACAACTGTTCATTGCTAAGGCTTCCTGCCAACTGGAGCTGTAGAGGAGAGTCTGCTGAACAGTCCAGTACCTGCCGCATACTGTACTATTTTTCACTCAACCCTCGTACATTACCTGGATTGTTCTTTCTTAAAAGGGCCAATCCTTGCCAGCAAGTGTCCACATGAAGAAATTTGAGCAAAGAATCATTCTCCATGGCAACTGCATTTTCTCATAGGAAGATTAGTGTATTAAAGAGGACCTATCACTTCCCTGGTCCTATGCTAACTGAATGCAGCACTGAATGCAGCATGTCTGCTGCATTCAGGGAAGGGGTCCCACATGTCTCTAGCCTCCCTATAAGCTTTAAAAAAGACTTTATAAAGTGTATAGATATGGAGTTCAGAGGGACTTACTGCGTTGGATCTTATTAAGAGGTCCTCGCTGCTGGCACAGCCCTCCATGCCTCCTCCTTGTGTGTTCCGCCCCCTCTATGTGTCTGCCTCCTCTTGTTCTGGGTCTACCCTCCTCTGCTGCTCCTGCTCCTTGCGACGTCAGGAGCAGAAGAGGATGGCAGACCCAGCAGAAAAGGAGGTGGTGGCAGACACATAGAGGGGGTGGAACACACAAGGAGAAGGCAGGGAGGGCTGTGCCAGCAGCAAGGACCTCTCAATAAGATCCAAGCCACATGACCTCTTAACTGAAAGGTTTCTAAAGTCTTTTTTAAAGCTTACAGGGGGCTAGAGCCATTTAGGACCCCTTCCCTGAATGGAGTAAACATGCACCAGGGGGTGACAGGTCCTCTTTAATCAACATCTATCTCGAGTTGCATTGACCCCTGGTTGTAAACTCCTAAATCCACAGTATCTGTTTAGTAATTATTATTATTATTATTGTCATGAACATGAATTACCACAACTCTTCCCCAATAAACCATGTACGGATTTAAAATGCATTAAAACTGTAATCTTTTAGGTACTGGTCTGATGATAAATCTGCAGACTTTGTATTCTGCTGCAGGCATGATAATGAAATAAAGACTATATGGCCAGTGGACAGTATAGAATGATAAACTAAATTTTGAGATTGTTAATGAAATATTTATTAAAAATTTAGTAATTTTCCTTTCAGACCCTTGGTAGTCATTTCAAATTTTGCAGCGTTGAGATGACAGTGCGTTGCCTAAATCATATTGACCAACTGTCTACGCAGGTTCCATTCTTTGCACTGTAACACAACCATTCATTGCTAAGGCTTCCTGCCAACTATAGCTGTAGAGGAGAGTCTACTGAACAGTCCAGTACCTGCTGCATACCACATTACTTTTCAGTCAACCCTCGTTCATTACCGGGACTGGCCAATCCTTGCCAGCAAGTGTCCACATTGGGGGAATCTGAGCAAAGATTCTTTCTGTATGATGTCTGCATTGTCTCATGGGAGGATTCGGGTATTGAAGTGCTTAATCAACATCTATTTCGAGCTGCATTGACCCCTGGTTGTAAACTCCTAAATCCACAGTATCTGTATAGTAATTATTATTATTATTATTGCCATGAACATGAATTACCACAACTCTTCCCCAATAAACCATGTGCGGATTTAAAATGCATTAAAAACTGTAATCTTTTATGTACTGGTCTGACGATAAATCTGTAAACACCGTACACCGCCGCTGACATGATAATGAAATAAAGTCTATACGGCCGGTCATAAGTGGACAGTATGGAATGATAAATTGGATTTTGAGATTGTTAATGAAATATTTATTAAAAATGTAGTCATTTGCAATCACACGTTTGCCTGCTCTCTATATTTGGAATTTGCTGATAGTTACTGGAAGCTGCTTGGGGATTGATATTCTCAGCACTATTGTATTGCGATCAATAATTAAATTTAGTGCTGACATGAATCTAGTTTATGCAGCAGTCTGTGACAATCTCATCTCGCAAAATTAATCCTTTCCAATTTATTTAATAGAAGTCTTCAACAATAAAAATAATTCCAGATAAATATCACTGCTGAATTATCTCCGGCCAATATGACTTTATTATAAATTAAGTGCACATATTCATTAGTAAATTAGCTGTCAGAGCCCAAAAACAGATATCCTCATTTTATTTAATTTTTATTTTTTTTTAAAGGTAATTATTATTGCCAATGGTAGAAATGCACTTAACCTTGCCGGGCAGCTTGTTCCAGAAAATATAAAATACTATAAAAAATAATATTTACAGAACATTCGGATGGAAATAAGTAAAAGAAAATGGCCGTGTTCATCGTCATCCGGTAGCTGTAAATCAGAGTTAGAATAATTCACTCTCTATTGTTATCAAAGCAAAGTATAAGCACCCCGTCTTCATTATCAGATGCGGCGTAATCTACCGGCATTGTATTGTGAATAATACATTAAGCATGTTTCTCCGTTTTCATGTCTGGTTTCATTTCAGAAGCCCGGCATGACTAGAATAGAAACATCAATTAAGAAAATTAGAGGGAAAAGAATTAATGAGATGAAAACAAAAGGTATGCACATCTCCATTGATTAATTTAGTCATCAGTATGTCAGCTGCTAAGTATACTTATTCTGATGAATATAGAAAATCTATTTCCCTTTTACACATTTTGTTACATTTACATTGATGTACATACATCATAATACCGCAAGTCTTGAAGACATGGATAGCTTTCCAAGATTCAAGTTACCAAAACTAGAGGCGTAAGGTCGTGAGGTGCAGGGTCATGGCGCCAGATTGGCTCTCTAGCATATAAAGAAACCCATATTATTAATGGGAAAATGTCAACAGGTTGGTGCTACTTCATCTGAGAGCAGCATGATGTAGCCAGAGAGGTTATCAAACTAATAATGTTTAAAGGGGTTATCCAGGATTTTTATAAAAATAGCTGCCACTTACCTGCCTGTTGTGCCTGGCACCGTTCACCGACGTTCATCCCCGCCACAGGGCGGACACAGACCGCTCCTGCCAGGGACATCATGGCAGGGTAAACAGAGTGGCAGCCTCTTTTCTGCTCTACTCTATGGAAGGGGTGGGATAGCTGACCTCATGCTTACTGACAGCCGTCTGCCCGCTACCTGATTGGGGGAGCCGGCTGTCAATCAGCGTGATGTTGGCTATGGGCCGTCTACAGAGTGGAGAAGCCATCCCCTCTGTAGACGTGACATCAGGGGAAGTGGCAAAATCGCTGATATGAGCAGTCTAAGACCGCTCTGCATCGGCGGTGAACGGTGCCAGGCACAACAGGCAGGTGGGTGGTGGCCACCTGCCTTTTAGTGCTTAGGCACAATTTTTTTTTTTGCTAAATTCCAGATAACCCCTTTAATTCAGATTGCTGGCTGTGCCATTCCGTCACAATCAAAGCATTTAGTTTTAGCCATCTAGCAGAGCTGGCAGATCTGACCCTGCCCACACCAGGCTCTCAATAGACATTGGGCATTGACGGCAAGGTGTCATTCACAGTAGAGGGTGTGTCCAACTGCCTTGCACCTGACAAAGTAGTCAAGTAAGAGTAATTACCAGGTGATAAAGACTTTAGCTTACATATCCAATAGCACACACACTAAGAGAAGCACAGTTGACTTTTGTTTCTTAACCCTCACAGCATTCTGTCCTCAGCTTACATAGCAAAATCCTGCTGACAGATTCCCTTTAATATCACCTGGTAAGTTGGGAGTCATTTTTGTAGATTTTGTATTATTTCTATTTTGTGCGTATGCCCAACACAAGTGTCTGAATACACTCTGAATCAATCTACTGCAACTTAAGCGATGGTGGTGGTTGTAGCACTTTCGACCCAGACATGCTAACAGGGAGGTGATTGGTGGTATGTGTAGACATAAGGTTACCATTGGGCGTTAGTCACACTGGTATATATGATGCATAGTGTCAGACTGCAGCCTATTGGTCACACCCATGCTATTAGATCAGGCAGGCTGCTCTGCACCACATACCTGCATCACAAATGACACATGCCTCCCAGAGGGCTCTGCCACAAACTGCAAGAGATAAAAAGGTGCAATAAAACACTAAAGATGAAGATGTAAGTTGTTAGTGGATATTTTGGCCAAAATACGTAAACTACTCTACTCTACTCTTCCTCCAGACTCTTGGATTGTGGCCTCTCCACTCTTCCTGTAGACTTTGAAGTTAAAAATAATGAAAGACTGACTGGCATCACCTAAACGTTTAGGTGCAAGCAGAAAAAACATGAATTTTAGAAAGAAAATCTGCTGCAACACTAAACACTGTGATATATGAAATAGCATAACTTGGGACCTTGATTTCCAAATTGAAAGTAAAATGTATTTACATCTTAAAACAACACCTTGGACCACTGAGCATCAGTCCAGTTCTTTTTCTCCTTGGCCCAGGTAAGATGCTTCTTGTGTTGTCTATTGGTCATGAGTGGATTGACACAAGGAATGTGACAGTTGTAGCCCATGTTCTGGATCTGTCTGTGTGTGGTGCCCCTTGAAGCACTGACACCAGCAGCATCCACTCCTTGTGAATTATTATTATTATTATTTATTTATATAGCACCATTAATTCCATGGTGCTGTACATGAGAAGGGGTTACATACAAAATTATAGATATAGTTTACAGTAAACAAATTAACAGTGACAGACTGGTACAGAGGGGAGAGGACCCTGCCCTTGTGGGCTTACATTCTACAGGGAAATGGGGAGGAAACGGCAGGTCAGGGGTGCAGCAGATCTGGTGGCGGTGGGGCAGCAGCTCTGGAGGCGGTGGGGCGGCGGCTCGATCATTGCAGGCTGTAAGCTTTCCTGAAGAGATGGGTTTTCAAGTTCGTCTGAAGGATCCGAGCGTGATGGATAATCTGACGTGTTGGGATGCAGAATTCCAGAGGATGGGGGATATTCAGGAGAAATCTTGGAGGCGGTTGTGTTAGGAATGGATAAGTGTGGAGGAGAGGAGGAGGTCTTGGCAGGATCGAAGATTACGTGAGGGAAGATAGTGGGAGATTAGTTCAGAAATATAGGGAGGAGACAGTTTATGGATGGCTTTGAAGGTCAGTGTTAGTAGCTTGAACTGGATACGTTGTGGAATTGGGAGCCAGTGGAGGGATTTGCAGACAGGAGATACAGGGGAGTAGCGAGGAGAGAGGTGGATTAGTCGGGCAGCAGAGTTGAGGACAGATTGGAGGGGTACAAAAGTATTAGCAGGGAGGCCGCAGAGGAGAATGTTGCAGTAGTCAAGAAAGGAGATGATGAGGGCATGTACAAGAATTTTAGCAGATTGAGGGCTGAGGAAAGGACGGATTCTGGAAATATTCTTGAGCTGGAGGCGACAGGAGGTGCCAAGAGTTTGGGTGTGTTGTTTGAAGGACAGGGCAGAGTCGAGAGCTACTCCAAGGCAGCGAATTTAAGGGATGGGAGAGAGCATGATGCCATTTACCGTAATATATAAATCAGGTGATGAAGATCAAAGATGGGATGGAGGAAAGATGATGAGTTCGGTTTTGTTTACGTTGAGTTTTAGGTAGCGAGAGGAGAAGAATGAGGATATGGCTGACAGACACTCCAGGATTCTGGAAAACAGAGAGTTGACATCTGAGCCAGAGAGGTAGATCTGAGTGTCGTCAGCGTACAGGTGGTACTGGAAGCCATGGGACTGTATAAGTTGTCCTAGGCCAAGGGTATAGATGGAGAAAAGTAGGGGCCAGGACAGAGCCTTGTGGGACTCCAACAGAGAGAGGGCGGGATGAGGAGGTAGTATGGGAGTGGGAAACCCTAAATGTGCGGTTGGAAAGGTATGAGGCAACCCAGGACAGGGCAAGGTCTATGATGCCAAGGAAGAGAGGATCTGAACTAGGAGGGAGTGGTTGACTGTGTCAAAGGGAGAGGACAGATCGAGAAGGAGGAGGATTGAGAATTGTCGGTTAGCTGTGGCTGTGAGTAAGTCATTAGTAATTTTGATTAGGGCAGTCTCGGTGGAGTGGTGGGGCAAGAAACCAGATTGTAGATTGTCAAGGACAGAGTTAGATGAGAGGTGGGAGGAAAGTTGAGCATGGACGTGTTGCTCTAGGAGTTTGGAAGCAAACGAGAGCTGCGATATGGGGCGGTAGCTCATCTTAGCAGTCGGGTCTAGAATTCCACCCAAATTTTTTAATGGCCTTTTCTTAACAATCTCTTCAACACTGCAGTTATCCCAGTTGATTGTGCACTTTTTTCTACCACATATTTTCCTTTCACTCAAGTTTCCATTAATATACTTGGACATAGCACTCTATGAACAGCCAGTTTCTTTAGCATTGACCTTTTGTGGCTTACCTAATCCTTGTGGAGTGTGTCAATGGCTGCCTTCTGAACATCTGTCCAGTCAGCAGTCTTCCCCATGATTGTGGTGCCTACTGAACCAGATCAAGGGACCATTTTAAACACTTGGTAAACCTTTGCAGGTGTTTTGTGTTAATTATTCTAATTTTCTGACATAATGACCTTTGGGTTTTGATTGGCTGTGAGCCATAATCATCAACATTAACATAAATAAACACGCAAAATATATCACTCTGTGTGTAATGACTCTATATAAAATATGTGTTTCACTTTTTGTATTGAATTTCTGAAATAATTAACTTTTGTGATATTCTAATTTATTGAGATGCATTTGTCACAACACCAAGGTTCCTTTTGGGTGTTAAAATGATTTAATCCACCTCATTATAATGATTTATGTT